>VDFB02193999.1:132622-202248 GCA_007258455.2 Sequoia sempervirens | reverse complement strand
AGCTCACCAAGTTTGGTTTTTAAACATTTTGTTAAATGGTTATCCATGTACACAGTAGATATCAAGCCCTTGTGATTTCTTAAAGGGAATGTCAAATCACTTAGTCTCTTTAATTGTAAAGCTTTGATATTATTTTCTGTGTCAAAGGACTCATGGCAATAAAAAGAATTGATAGGATTCAACAATTACGTCTTCCTTGTAATAACCACCCTCAATTCTTTTTTGAAAAAATACGTTAACCTCAAAGTAAATGAAAGCATAACAACTTCCCTTCCACTTTCCGATTACCTAGATCCCGGATTGGGCAAGGTAAGAGCATATAGTGTCAAGATTACAATAATACTTGAAATGAAGCAGCTGAAAGCAATCCACTTATCCAATGGGGGTTAGCTTAGCACTTCCAATTTTCAATGGGGAAGCTCATACAATATTGGAAATGTAAAGCCAATTCTGCCACTTTTCGAAGGTGAGTGAATACAACAAGAAAGAACAACTCTCCCATTTTTCAGTGGTGAGTGAATATAATAAGCAAGAGCAACTCTTCCACTTTTCAGCAGTGAGTGAGAACCAATGAGCCGCTTATTCAGTGGGGTAAGAAACTGAAGAGCACAAAGATATACTGAGAGTGGGGAGGGATGGGGGAGGACGGGTGAATCAGTATATCTATAAGCTTTTACCCTTTACAACCTTTATCAACTTCAAATTCAAACACAAATCAACTATGCAAGAATATCTCAATATGAACAAGTTGACACCAAGATTTTACGTGGAAACCCTTATGAGATAAAACCATGATACAAACAATGTACTTTATGAATTATATAAACTTTTACAATGAATGTAAGAACCAACCTACTTGAATCACCAATTCGTATTTTAGTAGGCACCAACCTACAAAGAGCACCAACCCTTAATTCTGATTTAGTAGGCACCAACCTACAAGGAGCTTCAACCCCTAATTCTGTTCTAGTAGGCACCAAACTACAACGAGCACCAACCCCTAATGTTCGTAGGCATCAACCTACTTGAGGCTTCAACCCCACTTGCCAAGCACCAACTTAGCAAAAATAATAATTTGAAGAATAATGTTCCACCTTCAATGTTGCTTCACCAATGGATGATGGACAATTTCACTCAAACACTCTTCCTCTTGAATTTATCTTTCAAATCTGATTCAACATATGCACAATTTCTTTCTTCAAATCTGATCCAAACTATGCTTCACAATTCCTTCTTGAAATCTGCAAATACTCTTCTAGATCTTCTTCTTTATACCAGCATATTCTTCTTTATACTCTGCCTCATATGTATGATAAAAACTTCTTCATATGTCTAATCAGATCTACCTTCAACCTGATCACTAAACTGTTGTAGTCTTGTTTTATTGCTTACTCATTCTTTATGATATCTTATTCACAGACATGATTTTTGTTTACCACACTTGCTCTCTTGTTCACAATTCTTTAAATCTGCATTTATATATCTTTGCTGATATATATATATATATTATATATATATATATATATATATATATATATATATATATAACTTATATTTATTACTCAACACACAGGACTGCTGGGATATATATATGATTGAAATATTCCCCCTTAATTTTTTCCCCAAAATTAGACACACAAACCAGCATCAAACCACTGATTAGTGTTAGCTCGAAATGCAAATCAGCATGAAAAATAACTCTAACCAAGAATGTTCACCAAGATCCCAATGTGGGCAAGGTGATAGCATATGGTTAGAGGATCATTAGGAATAAACTAAACTGAAATTACAATTCATCTACTGATGTAGGCATCCACAAGCAGTGGGAATACTCCACTTATTCAGTGGGTGAGATTATTACATTATTAAGGTGGCAAACCAGCCATTAAATCCTCTCTTCCACTTATTTTCGTGGGGGGAAAAACAATCCACACAACCACTTATTTTGTGGGGGGAAACTTACAAACAAGAAAGATGTTTATTCTATAACTCAACCACTCAATTGTGGGAGTGTAAACAAATATAAGTTGCAGCAATAAGATAAATAGCTGTTAGTACTACTAACTAGCTTTACAATGAATGAAAAGAGCTGCAAACTAGAAAGATAAGCTTCCAGAATCGCGCACTAGTTAGAGTAACACTTCCTCTAACATTTACAATGCCAAAAAGATATAGAATTGAAGCTCAACCAGAAAATAACTATTTTTTACTAAGTCTGATCAGAAACAGTATTAACAGAAAATCAGACCAGCAACATGAAGACTCACAAAAATGGACGTATCTTCTCTGAATCAACTCGGAATGCCTCCAAACCACAGTTGAACAATAGCTAGAGGCATGGCGCCCAAACTCCAAGGTGAATTCGAGCCAGAAACAACAACAATTGGCACGAATTTCAATGCACACCCAAAATGGTACGGCCCCCTTGAGGAGGTCGATTTCCTCTAGAAAAATCAGCTCTCAATATTAAAATCTGAAACTTTGCAAGAAGGGTCGCCCCTCACAGTGATACAGCTCGGACGAATACCCAAAATGAATTAAAAATCTGTGACAAAGCTATGAACAGAAAATAGCTTTAGTCATGTCAAAACCAGCAACTCAGAAACAGGCTATACATCAGCAACCTGTTAGAAATATCAGAAAATGAAGCTCTGTCTGCACCTCTGAATGAAGTACAGTCTCATATCTCCACCTAGGAAGCCATAGTTTCAAGCCTGAAGGATGGATTGAATTTGCTAAGCTTCCCCTTAGCCAGGTTCTGGATTCAGTCTAGCAGCATAACTTTGCTTTCCAAAACATAACATAATTAGCTCTCCAAAATGCATCAATATATAAGCTTCAAATGGCAAATGAAACACTCTGAATTCCATGAAGTCGAATCACCTCAGCTTCCAAAAGGGACGCCACCGTCAACCATTCACTTTATTTTAAAACAATAAAATATTATTCAACTTCCTTTAGGCGTCCAACTTCACATTGCAATAATAAAGCATTTAATAAAATATTAAATGCTCAAATAGCCCCTTAATGTCCCCTTTTTAAAACAACATGAAGTTATCGAGCCTAGGTGTGGGGTACAACTTAAAAACATGAAATTGACTAAGTATAAAACTCAGTCCAAGGAGGTAGCCAAAAGCAATGCCCAAGCTGCAACTGATAAATTGCTAAAAATAACAAACTGACAAAAGCCAAACTCGACCAAAATGATGATGATGCTTCTGCCATAAATGAACTTACTAAAAATAGCAAATTCCAAAAATAGTAAGTTAACTTCAAAACCACCAGAAAGCCAAACTAATCAACCAAACTGAACTGCAACTGATTGAGTTGTTGCTAGAGAGATACTGCTAAAAGATAGACTTACCAAAGATAGCAAACTGCTATAAATAGTAAGTTTTGCACAACTTCCTCTGAACGTCAACCGAGCAATATCACGACTTACTATAAATAGTAAGTGTTTCCAAATATCATTTGAGCACAAACTAGGCAAACAACATGATTTACTATAAATAGTAAGTTCCCAGAAAGGATGTCAGATTCAGATGCATGTCACACCACCTTGGAGGTCTTTGAAAAACTAGAAAAACCCATAAACCTTTCCTACATGCAAGGTATCTGCCAAAAATTGCATGTCATTATCTTAACATGCATGTTACCTCATCCTGAAGCTCTCCAAAAACCTAGAAAGCTCCACTAGACATGCGTCAGAAAACACACATGCAAGCCTTCAAAATTGCAACTGAAAGTAGAAATCCTAATTTCCAAATTTTCTTAGCCTACGAGTTTCCGAAAATATGCTAAATCCTCAAGAAGAGCGTAGGGCTAAAATGGGGACATTACAATGATGTCTTTTTCTACTCCCACTTACTTTTGCTTATGCACACACTTTCACATACAAATTTGCATCTTACTTTTCTTCACACAAATCTGCATAAGATGAGCTTCTTAAATCTTTATGTATTCTTCTTGTGATGAATGATTTTTCCTTTTATTTCACACACAACACTTTTCTTCCTCTTTAGATGATATACATTTTATGCCCACTACCACCATATTAAAACTGGATTGAACTTTATATATAGATCTCTTTGTATCAAGAGATACAACCTTTGAAAACAATGTGCCTTTTGATAATCTATTTGCACCACTTCAGATCTGCCTTAATGTATTAGTTTGCTTGTCTTTATTAAAGGGACCTTTTATCACATCACTTCAAATTTTTAATGATCACAAATTGAATCTTCAAGCTAGATCGCACCACTTAGAGATGAGGCGCATCTCTTCAACAAATTGTTCCATTTTATTAAAGATAAATTGCATCTTGTATAAGTAGCATCTTTTTGTTAAAGAGATCGTAGCACTTCACATGTAGATCGCAACTTTTCAGATTGTAAAACACGTCTTTTAGTTTAATCTTCTCATATGAAACACGCCTTTTCAGTTTAACCTTCTGAGATTGCATCATATGAAAACACGTCTTTTTGGAGAGACCACATCTTTTCAGATCTCATTATATGAACACGTCTTTTGGAGAAATCCTGTCCTTTTAGAAAGTAAGCCAATAAGCCAATCCTCATAATTCTTTTAGAAACGATGTCTTAGTTAACATGACTCTTCAACAAAATGTTTTAGGATTCAACCATATCTTTTCATTGATCGGGTGTCTCTCAAAAGTGGATTACAAAACAAATCTGAATATCAATCTTTCCCAAAATCTGATTATAGTTCGATTCTTATTAACCAATCTGATTAATAAATCTGTAGCATTAAAAAAACCATATTATCTCAGCATCATTGTTACTCCAAAAACAATTATTTGAATCTGAGTTGTTTCATAATGAATCATGCCATTTCATGATCTTAATCATAGTTGGAAGACTCGCCCCAAAGGAAAACTCGCCAAGCCAAAAATTGGAGAGTTTTTTAAAACTCGCCAAAAACTCGGAAACTTAAAAAATATTTTTTTTTTTGCAAAGCCGAGTTTTAAACTTCGGCACAAACTTCGAGTTAAAATTTGAAAAACCCGGAAAATCCTCGCGAAGTTAAATTCAAAAAAATCGAAGTTTCTACTAGTCCGCCAATCTATGATCTTAATCTCTGCTTAGGTTATGATCTTAATGATCGTCTTAAATGCCTTCTTTCAAAATGTAATCACTACCTTCACTGCCTTATGAAGACTCTAATAGCTGCTGTTAATAACCTCTTCTAATTGCTGCCTCTTTATAACATAGTCGCTGCCTTTCTCTGTATCATTGCTACCTTAATAGCTGCCTTAATTTGATCATTGTATTATCCTTGATATCCTTTGACGTAGATCCCATTTGAGATCAATGATAATGATGAAAAACTCTTTCATTCATTACCAATCTTTCTATCAAACTACCTTTGACATCTATGACGCAATTCAACAATCTCTTATGTGCCTTTGACATCAATGACAACATTTCCAACAGTAACAACAAGTAACAAGAGCAATATCGCTGGTGGTACTACCACACAGTGTTACAATGTTAGCTCTTACAATTCATTCCAAACCAAATATATATCTGCTGTTAAAAATATTAATGTAATATGAAGTTGATTAAAACACCCCAAATGAACCTTCAACTTAGGAAGCTAACCATCCAACATTGTAATAAGTTAATAACAAATATACCTTAGAATATGGCAAATGGAAGTCTGGTACAAGTCTGGACAGCGAGATAGATGTCTCGGGAAACTTCACCAAGCTACCTCCAACATGCCAAAATGATGACCAACTACATTAGCACCCAAACAACAGTGCCAACTCACACCAAAACTCATGAAAAGAGTGTATCACTATTCTGAAAAGGTATATTAGACATCTGCAGGTCTGAAGCTACAGTTGCAGCAAGTAGCAACAATGGTACAGCCCCCTAAAAAGCACTTTGTTGGAAAAATATTGTCATTGATGTCAAAGACGTTTTGGTGATATTGATGGCCCCAAATAAAATTAACTTACTCTTATATTGGTTGACCCCCTTTGGAGTATTGAAGATAACTAAATGAAAATAAAATTAAGTGTTTTATTATTCATGAGGCCAACCCTCCTTATGGTGCCGCCCCATGTTGGGGAAATTAAATTAAAAATAAATTAATTTTATTGGGCTGACCCCCTAGAGAGGTGCGCCCAACCTTGGGAAATAAATAAAAAATAAACATCATTTTTGCTAAGTGGGCCAACCACCTTGGAGAGTCGCCCCTCTTGGGTGAAGAGGCATGATTGTCAAGTATAAATAGAGGATTGTGAGAGGGTTTAAAACCAATCAATTCAAGGAGTATTATTCGTATGAAGAGCAGAAATAAAAGATATTTGATCAGATTTATCAAAGATATGTGAGCAGATTTATGAGAGGTATTTAGCATCAATTTGTGAGAGAAATAAAAGCAAGATCATGGCATTTCTATGACCAGAAATTTTAAAGACCATAGTGCAGATTTATGAGTGTATTGCATATTTATGAGCAGTTGTTAAGGTCACATCTAAGAGGAAGTTGCAAACAAATCATCATATTATTCACTTAGAGGTTGGAGCCTCCTAATTGAGGAGATGGAGAGGTTGGTGCCTCTTATTAGAAGAGATTGGCATCTCTTGTTGGCTTGGTGCTCAATGGTGGGGATTGGAGTTTCCAGTGGGTTGGTGCCAACGAAATTTGTAAGAAGATTTATAAAAGCAATATTTTGTTGTGGTTTTCTCTCGAAAGGGTTTCCACGTAAAATCATGTGTCTCTTATGTGTGTTCTTAATTGCTAGATCTTGCATATATGGTGTTGCTACGGATAAATAAGGTGTGAGGTAATATTGTTGTGATTGTTTAAGTTGAGAAAAGAAAAGTTTGATCTATACTAATTCATGCCCCCCTCTCAATATAAGTGTGTGTTTCATCAATTGGTATCAGAGCGGTTTCCTTCGGAAAGAGATTAACCACTTGAAGGTAGATCTTGGAAGCACACATGCCCGAAGGATATGGATTTTCCTCAAATACACACCACTATTTGATGGAACAAATTATTCCTTTTGGAGCATAAGGATGGAGACTTATTTGAATGCTCTAGGATATGATATTTGGTGATCTGTTGAAGTTGAGTTGTACTCCTACAACCCCAATAACAAATCAAGCCGAAAAGAGGGTGAGCGAGAACAATGCCAAATCCAAAAATGCGATCTTGCGTGGATTATCCGAATCGGAGTTTGTGAAGGTTATGCACTACAAATCAGCTAAGGACATGTGGGATAAATTGAAAAATATATATGAAGGAGATGACAAGGTTAAGAAGGCCAAGCTTCAAACCCACAGGAGACAATTTGAGAGTTTAAAGAAGAAGGATGAAAAAAATATTGCCGCTTATCTACTTCGCATGGATGAAATTGTCAACACTATTTGTGGTCTTGTGTAACGAGAGGAAAACTCACTTACCGATTATAACCCCTAATTGCCAAAATAAATTTAATAGAATAAAATTATTATAAAAAGATGAGAAGTATGAGAAATGATTAAATTAATTTCATCACTATATTTAAATGGAATAACATACATCCATGAATCAAGTGTATCAAAACAAGGTTACGTTATTTTAAGATATATAGCCATATAGTCTTACACAAGATTTATGATATAAACAATGCAAGTAAAAATTCAAATACTGTAAAGCAATAGCAAAATCTTGAATGCAACCACAACTAAACCATAACACGAAGAAATTTCATGAGTGGAAAACCCCCGTAGGGATGAAAAACCACTCGTCAAAGTGCCTCACTGGCTTAATGAAATGTCTTTCTGGTAGTGCTCTACTGGCTACAATGCTCAATGGTTATAAGGTGTCTCACTGACAATGATCACATTGTCACACTGACATGACTATTCATTATACAATTTTGGTTATCATATATCGCCCTTAGCAAAGGACTTATTGAAGTTCTTATACAAGTTACATAAATCTTCAAATAACGCTTCAAGTTTTACAAGTTTTACCAAGGCATCATCCTTGCATATGAGATTAAGGTAATGCCACCGTTATCATGTATCAATCCCAAGACAATTTACTTCCAATTACCTTTCAAATATCATACAAGTATATTGATAACCGTAGATCAACCACATAAAGCTTCATGCAAATAAACCTAGCACAACTAAGGCTATAAGCAAGTTAAGAGTGTATAATAAACCATTATGTAGGAGAAAAGTGTCATTATTGAACTAGCTTTAATAAAGTACGGTATGATTCAACATTTATGTATCTTTTGTTCATGATGCAACATCTACAATAGCATTTAACTAAAACCTACTAAGTATAGAGTTAATATCTAATTGTTTCCATAACCTAATTTATCCACTGCTTTGAAAAAGATAACGTTACTTTGCTTGCTAATTGTAACAATCCCATAAAGTAGATAAATACAAGATTTAATTCTTTTTTAGAAATAATTGTCTACCCAAAAGTTATTTTATGTCATATTCATTAAAGTTTAAGGACAAAACTCACCCATGCTTTTATTCATTATATATAAATACATCTACCATTAATAGTTTCCATAATATAATTTTATAGACCAAGGCCCCGTTTAAAAGTAACAATCTATTCTCTTGAATTTCTCTTATTAGCTATGTAAGAAACACCATACTGATAGAAAATTGTCTATAAAAGAGTAACGGATGCGGATAGAATACTTTACAATGTTTACAAAGTGCTTGGTAATTCATGTGAAAGGATCAACTGCTTGACTCTGTCATGTCCCCTTCTCAGTGACATCTCTCGGAGTACAGGATTGGCCTATCATACGACCCTCGTAGGCTGATAGACTGGATAGAGGGTCACGTTGGAGCTTGGCTCAGCTTCAGTTGGCAGAGTTTGATCAGTTGGCTTTCGTTCGGGCTCATTCGGAGACTTTTTGCAGAAGTTGCTATTTTTAGCAGTTCTTGGCAGTCGGCGTGGGACCCCTGCTATTTTTAGCAGTATGGATTTGGCAGTGTTCAGAATCACTTCAGTGTTCGTCAGCTTCAGACGGATCAGTCATCGGATGAATAACGAGAGAGATATTAATATTTAATTGTATTAATTAAATATTAATTATTTGATGATTATAATATAAAGTTATAATATTATATTATAACTTAAGTGATTCTTAATTGAGGGGGTCGCCATCATCAGAGGGGCCAAATTGACAATTATATTTTATTATAAAAATTTGGCTGAGACTATGGAAAGATTTAAAGAATTAAAAGTTAAATATTTTAATAAACCCTATTATTGAGGAAATCGCACTTTTGAGCAATATAGTGCATTTGCATTGGGTTTTGAGCCATTATGTGATTATTGAGAATTGAAATTGATCAACTTTGATCTGAGCAAGAAGCTTTAGGGTTTCAAGTTCGAATTCCTTGGGGAACGAGCCATCTCCATTGGAAGCAGTTCAGAGGGTGTGAGATATCACCTGATTTATTGCCAGTCAGAGATTTCTTCATCCAGGAGAAATCACAGAGCTTCAGAGATTTATTATCTTCAGAGTTTTTATCAGTGTTGCATCCAGAGAACATTCATTCTTCAAGGCGCATCATTTCAGAGGGTTTAGACATTGATTTTTGGAAGGCCGTACTATTGTACTTGCTGCTATTGACAGAGCCGTACCTTCCTGTACCTGGCCGTACCATCTACCAGGCCGTACTTCATCTTTTGAGAAAAGCGCTTCATATTTCATCTTCCAGTCTTTTCCAGTATTGGCGCCCCTGTATCTGGAATCATCTGCAATTAATATTCAGAGGGAGAAGGGCATATTTAATGCAGCCGTACCAAATCTGTACTTTCAGCTGCTGCAAAAATACCAGGTTTTTACAATAAAAATCATTATTTTTATATTGCATGTCAGTAGATCATTTTTGTAATCATCCCAGAGGAACAAATAATAGATTGGCATTCGTATTGGCATCAAATACTACTGTTATCAGAGTAGATTTATTTTATTTGAATTTATTTCCAATTCCTTGCAAAATCGCAATCTTTCATTTATTGCACAAAAACCCCAAAAAAAATCAAAACTTCAGAAAAACACAAAAAAACGTCAGATTTGAGAAACAGAGGAAACTAGGGTTTCTACAGACTCCTACCGTGTTCCGTGTCACATGATCAACTTATAAAATGATAACAATCAAATATGTAAAGGATGCTCTAGATAATAACACAAGTAGAACTTTAATAAAATGCTCTAAATTCAATGTAATTAATATAACTTGAATTCTCAAACCAGATTTCATTCTAGATACTTGTTCTAAATGACCTATAGAATAAATTAAAGTTACCTTTTGAAGTACAACTTTAAGAATCATAAATGAAACTCTTAACATGATTAGTTGGAATATAACAAATTAAAAATATTATTTTGAATTCTAAACATTAAGAATTATTTCCACGAATACTCATCTAAACTTAAAATTATTTATATACCTAGAAGATTCCATGCCATCTACCAACAAGAATACACCATCTATTCTTCCCTATGCTTAGCATTCTTCAAATAAACATCTTATTTAAGATCTATTTAATATAACATTTTAAAGTGAAGACCGAACACTATATGTACCCAAATGCACATCTTATATGTTATATGTAACAAAGAGGTACTACTTCCTACAATAAAATAAAGAAGACTAAATTGCCATCGGAACTAAGACTTATGACGGATGAGAACTCTGTGTTCTTTAGGGAAAAACAACAGTGGATATCCAAGCCGGTTTCCATCTGAAGATGATCTATGAAGTTGTGGATAGCAGATTAATATCAACTAAATTGGTACCTATATCTCTGCATCAAAAATTTAGTGAAGGAACGTAAAGGAAAACTTATGAACCGAGAGGTTCCTAACCACGCCAACTCCCTCCAAAAACGTGTAATATACATATGATATTTCCTAGGTAAAGAGACTCAAAGAATATCCATCTAATAATGCGCAAGGAAAGGGGAAGAATTACTCCACAATGGTACCCTCCCTCACCAGGGCAGACCGTTGCTGATATTGGCTACAAGTTAGGTTCCAGGCACTACAATTGTATACAGTGCAGCAAAAATATCGATAGGCTAAATCCTGGATGAAAACAATGCATTTGCAAGGAATGGTGGGAAATTAAATAAACGAATGGGTTTAAATTGAATACCTTTTGATTGATGACATTAGCGTGCTCAGGATTTCAGACTCCTCAGAGGCGTACATAGAAATTAAGGCAGTTACAGATTTAGTGATTTAAATTCTTGGAGGCAAGACTGACGCCTTCCCCATTGGGGAGGCGCTGCCTATGGAGGGCAGTGCCTTCTCCATAGGCCATGGCTTGTGGAGGGCACTGCCTCCACAGCGCAGCTCTCTCCCAAGGGGAGGGGGTGCGGCTGGGAAGCCCCACTACTTAAAATTTCTTTAACGATAACTCTCAGAAATATTGATATCCATAAGGAAAGAGAGATGCATTCCCCTACCTGTCACAGGATGGAAAATTTCTCAGAAGGAATCCGCATCCTCAGATCTGAACACTGCAATCTGATGAAACGGCCAACGGTCAGTACACACGTTATATACAGGCTCCAGCTGCTGAACGTGCTAAGGGTGTCACAAATAAGTCCCTATGGGGTTTCTTCAGAGACCACTATTACAGACGGTCCTGTTAAACTGCTACAACCTTCTATATCAGACACATTATCAGGATGAAAGGACCACCAAGATGAAGCCCCTCGATTCATAACCAAAGACCCACTGACAATTTCCTTAACTTGCTCCAATTCATGTACTACTCCAGTTCCCGTTGCGCTAAGATATCTCAGATAAAGGTTAAACATTTTGACTACATTTAATTAAATTCATATGTATAATTAGTAAGGTATATATATATGTGAATTGGATATATGATAATCTCATAATTTGAACTGGTATTTGTAACAAAGAACAAACAGAAATTTCCAGTCATTGCATAGAATATAAAATACAGAGGTTTTTCTAAAGTATGTATGTATATGTTTATATATGTGCATCTTCAATATATATGTACATATAGGAATAGATTAAAATAGGAAAGATTGTACAGATTGCACAGCCATCTACTCAAATAACTTATAAGAGGATTTCATTCTTTCACAGTCAAATCAACTTTTCTTTTAATTGAAAGTTAAATGCAATGGAAGAGCTTTAAAAACCTGGAAAATTTGCCTCCAGTCTTACTTCCCTTCTTCTTCTTCTTCTCCCATTCTTGCTTTCCCTAGAATGGAATTTGCTTTCTGAGGAATCTTCCTCTTCTCCTTCCTTTCCCTTCTTATTTCTACTATTTTTTTTTAAATCTGTTGTGCTCAAGAAACATCTTTCTAGTAGCCATGTTACCGTTATTTCCTTCCACAGCAATCAAGAAAGATCAACAAAAACTACCCCCTTTCTGTTATTTCCTCATTCCTTTATAAAGTTTTCTTTTTGTTTTCCAAAACCTAATCTTGGAAAGAGTAAAAGTAAAATTCATTTCTAGACACGTTATTTTCCCTTCTTTTCTTTTTTTTAAATAATAAAGAATTTGTGTTTTAGTTACAACTCTGTAATTATCCCCGGTGAATAGTGAGGAAATGCCACATTTAAATTGCAAAATAATTTTTACCCTTTTTAAACAATAAATAAATATCATTTTTGTAAATTAAATATTTATAATAATAAAGAAATGTCATTTCATTGAGAATAAAATATTTATTCCAAGTAACCAAGCATTTTCATTTATTTGGAATGATTAAAATCTCTAATTAAATTATAATTAATCATTTGTTTCATTATACTTTTATTTCATTGCTAATTAATTTAATTAACCATTTTAAAATATGAACCTTAAAAATAGGGGTCGTGACATCTTGGAGAGAAGGTTGAGGATGAAATAATTGTGCAAAAGATTTTAAGATCTCCTCCCCATGAGATTTGACGCAAAATTTTCTGCCATCGAGGAAATGAAAGATCTATGCACCTTGACGATGGATGAGTTGCATGGGATCCTCATGACATATGATATGAAGACGGAGGAGAAGCCATCAAAATGGGAAGCAACTTTCAATGCATCCAAGAAGATGAAGAACAAAGGATACGAAACAAGTGAAAGTTCAAGTAATGAAGATGAAGCTCACTTTGTGAGGAAGCACAAGAAAGGATCCAACAAACACAAAGGTAAGTATACTCTTAAATGTTTCAATTGTGGTAACTTAGGTCATTTTGCTTCCAAATGTCCACAAGTGGAGAGTGAGAGTAGTGAAGAGGGAGAAAAATACAACAAAAAGAAAGGAAGGAAATATCACTAAAACAAGAAAAGGAGCACATGAGGCAAGTATGAAAAGAACTTTCGAAGGCATACAAAGAGTCTTTACATCCAAAAAGCAAGTAGCTTATCCGAAGAAAGCAGTGGAATCTTTTGCAATTGGGATAGAGAAGAAATGCTCTTCATGGTGATAGAAGCAAAAGATGGTGAAGACAAAAGAAAAGAAGGAGATTTAAATGAAGAACATAATGAAGATGATGAAAAAGAGGATCTTGAGAAGGAACTACATTTTTCCTATCATAAGATAGAGAAGCTCAAGAGGAGGAATTTGAGGCTAAAGTCACGAATTCAAGAAGATAGTGAAACTAAGGTGAAAGCATCTCAAATTCTTGAAGAATCGGAAAAGATGATCATGGTTCTTGTTGGCGTTTCAATTTGCACCTCCGGAGTGTTTACTCACTAGAGTACTCACGACGTACTACGAGAGTAAACGAAATTAACAGAACATAGACAAGTACGAACAATCATGAATGCATATTGCATAGCAAAATAGTACTTCATTTATTATTCATGGTAACCAAGTACAATTAGCCATACAACATCAGAATGTGATAGCATGTAATATAATATCATAAGTACCAGCATAATGTCTCCCGACTATACTGACTCAAGTACAAATAGCTGCTGGCGGTGGTTGAGGAACCAACTGTCACGACGCTTCAAGACAACAACTAATCACTAGTCGAGGAACTTAATTCCTAAGACAACTAACATGACAAGTACATAGAAAATATTAACATTAACTAAAGTCTTATTTATTTATGACACCTGACCAACCAAGTACACTCTCGGCTGACTACATCATCCCCCCCACAAAGTAGTCGTCTTCCAGACGACTAAAAACCAAAAACAAGCTAGCCAAGTCTTTGTCTTTTTTGTCCACTGCCATACGTTGTGCATCCTCCAATTGTGTGTCCCTCTACGCCAATTGCCTATCCCTCTTGCTCAGTACTATATCCGTCTCGGCCAACATTCGGTCCTTCTCTGCCAATTGCCCCTCGAGAGTGGCAGTCCACTCGACAACCATCTCATGAGCCAACTGAGCCAACACTCTGTTCCTCTCAGCCAACACTCGATCCTTCTCTGCCAACTCTTGCCTGGTAGTCTTGGCCAGCTTCGTAAACACCAAGATTCTCTTGGCCTCATGTACCACTAAGGAATCATGTCCCATTTCCAACTGTGATGGTTTTGTGCGTGATCGGTGAACTGATTGTGACACTGGTGACTTTGGGCATGAGGCTGGCGGTTCTAGCTATACGATGGTGGCAGGCTGCATTGGGATTTGGTAAGTTAATTGAATCTGATGGGGGTCTGGGGGAAACACCCCCAGCAAGGTCAAGGGGTAGTGCCACTTGTGGGGTCTGGGGGCAACGCCCCCAGTGGGGTCAAGGGGTAGTGCCCCTTGCGGGGGTTTGGGGGCAGTGCCCTCAACGAGATCAAGGAGCAACGCCCCTTGCGGGGGTATGGGGACAACACAGAATTGCATCGCGTACATCATTTTCACAAATTTTCAAGAGGTTCTAGATCTTCCTGACAAAGCCAAAAATGAGAGGTTTTAACATTTTTACCCATATGATCCAATGCCACCTCTGCCCAACTTCCTTCAACTGTAATAATTTCTCTTTGACTGATGCCTTCTCCTTATATTGTATGACCATTTCCGCTACAACTCCTCTCCCTGTACGACATACGACATTTTTCACGCCACCTCCCATATGATGTATGGAATTCCTCTTTGTTGTATGGGTTTGGCTTCATACAGTCTTTTCTCCCTAGATTTTCCGTGCAACTTTATCTTTTCTTTCTTGTACGTGCCTACCTTTTAATGCCTGGTCGGCCTTATGTGATGATTGTACCGGGATTTGCAACCTCCTTCATACGGTGAAGATGTGTCTCTTGTTTTGTACGGCCTTTTCAAGATGA
Source organism: Sequoia sempervirens (assembly GCA_007258455.2). NCBI lineage: Eukaryota > Viridiplantae > Streptophyta > Pinopsida > Cupressales > Cupressaceae > Sequoia > Sequoia sempervirens. Next base: position 186,989 of record VDFB02193999.1, on the reverse strand, counting down.
GTTCTCTTCTTTGTATTTATGCACCATACTACAATCTTCTATACGTGAATTCTTGTATGAATGCGTATGGCCTTCATTTTGTTCCGTACGACTTTCCCTTGAGTGCTTCGCATGACCTTCAGTTTGATGTTTCGTATTGATTGCTAAGTAACCACTCGTACGACTTTTTTAACCTTCAGGAATGGTACGACTTTTCTAGTTTCATGATCTCGTACAACCTTTCTACTTTTATTAAATCGTACTGCAATTGGCTTATTTAATCGTATGACATTTGGCTCCTTCACTCATACGGAAATTGGATTCTTCACTCGTACGGCCTTCAGTTTTCTCCAGCGTGCGATATTCTTGGCCAAAATCACTTGATCGTACAAAGTTTCTTCTTCCTTGGTTCGTCGACTCTTTCCTCATGCTTTCTGAATCTGTACGGCTTTTGCTATTGCTTTAATAACCCTTCTTAATTTCTGCTTTTCATACGGTGTGTGCCTAGTCCCATGATCTTCATTTGTCCCGCCAAAACAATATGCTCGCCTTCTCAATCGTACGGCTATGGGCTGTACAGCCAAAGCTTTTCTCTTTTTCTTTCCTTTGCTCTACGTTTCTTCTTGCCTTTTGCTGATATCTTTTATTTTAATAGTTCTTGCTTTTAACTTTAATATCACACGTTTTTTAATTTTTTTAATTTTTGTTTCTTTGACACTTGTTTTCCACCCATCCTTAATAATTTTATCTCTTGGTGCTCCCAGACTTCTAAATTTTTTCTTTTTCTTATTTTGTTCTCCCTCTCCTTTTTCTCTCTCATCGTTTCTTTTCTTTTTTTCTAATTTTTTAATTTTTCCATACTTTTCCATTTTTTCTCTCCTCCATTTTTGAATTTTTGAATTGTTCTACTTTATTTTTTCATTTTTTCTAACTTCCAATTTTACTTTTATTTTTTCAATTTTTTCATTTTTTAACTCCATTATTTTTTCCTTAGCTATTTTTTCACTTTTTTCATTTTTCGGCTTCGACACAAATTTTTCAATTTTTTCACCTCGTACTTGTTTAGACTTGTGGGCTGATGTATCACCCAGTTCTGATACTCTTTCTTTGTACTCCCTGTACACGACTGGGAATGTTTGGCTAGACATAACCACCTCCTCTTCTCCTTCTTTGTACTCGTCGTACTCAGTCAATGTCTAGCAAGATGTGCCCTTCTCCTCTTCTTCCTGGGTTTCTCCGATCTGTAGCATGTTACATTCTCAGTGGAACACCTCGTAATCCTCCATTTTCCAGTGAAACAACCCATTCAGTGAGCTTGTCTCGTCCTCCAAGCAACTCTCGAGTTTGAGTATGCCATCAGCATTCAGTTTCATCGCTTGCCTTCTTTCATCGACATCCAACTCACCTCTGTCCGATTCTGATCCGGAGGAAGCCAATTCTTCGCTCACGGCTTGGTTCTTCAAGTCAATGACATACTTCCGCTCGTTGTTCTCGATGGAGAGTGTGTTCCTCTTCCAATTATGATTTTCCTTGGCGGCTATCATCCATCCTCTCCCAAGTAGTGCATCGTACGCTTTCCTCTATAATGGGATGACGACAAAATTTAGAAAAAACGGTTGTGTTTCAATCATCACCTAATGTGCCATCAGCGTTCCCAGTGGTTTGATGTCGTGTTGATCGACACCCACGAGTTGGAATGTTGGTGGCTAGAGTGTTGGTTTCTCGAGACTCTTCCATGTGTCTTCGAGTAGTACATTGACTCTCGATCCTCCATCCATGATAGTATTTGTCAAAATGTTCCCTCCGATCTTCATCTGAACGATCGCTAACATCTTCCCGATGTTTGTTGTCAACAATATTGGGTCGATTGTTTGTTCACCATAGGGTGGCGGTTCTAGTACTAGTTCTTTCCTTCGGTCCTCCGATCGTGGTTGCTTGCCATCCTCAACGACGTTTGTGATTGCCAATCCCAGTTGTGGCATAGTATGGAGAAGGTCAATCACCTTGATGGGTACAGTGGTCTGCAATACCTACCATACGATGTTTCCCACCTTCGACCGCTAGGAGGTCCTTGGGTTCTCCAGAGGAATTTTGGGTTCTTTCGCCATCACCAATTCCACTTCTGCTTTTGCTTCCTTCATCCTTTGTTTCTCCATACGTGGATCTGGGTAGGTGGCCTTCTTCGTTTGCGCTCTAGTGATTGCCAATACCTCTTGCTCCTCCACGTCCAACATGTGAATACCTTTCTGTTTGGAGCATTCATTGTCTTCATGATCACCTGGTCCACACCACTTGCACAGTCTTCCCGCCGAACCTTGACTATTCTGGGATTCCCTAGTGAAGTGGCCCCATTCGTTGCACTTTCAGCATTATATCATGGGCCTTCCTTTACCATCATACTGTATCTTGTTTCTTGGACTTCTGTTGCTTCAGTAACCTCTAGGGGATGCATTGCTATTGTACTGGGGCTTTGGTGGTGTGTTCGGCAGTGTTGACGATTCTCCTTGAGTGAAGAGTACTTGCGTACCCCTTGCTCTCAAATTGTATGGGCATTCCTTAATGGAATGTCCCATCACTTGGCAGTTATCGCAGAATAGCTTCTTTGGACAATTGGCTTTTGTGTGACCTTCCCCATTGCAATCTGTACACCACAATTCCCTAGCTTCCCTCATACTCTCCTTGTTGGCCCTTAATTCTTTCATCATTCTCATCATGTCCTTCTTGAGTGCTTGCACGGTTTTGGACTCACTGTCGTTGTTGTCATTTGTACTCACCTCGTTGTCCCTCTTCCTTTTCCCTCGAGAGGATGTTTTATTTTCACTCTCTATATCCATTGCCTAATTGTACACTTCGGTGTACGACGACAAAGGTATGACTTTCATTTTTTTCCTTAAAGATGGAAGCAAGCCTTCGATGAACCACCTTTTCTTTAGCACATCAACCGACTATGCCTCCAATTTCCCCAACAAATCTTCAAGTCTTCGGTTATAGGTACGCACACTCTCGTGCCTCCCTTGTTTCGTATTGTAGATTTCCGCTACAATCTCACTGTCATTCCTCAGGAGTTTGAACTCGTCTTGGAATGCCTTCTTGAGTAATCTTCATGATGCCCTATTTACTTGGTCTAGTTTTGTGTACCAGTTGATGGCACTATCTCTTAGCGTTGTTGGAAATGCTTTCAGCCAATAGTCCAGGTCATCCTGTCCATTGGCTACCCAAATTGTCTCGCACATTTTACAGTGTCGTACTGGATCTTCTAACCCATTCCTCATAAATTTTGGCAACTTCTGCCTCTCGGCTGGCGGAGTCACCATCCTTCCTCGATGCCCTCCTTGTGTGTTGGACCTGACTCGACTGGTTCTCTCGCTATGTCCCGGTGCGTCACTTGCATTCTTGGCCACGTACGAGTCTCTCCCATGTCTTCTGTCAGCGTCCTCGACACCTCGAGTCTCCTGGGGTTCGTTCTAGTACTCCCTCTGCCCTGGGGTCTTGGGCTCAGATCTTCTAGTCCTCAGCCCTTCGTCGTCGTCCGATATGGACAACTCCCGAATGCGTCAAATACTACTATCAGGCGCTTCACTTAATTCATTTTCATTGTCATAAATTTTGTATCTTTATCCGTACGGTGTATTGAAGGGTCCTTCATCCCTTTCCTCAACCAGACTTTGGTGTGCTCTTATGATAGATTGATCTATTCCATCCAGGTTCTAGTGTGCTCTTATAATGGATTTATTTATTTTAGTTATATCTTCATGGATTTCTTTGTCAAGTTCATTTAGCCTTCGTCATCTGTTTTCTTGCTCCTGTAGCCTGAGTGATCGTCGAACCTTCTCTTCTTGAGTTTGGTGCCAGATTGGTACTCAAGTCTTATCTTGGTTAGGTTGTATGGGCATTAAAGGTTGGTCATGCAATCATTGATTGCCAGGAGTATGTCTCTAGTTGGTATCCCGTTCCTCCTCTTCCTGCTTGGTTCTCTCCTCGTACCTCTAGAGTATTTGTTGTCTTCTCTGTTCCTGATCCCTCTTGGCTTGGAGATCCTGTAAGATAATGTAGTGGCATGCTATCAATCTCGGCAATCTGGTAAGGAGATGGTCGACCTCTTGGTTGACGTGCAGTCTATCCCAAATAACCGACTAAGGGGTCTCTCGCCTGAGAGCCTCCCTCTGTACGTGGTCCTTTAACAAGATTTCCCACAAACTGTAGAGGTCTTTTGTCAAAGTGTCTTCATGATCCTCGTTTGCTTGTACCGGCTCTTCAGTCGGCTGCCCCATCAGGACGCCATTCTCCCATTTGGGTGATCGCTGAATTCACTTAGGCAACGGTGCCAAATGTTTACTCACTGGAGTACTCATGACGTACTACAAGAGTAAACGAAATTAAGAGAACATAGACAAGTATGAACAATCATGAATGCATATTGCACAACAAAATAGTACTTCATTTATTATTCACGGTAACCAAGTACAATTAGCCATACAACATCAGAATGTGACATGTAATATAATATCATAAGTACCAACATAATGTCTCCCGACTATACTAACTCAAGTACAAATAGCCGTTGGCGGTAGTTGAGGAACCAACCGTCATGACACTTCAAGACAACAACTAATCACTAGTCGGGGAACTTAATTCCCAAGACAACTAACATGAGAAGTACATAGAAAATATTAACATTAACTAAAGTCTTATTTATTTATGACGCCCGACCGACCAAGTACACTCTCGGCCAACTACATGGAGTGCGTATTGGAAACGGACAACTATGCATAGTTAGAATGCTCTTAAAATTAGGAGGGGAAGCTCCCTCTTTTGCTGATTATGCGAAAAAAGAATATTAAAATAATTTCCTATCTTTTTATCTCAATTGAGAGCAAAAGGTTATAAAACTCTTTGCATTGCAGCTGAGGTTTTCTCTAGTTTCGTAACTTCAACTACAACTAGGCCTAAACTAATGACGCTTCTATCTTCTCGAGTAAATTCAGAGCAAGAGAATTGAGAAGTAAACAGGGAATGATTTGGTTAACACAAAGCTTCAACAAACTTATTTCCAGAACACAGCCGAAGACTCATTGTACTTTCGGATGAAAGCTGAAATAAAGATCATAAAAGAAAAACATGAAATGATAAACTCGCTTTCAAAATTCCCTCAAAGACTCATTGTACTTTTGACGTGTAGACTGAAATAAAGATTATAAAAACAATATCACTTGAAAGATTTTGAGACTTTGGATGAAAGAAAGTTAGGGGTATGATTTATTTCCTCAAAGCTTTCCAACAACAATTACACGTTTGGGACAGCAAATTGTATCAAGAAGACAAACATATAATATGCGATCAACCAAATTACACTGAACAAAGTTTGAACATATAGTGAATAACAATGAAGCAGGCTCTAAGGCTTAGTGTTTTTTTATCACAAGCACAATTAAAGAAACAATGAGCAAGGTTGCTCTTATTTATACACAAACACAGGAGTAGGGAACCCTAAAATCTCCTTGTGTTAACAATTAGTCTTTCCAATAAGCAAGATTTATTCCTATGTCTAAACAAAGCAAACTAACAGTTAATTGGAAAGACTACATCAATTAACTGATCTAAAACTAAAGAGGAACTCCAACTGTACAATAAATATCTCCAAGGATAGACATGCATGAAAAGAGGACAGCCAGTTAACTTGGAAAAGGCATCAAGTTAACTGCTGTTTTAAATTCTATCTTTGGAAAGTATTGTAGGCCTCAACTGATAGTCTATTGGTCGCCGACTTGAGCAATCATATCCTCCAAGAAGCTATTAACTGCCTCATCATTTGGAGCACTAATACTCTTCTGAATGATGTAATCTCTCTGGAACATCTCCTCGCCATCCATGATCTGATTTTAAATTCACTTCTCCTTTCAACTGCTTCATTGAATCTTGCTGACATGGCTGCAATTTGACTCAACTTGCAGTCAACAGGGTCACCGTTGAGACTACTACAGATGAGATCCTGAAACTCCGTCTGCACTTTGCTGAGCTCAATGTACTCACCATCTTCACGTTGATATTGGCAAGGGACTTGTGACATGAACGTTCTTACAAACTTGAGAGCACTTGCCACCTTCTGTCTGCATTCAGTCATTTCTATAGAGATTGCTTTGTATTTTTTTACTTTAAAGATTTGTTGTTCTCTCCAAGTAAAAAGCTTTTGCTTGTCTTCTTCTGTAGTGACTGAGTCATAATCCATCCTCAAGTGAGAAGTAATGATCTCATCCTTGGGCTTCCTTTCCGCCATGCTCTACTCTGACTCTTGAATTTTTGATTGAAGGTCATGGGCATTGTACCTCAATTGGTACATTTCTGCAAGTATGAATCGACTCCTAGTGACAAACTCTTCTACCCAGTCTCTTAGGTGTTTCCCATAAACAACCAACTCAGCTGATTTTGTTTTGCAGATGATTCTAGCATTTGTGGAAGCAAAGCAGTGACATGTGAAGTATTGTGAAGCAAGTTGGAGATGTACTGCTGTAGCTGTTGATTTTCAGCCTTGAGGGTTGCCTTGTCTTCTCCATCTCTGATCACTCTTTCCTTCAAGTTAACTGCTACAACCTCAAAGAGGTTTACATCAGCTTGTCATGTGCTTCTACCAAGGTTGGATTTGACCAATATGAAGTCATTGGCATCAACCTCATTGACATTCTTGTCAACTGGTGGTGTTGCAATCTCAATGACAATCTCGTTGTTAGCAGTCTTCTCCACGTGAACTTGCTTTTTGAGTTTCTTGTCTGATGTGTCTTGGTAGACATTATCAAACTCTGCAGAGTTCAATTAGTAAGACGACTTTCTCCTCTTCCTACCCAAGAGGTTCTCAAGCCAAGACGAGTCTCGACTAACTTCACTGGGAGGATTAGTTCTAGTCTCATCAACTCCTGATGAATGAGTTGGCATTAAGATGTCACAAATGGGTGAATTCCTTCAAATTTATTGACATCTTGCAGTTCTTTGTACACTCTTGTCATGTCCTCGAAATCACAACACTAAGATAACAATTGAAATAAGTAAATAAGATAAAAACATAGTAAAAGTATAAACATTAGTAATTTAATTATAATTATCACAAGATAATATTATAATTAAATTATCAAAGATAATATCATAAATATTAAAATATGAATTCTAATAATTAAATATTATTATAAATATTAAAATATAGATATTAATAATTTGAATATTAAGATCATTATGATATTAAAATATAAACGTTGACAATCTTAATAATAAAGTAAACACTAAAATATATCTAAATCAATTTATATAAATATCAAGTAATTGTCAAGGGTAATACTATAATTATAATTATTATAAATATTAAAATATATAAAATTTAAATTAACAATTTAAATGTTAATAAAATAAATATTACATCTCGTCCAAGAGACGCATCCTCTCATAAGATATATAGAGGAATTCAACAAGGTTTTGAAAGCATTGAAGGAGAATGAATGAATGAAAGATTTTAATGACGTCCGCGAGACCAAACAGTCTATGGGACCGAGACAAAACAGGCCTAATTTGTCTTCATACTCTTTTCCAAGTCAATAAAATGAATAAATAAAATGAATAAAATGAATAAAGGGATTCGAGTTTGGAAATAAGACAAGAATTTCTGTAGACGCCACTTGGGGAGAGAATATGCAGTTCGAATAAGACAAGAAATTTGTCTATTGATATCACTTGAATAAGAAATCAATATTGGAGGAGAATACGACATCGCTGGACAAGATACGAGTCAAGACAAGGGCCGGCGCATGAATTGCTTTTCTTGGACCTATCGGGAGGAGCTTCTAGCAAGCCGCAAGAGACAAATGATTAATTTGGAGTTGACACTGACGGGAATTGAATATAAACGCATTTCTTAAAGGTGTCGATAATAACATTCTTAGTGCATTGGTAATTATCAAAGGAGTCTCACATGAGACAAAACTGAAGGACGTGTTCTCTACCATTTGAGGCGTAGCCAATAGGAAACTCCAAGCGTCCAATTTGAATCATTCGAAAGTGAAACTCTCGTTACCTGCTAGGACGACTTCTAGCTTGTTCAATTTTCTTATTGAAGGCATCAGAAAGACCGACTTGAGGAGAGGCCTCGATGGTCATCTTGCATCACAATTTACCAAGAGCAATCGTAGCTAGCGAACATTACCAGGGCAGCCACAACATCAGAGATGAGTTGATTTTCCCAAAAAGCTCGACTGAGCTCCCCACTACATCATGGCGCCCATAAACAGGTTCCGATTCCCAATTGTGTGAGTCTACCTTTGCTTAGTTTGAGTCATTGTCATAACAACAAACTGTAGCTTCATTTTATATGTTGTAAAATATCACATCTGTAGCTTGAGTCGAATTGGACATATAGTTCTGCAACTAGACTTAGAGTATATCAAACTGGCATTGGCCTCACATTTCAGTCTTCATTTGATATTGCATTCAACTCATTGAAAGGTTCTAGTGGTTGTAACTTCAGTCGAAGGACAGCATATTGGTAATCAATATAATGAAGGTTGGTAGTTCACAAAGTGTTTGATGAAATGACTATGGTCTATAACAACATGTTTGCATACACAATTAACATTGCATTTGAAGTCAAGTATAGATTGTAGTTATATTTCAATTTCAGTCATTGAGCACTGCATGATTGAAGCCATTAGCAACTTCATTATCATCTCTTACATTGGAAACACAAAAAGACTTCATTTACCAGCATTGAAGGGTTGCAAGTAAACTATTTGACGAAATGTCCAAAGTAGCAAATTGAAAGAATTACATCACATCCAACAAGGGACATTACACCTCTAGAGGATGAAGCATCGCTTTCACTCTGGGTTTCCACTTTGAAGTGGAAGGTAGTGTGGTGTGAACCAATGGCGGCTCTGAAATTGGAGTGACTACCTTCCGCATCATCTTGCTGCTCAAGAAAAATCTGCTATTCTTTACAACACAGCTTGTCCTTTCCTCAATGGAGGTGCTTTCCTTGGCGTACCAATCAATGGGTCGAAGTGGTTGCTGGTCAATATGATCTCTGAATTATGTAGGAAGTATGACTTCCCCATCATCATCCGATAAACCTTCCACATCTTCTGATAAGAACTCAGCTATCTATGGAAGAGTAAATCTACTATAGTTATGCCTGCGCACTTCGAACTCATCTTCACGACTAAACCAAAAGTCTTCCATTGAAGGTTTATGTGAAGAATTCTGACCAAGGCAAGCTGCCAAGAGACTCCATGGGTCATATGAATGCTTTTCTATGAGAAACTTGAGATTAAGCTTCGTCATTTCATTGCTCATTGATTTAGCGTCAACTGCTGATTTGCACTTGTATACACCCATCTCAAAAGGAAAGTTGGCAGCAGACTTGTGTTTGTTACACAGAAAAGTGTGGACTTCATGCAACTGCCTTAGGAACTCCATGAATACTACCTTATCCGACGGATATTGGGGTAGCATGGCTTGGTTGCTTGAGAAACCATATAAGCGAATGTAGGAAAATGTGGGGAATTAAATGAACCAATCGGCCTAATCTGCCATTGCCAATTTGGCATATGATGAAAAGCATATATGCAACTCGTTGTCAAGGTTCCGCACTATATGCATCACAAAGAGATCATTTACCCGCTTGAAGTGTCGTTCTGATTGTGAAAATTCTAACTACGAGAAATGCTCATGAACCTTCTGCACGCCCAAAGTTCCAACAACATTCAACCCTCTAAACTGGCCTTGAAAGGCTATTAGATATACGAGGTATGAAGTTATATGGAATTCATGGGCTTTGAAGAACCATGTCATCTAGCTATGAAGAGTGTCACTGATTAGTGTTGGCCAGTCGTAATGTTCTTTATTGTTGACAAGTTGAGACATGATGTAAAACATCCATGGTTGAAACTTGTGCGCTTCTGCTTGACCCAAGACCCAGTTGACTAGAGTAATCATGATTGCATACTCATCCTTAAATTAACCACGTCCAATGTTCCTTGGCAAACTGTTTCTTTTCTCTTTGAGCCACGTTGTTGCCATCCTTTTCTGACACTGTTCCTTTGATGTGTTAAATGCCCTTTCACATTCTTCAATTGACACAATCAAGTTGTTTGCACATGGTGGAATAGCAAAGCACCTCTCAATATCTGTTGGCTTGAGGCTGCAAATCATTCACCCATCTACTGATTGTATTTCCCATGAAGTGGGATTGTAATGTTTAACACAAGCAATTACAAAATTGATGCTTTGTGCCGAGATGGGAAAAGAGGCTGCCTCAAGTAACCCGGATTGTTCAATATATTGAATTGTGATGCAATCTACGCTTGTTAAGTTGTTCAAATCAACTTTTGGGTGTACTTGATGTAAGTCGATGTCAGTTGTCTTCAAGAAATCATGAAGCAAGACTGATTTGGTCTTGAATTTGACTTGAGAGAATTGCATTTTTGAAAACTCCAAGAATGACTATGTACACGACTATGTATGAACAACTTTTTTCAAAGAGGCTAAAAATAGCTTCACTGAGAGGCAGTTTTTTCGAAAAATTCTGAGATGTGGGTTTTGTTGAGAATGTCTTTCTGAATTAACCTAGAATGTCAGATTTTTGAAAAATTGACTTTTTCACGAACATGCAAGAACCCCTAAGAGGTAGAGGCAACAGGACAATTTTTTCCCTGAAAATTCTGAGAAGAGGATTTTGTAGGCGCATGTGTGCTAAATAAACCTAGTTTGTTTGTTTTCTAAAAAAAAAAAATTCATCAGAAACCCTAAAAAATGGAGGCAATAGGGCAACTTTTCTAGAAAAATCTGGTACATGGGTTTTGTAACCAATCTTGTGCTGAATGAACCTAGAAGGCCAAATCTATGAAAAGATTGATTTTCCTTGAACATGCAAGAAACTCTAGGTGTGAAATCTGAAGAAGTTGAGGAAAAATTTTCCAATCTTGGAGAAGATTGAAAAAGAAGAGAACCCAGATCAATAGAAGTTGAAAATGATGAACTTCTAATTCTGAGAACTGATCCCCTGGAGATATGGATTCTAGAAAGACGTCCTTCTGTGCAACCTTAATTCGAAACAATGAAGAAATTTGGAAATGGCCTTCGTTTGATCCTTGAAATGTTGTTGAGAAGAATTTTTGTGTTTCCTCTTGAAGTCAGCCTGCAAAATAATGAATAATAGACGCCTAGATGCTTGTTAAATAACATTTGGAGGTGGAAGCATCAGTTAACTTGTGGAAACCCTGATTTAGGAGTTATTTGGGGTGATTAGCTATTAACTGGAAGAATCCCCCAAAATTTGGGATGTCTTGAGGAAGAGAAAGTCTTCAAAATTGTAACTAAAGTTGACTTGGGCACCACCTTGAGATAAGGCATCCAAGTTTGCCAGTGTTAGAAAATTTTCGAAGATTTTCATATTTTTCCTTAATAAACTGCCTCCGTTCGACCCTTGATTCCCGACGTCTGATTGATCCTGAGGTCTGGCTGACAGATTCACTATGGAGCGTGATCAAATCTGAGAAGATCTTGCTAGAGGTTGCAAACCCTAAAAACTGGTTTTGGTGGTTTGAATTCTTGGGCGCCCTTGGCTAGCAGGGGTGCTTTTGTTTGCCAGACTTGAACCAATTTTCAATGATTCTCAACTTCTCCAATTTTTCTCTCATTCACCATTTCCCGTTTGATCTGCGATTGCCAGTGACTGATGAATCTCACGATTAGGCTGAGATATTCAATGGAAAGCCTGAAGAATTCCAAAAAGGATGACAGGTTTGGCAAATCTTAAAAGCTGATTTAGAGGGCTCAAAGCTCTGGGTGCCCTTGGCTTGCAGGGGAGCTTTTGTGCTTTTGAGATACAATTTTCACTTTGCAGCTCGACGAAATGCTCCAGTTTGGTCTCCGTTGCTGGATGTTTGACTGCTCCGATGAACCTGCTAACAAACTCGTCGTAAAGCCTAATCGTAATTGAGAAGGATTTCTTGGGAGTTGTGAAACTTGAAAGTTGCATCTGATGCTTCAAAAAGTTGGATGCCTTTTGCTAGTAGAGTGCTTTTTGCTCTATACTTTGCCATTTTCATGATTTTCAACTTTTCTTTCATTTTTTGGTGTCTGTTCGATCTTCACTTAATGGCGTTTGACAGGTCTTCTAAGTGTTGTACCCAAAACCAAAATTTTTGCTTCACTAAGGCATTTTGCTTAATTGAGTCTTAATCCTGTTAAAGTGATGTCAAAAGGTCGTTTTGGGGTTTTTCAAATATGGAGTTGGTGTCAGTGTCATGTTAGCCTGTTACTGAAGAGATTTAAGAAAAATGAAAATCTGAACGGAAATTGCCAAAATTCTCTCTGGAGAAGGGAGCACATTCTCAAATGGGCGCCCTATCTTTTAGGGGTCCAGATCCTGTTTTTAGGGTTTGTCACCTCCAGCAGACATTTGTCCGGCATCACGTTAGCTTCGCAGTGAGCTATCAAGCTTGTCAAACGGACTTGTTTCGGGCAAGTTATGGAAGATATAGCGCAAGACAAGGCGAAAGTGAGAATTGGCTAACACTGGAGAAAAGCGCAGCTTTTGGAAAAGGCGCCCATCTTTTTGAGGTGCCAAATGAAGGTTTTTGGCTAAATGCCATCCAAGATGTTTGTCTCACGTTTGTTCGAGCTTCATGATGCATCCGTCAGTGGGTGAATCTGAGTTGCTGAAGTGCCTGAACCTGAGGTTGAACGTAGGGTCAAATCTTAGTCAGAATATCAGAGGAAAAAGCAAAAGAGCACATTTTGAGAAAGGCGCCTAAGCTTTTTAGGCCTTTAATGCTTTCTTTTTGATAGTTTTAGATATTCAATGTGTCCGTGTTACGCTCAACTTTCCGTTGTCTGTCTCCGTCAGTTCAGAGGATGACTCAGCAACTTGTAGTCGGAGTTTTTGTGATATTCTAGCCAGTTCCAGAAATGGCTAAGTCTGGAATGAAAAGAGCAGTTTCTCAAAAAGGCGCCCTTGTTTTTCACCCCTCAAATGATGTCAGCTCCGCAGTGAACCTGAGATTCAGTCCTGAAAGTAGGTAAATCAGAAGTTATGAAGGATTTATTTTTCCCTTCGTTCGAGATGCAGATGTCAAAATTTGACTAAGTCTGAGAAAAAGCGCAGCTTTTGAAAAAGGCGCTTGGATTTTTGAGCCTTTAGATGTCAATTTTATGGTCGGTAATCTCAAGATATCTTTTGATCAGTTTTTACTCAGCTTTGAAATGCACCTGTCAGCCAGCCAATCGGAGAAGTCAGTCAACCAAGGTCAGAAGATGAACAGAGGTCCCGGCAGAGGTTTTAGCTTAAATTTTCATGAAATTTGGCTAAGTCTGGAATTCACCTTGAGAGGCCAAAATTGAATTTTCGAAAGAGAGTTGAATGGACGCCTTAACTGGAGTTCTGACTGCAGTTAGACTAAACGTTTTCTGGGTTGTCATCTTCAGTTCGTATATTGGCATGTCGAGTGATCTTTCAGTTTGCATGTCAAGTTAACTACTTTGCATGTTGAGTTAACTTGTTTGCATGTTCGGTTAACTAAAGTCTGTACTTGAAAGTCAACTTCAGTTCACATGCATGGCGAATTTGGTTGCAATTGTGAAGTTTTTAGTGAAGATGGCGCTTCATTGAGTGTCAACTGCAGTTCTAGAAGGGACGACATGAATGGTGAAGCATAAATTTGTGAAGTATGGCGCATTTGAGTGTTAACTGAACTTATCAAAAGGGTCGCCATATTTAGATTTTATTGATGAAGCATAAATTAGTGAAGCTATGCATTTTAGAAAGAATGTCAACTGAAGTCTTGAAAGGGTTGCTATTTTTAGATTTAAAGCATGAAATTGGCGAATTCTTTTCAACAAAGATTGTCAACTGGAGTTCTCAAAAGGGACGCTTTAGTTCTAAATTGTGAATTTAAAGCAAGTGTGAAGGATGGCGAATTCAATGAAGAATGTCAACTAAAGTCAAAATCGCATGAAGTTGTTAACTGAAGATTGAAAAGGGAAAACCCTAAAGCATGGGGCTTTATTTAGCATATTTTAGTTTCAGTTATCTAAAATGAGGTCCAATTAGAAGCCAAGCGCCATTTTTCAAACTTTAGTGCTTTATGCGAATTTCAATGATGAAAGCTTATTTATTTCAGCCTTGGCGTCCATTATTTCTTCATTTCAAACTTCGAAGCCTACATTCTTCTTGAGCGAGCAGCAAGCTAAAGGTGCTACAGGTGTCAGAATTCAGCGTTCTTCGTAGCAACGAATTCAGATTGTGCAGAGGAAGAAGATTCCAGACTTTATTTTCACTTTGCATGCAGGTTTCATCAAGTTCCAGAAAAGAGATTGGCAAATTCTTCAGAAGCAGAACAAGCAAAACCTTCTATCTTCTGTCTTATTTCTTCTATTTCTCATCTTAGGTACTTTCTTCGCATGTCAAAGAAAACGGAAAAATATTCAGAATCTGACCATCTGGGTTCGCATATTTCAGCATCAGCAGCAAAACCCATGTCTTAGATTTTTTCGAGAAAATCGCCCCATAGCCTTCATTTTGAAGCTCTGTGCTTTTTTCCGAGAATTTCTTTGCATGTGGGATAAAATCACATCTTTTTGAAAATCTCATCATCTGGGTTTGTCCAGAATTCCGTTGTGCACAAAACCCATGTTCCAAATTTTCTCATGAAAAATTGCCCCGGGAAGCTCTAAAAACACCTGCAATTCTCGACTGAAAAGTCTTTGCATGTTAGGCTAAACGGCGTTTTTTCACAATTTTGACGTTGTGGGTTGTCTTAGAATCATTTTCCGGACAAAACCCATGTCTCAGAATTTTTGGTGAAAATTATCCTCCAACAGGTTATTTTTAGCCTTGTCTAGAGCTTTTTCAGCCTCTTCAGACAGTTGTCAGAACATAGCCGTGTTCACAGTCAATGGGCAAGTTTTTCAGAAGGCGGTTCAACTAGACTGAATTCAAGACCAAATCAGTCTTAATTTAGGTTTTTATTAGAGCAGCTGGCAATGAAGCGTTACGCTACAAAAGGAACAGAGATTACTCCATTTACGGAGCCGCCAAAGTCACTCAAATCCCATGCCATTGTCTTTGTGAAGATGGTACCTACGCTGATCTCGAGGCTGTGCAAACTAAGTTCCAGAAGCATGTTCGTGATATCTTGATGGAGATTTTGGATCACATTTCATTGATTTCAGCTAGTTTCAAGAAGGCGACTAAAAATGTTAAAGAATGTATGCATACAGTCAAGGAAAGTGACAGAGAATTGAAGAAGCAGATTATTATTTTTGGGCAGCGTCAGAGTGCCGGAAGACAGAGTGACTGATGAATTCTTGGTCGAAGTGTTAGACCGAGTTGACATGGAGTGATCTGCCAGTTGGAACCTGCAGTTAATTTCGAGGGTTGAGTCATGAGTAGCAGTTAACTCGACTTTCAGTCATGAGTTTACTTGCTGATTTAATGCATGCTTATCTCATCCTTGGAATTATCGTCACAGGAGTTAGGGTTAGGGTTTCCAGTTAACTGAAGGTAGTGGCCAGTTAACTTTGCTTTAAATAAGGACGTGCATGCTTGCACATGGTCTATTTTAGGTTATTTGTACCAGTTTACTGATGGTAGCTTTCCAGTTAACTGTATAGTTTACTTCATTAGGGTTTGGCGCATAACTTGCATGCATTGCAAGAACTGTAGTGAACTCAAGGTGATTTTAGGGTTACCTACACCTTGATGTATATAAATAAGAGCTTTTGCTCATTTGTAATTAACTTTTGCTTGAGAGAGAAATATATGCTGCGCCTACCTTGCCCTCAATATTGCTCTTTTGGTATTTGTTCATGTGTCTTCGCTATTACGATTAATTGTTATGCCACATAGGGTTTCATACAATTGTAATGGTGAATTCTTTCTGTTTTGTACAAACTTTACCATTATGATCAATTGTTATGCCACATAGGGTTTCAAGAGGTTATGATGATAAATCTGTTTTGTGTATCTTTACTATTGTGATCAATTGTTATGCCACATAGGGTTTCAAGAGATTGCGATGATAAATCTGTTTTGTAAGTCTTTACTATTTTGATCAAGTGTTATGCCACATAGGGTTTCATAAGATTGTCATGGTAAATTCTTAAATCTGTTTTGTGCCCAATAAACTTGTCTAGATTGAGCTGATAGATGCGCCACCTTGCCTTCAAGTTGAGAATCTATACACGTTTATCGTCTAATAGTCAAACCCTGCTCCATTTCCTCATGCTCTGTTTTCTTGAGGAAATTGGATAGATTTAAAGTAGATAGCTTAGTTGTAGTTAATGATCTGCGAAACCAGAAAATCCTTAGCTGCAACGTTCTTGGTTTTCTTGACCTTGTGCCTCTTCCAGCTGAGAACAAAAAGATAGGACTTAGATTACTTTTCTTTTTCATGCATTCCAGCACAACGAGGGAGCTTCCCCTCCTAATTTGAAGAGCACTCATTGCGTAGTGCACATAGCTGTTCGTACAAACCTGCACTCCAGAGGTGTAGATTTTACGCCAACACTAAGCTAGTAGATGAATTCACTGCAGAGCTAGACTGAAACCGGGATGAATCACTTGGAGGTGGCTAACCCTAAAAATGAGTTCTAAGTGCTTTAATTTCTGGGCAACCCTGGCCTAAAGGGGCGCTTTTCCTTTCTAGACCTAATCAATTTTGCATTTCTTGACTTTTAGCATTTCCTGCTTGATCTTCATTTCTGAGCATTTGATAGGTCCTATGAGCTGGATACTGGATTCATTGCGAAGTTGGAAGAATTTCAAAGAAGACCCCCAAAACTACAAACCCTAGATACTGCATTTGAGCCTTTGAATTCATAGGTGCCTCTGGCCTGCAGGGGTGCTTTTGGCTCCTGGGATACATTTTTCTTTGAAGATTTTAACCTCCTCGCACTTTGCGTTCATCGTGTCGTCGACTGAGATGATCACTGCTGCTGCTAACACGAACACGTTCACCGTTGTAATTGCTTTCATCATTTCACGTGCACGAACATTGCAAATTTGACCAAGGCATTGACTGCCAAGCATCTCCTTTGAAACAAGGTGTCCCATCTTTTCCATAGTTTTTTTTGCATTTTTCAACTTTTTGAAATTTTCCTCTGCCGTTCACCATTTTTCAAGCATCTTTCGCCATAGATTCTTCTGTGCAGCATTTGAATCTTAGATTCTAACACCTGGTACTAGCCATCCTCTATTGATGACTTCAAAGGTCCTAACTTTTCTTTTGAAAAAGTGAAATAGACCCACTAGAGAAAAATTGACTTTCTGGTGATTCTGACTGGATGAGTGTGATCGTGACAAAAGATTAACCAATCAAAATCATTTTGAGCCATTTCTGGAAAGATCCTATTTTTAGGGTTTTTCTAAAAATAGGGGCCTGAAACCCTAATTTCAAAATTTTCAAAATTTTAGGAGCATCTTCTTGACAATAAATCCAAAAAAACTCAATGCTTCGTTTGTCGTTCATAAATTTTTAACAATAGATAATTGCTATTTTCAGACATTTTGATCTTTTTTGACTTTTGATGACAATTTTACAAGATTTTGACCATTTTTACCAAAATGCCTTAATGAAGCAAATTTTTTATTTTGGGTACAACAGTTCTAAAGATTCAAATTGAGGAAACAAAATGAATTGAAGTTGTAAGAAATCAACTAAAGGCAAAGGAATTGAAGTGTGAGAAATTGGAGCGTGAAGTTTCCTTGAGGAAGGAGTTGGAGAAATCGAATGATCAATTAAATCAAAGCATGAAACAGTTCTGAAATTTTGGAGGATAATATCAACTCCCAAAGATTGCCTTCCATCAAGACTGGTCTTGGTTTTCAATAAAATCAAAAGACCATCAAAGAAGACTCGAGCTCTAAGGCTACAAGTTACCAAAGAACACAAATGAGGAGAAGTCCAAAAGTTTGCAAATGTGCTCAAAAGCTCCATAATGGTGATAGTTTCAAGGAGAGAGTAAAACTAAAAAAATCAATATTCCTCACAAAGACAATGAAGATTTCAAAAGACCATTTCCTCAAAGGCAAGCGCAAATGAACAGGTTTCAATGTTCTTTTTATGGTTATTGTTTCTTTTGCAATAAATTTGGTCATAAGACTGAGGATTGTAGAGTTCGTGCAAGGAGGGATTTGGGCTTCTTAAAGAGGAAATATAATCCATTTGCTCCTTTCATGGACTACACCACCATGTGCTACAAGTGCAATAATTTTGGTCATACAACATGTTCTTGTAGAAGTGATTTTGTTGTACCTCTAAAAAAACAAGGAGGATGTTCATGACAAGCCAAAAGAGGAATCTACAAAATTTTGGAAGAAGAGTCGGGAACATGAAATGATGGATAAATCCATGCTAGTACAAGCAATCTTCCATGTGCAAAACGAAGGAAATCAGTGGTATATTGACAGTGGGTGCTCAAGCCATGTGACAGGGGATAAAAGCAAGTTCCTCATTTTGAAGAAAATAAATGGAGGCACCGTTAAGTTTGGAGATAATGCTACAGCAAGAATAATAGGAAAAGGCACTCTTAGTTTTGACATCAGAAAAACAAGGACTGTAAATGTATTAAATGTTGAAGAAATGAAGCATAACCTTCTAAGTGTGAGTCAGTTGTGTGATCAAGGGCACACTCTCACATTTCATCTTAGTGGTTGTGAAATCAGAAAGACAAGAACAGGGAAATTTGTTGTAGATGCTAGGACTGCAAACAATCTCTACATCCTTAGTGAAGTCAAAAGAGAAAAGTGCTACATGGCACAAGAAGATGAGAATTGGTTGTGGCACAAAAGGATGGGACATTTGAACTTTGACAACATTGTGAAGATTAGCAACAAGCAAGCTATAAAGGACATGCCAAAGATAGCAAAGGCCCCTAATACTATCTGCAAACAGTGCTAGTTTGTTAAATAAACAAGATCAAGTTTCAATCAAAGGAGTACTCTATATCAAAGCCTTTGGAACTTATACATACTAACTTGTGTGGGCCAACAAGGACAAAAAGCTTACAAGGCGAGAGTTATTTCATGTTATTAATAGATGATTATTCTAGGATGACTTGGATTACCTTCCTAAAAGAAAAATTGGAAGCTCTTGAGAAGTTTAAGACATTTAAAGCTTTGGTAGAGAATGAAACTGGATTAAGAATCAAATGCTTAAGATCTGATAAAGTAGGAGAATTCACCTCAAATGAGTTTGAAGAATTCTATGAACAACATGGAATAAAAAGACAATATTCAGCCGCAAGAACTCCACAACAAAATGAAGTTGTTGAGAGGAAAAATAGGAATAGTTCAAGGAATGGCAAGAGCCATGTTAAATGAGTCTAAGCTTACTGACACCTAGAGAGAAGTGGTGCATACGACAGTCTATTCTAAAACGAGCACAAATTAGGGTGAACAATAGCAAAACTCCATACAAACTTTGGAAGGGAAGGCCTACATCAGTGAAGTACTTTAAAGTGTTTGGGAGCAAATGTTATATTAGGCGAGATGATGAAGACTTGGGAAAATTTGATTCTAGGTGTGATGAGGGTATCTTCCTTGGATACTCTACAACAAGCAAGGCCTATAGATGCTATAAGAAAAGACTACACAAAATTGTTGAAAGTGCAAATGTGAGAGATGATGAAAAAAGGCATCAAAATGAAATAGCACAAGAAGTTGACTATCAAAAGGAAGATAGTGTCGAAGAAGTTGAAAATGGAGAAGTTGAACAAAAAATACAAAGACGCCATCAAGAGCACCACCCAAGACACCATCTAGATTCCTTCAAAAGAATCATCCATAAAATCTAATCATTGGTTATAGGGATACATAAATTTAGACGAGGAGAATAGCCAGTACATTTGAACATGCAAACTTGTGTTTTGCTCTCTAAAGTGGAATCCAAGAGTTTTGAAGAAGCCCAAAAAGATAAGTACTGGGTAAAAGCCATGGAAGAAGAGTTGGATCAAATAGAGAAAAATGAAACTTGGATACTTCTCCCAAGACCTAAGGATAAGAATGTCATTGGCACTAAATGGGTTTTCAGGAACAAATTGAATGAGGATGGTCAAGTTGTCAGGAACAAAGTAAGGCTTGTATGCAAGGGTTATTTTCAAGTTGAGGGGATTGATTTCGAAGAAAATTTTCCCCTATTGCTCATCTTGAGGCTATAAAGATGTTTTTAGCCCTTGCCAGTTTCAAGAATTTCAAAGTCTACTAGATGGATGTGATATCAATGTTTCTAAATGGAAACTTGGAGGAAGAGGTGTATATTGAATAACCTAATGGTTTCATTCTATTAGAAAATCAGGATTATGTTTGTAAACTAAAGAAGGTGCTTTATGGGTTGAAACAAGCCCCCAGGGCTTGGTACTCAAGACTAGATAAGCACTTACAGCAGCAAGGTTTCAAAAAGGGTATTGCGGATAGTAATCTCTATATCAAGAATGAAGGGAATGAGCTGTTGATTGTTGTGGTCTACACAAATATAATTTTTGGAGGTAGTAGTGAAAAAAGGTGCCAAGAATTCGCCATAAATATGCAGAAGGAATTTGAGATGTCAATGCTTGGTGAGTTGTCTTTCTTCTTCGGGTTGCAAATTTTTCAATCAAATAAGGGGATATTCATTTCATAAACCAAGTATACTAAGGTGATGTTGAAGAAATTCAGGATAAAGGACTACAATCTAGTGAGCACTTCCATGGTTACAGGATGGAAATTGAGTAAGGATGATGAATCTCCTGAGGCGAACCAAACTCTATACAAGTCCATGATTGGAAGTTTATTATATGTGATAGTGACAAGACCTAATATTATGCAAGCAATTGGTTTGGTCGCACAATTTCAGGCAGCATCAAAGGAAACTCATGTGCAAGCGGTGAAGAGAATATTCAAATATCTAAAGGGCACTATGGATTTTGGGTTGTGGTATCCAAGAGGTGAATATTTCACCCTCACAGCATACACAGATGTGGATTGGGTTGGCAGTATTGATGATAGAAAAAGCACAAATGGAGGTGCATTCTTTCTTAGCAATAGTCTTGTATCATGGCTAAGCAAGAAACATGTGTTAGTTTCATTTTCCACAACCGAAGTGAAGTATATTGCAGTAGCTTCTTGTTGCACTCAAGTCCTTTGGATGAAGCAAACCTTGAAGGACATTAAGGTTGAGTATGAGCATCCCTTTTCCATATTTTTTGATAATACAAGTGCAATTAATATCTCAAAGAATCCAATGATGCAGTCCAGGACGAAGCATATTCCAATCAAATATCATTTCTTAAGAGAGCAAGTGGTTGATCAGCAATTGAAGTTGGAGTATATTGCTACAAAGGAACAAATTGCAGACATCTTCACGAAGCCACTTCCAAAAGAAACTTTTGAGTACCTGACAAAGAAATTGGGAGTGATATCACTCTCATCGTGTCACTAAGTTCTTTAGAAGAAGCCTGTGTTCAGGGGGAGCTATTCATTGTCTTCTCTTTCAGCCCCAGGATGCCTTTGCCATTGATGTCAAAGGGGGAGAAGTAGAGTAAGGGGGAGCATTTCAGCTAGGGGAAGAAGTATGGTCCTATTGCATTTCAAGATGATTTATTTACAAGGTCTCCATCAATGGCAAAGGGGGATATTGTTGGAAAAATATTGTCATTGATGTCAAAGACGTTTTGGTGATATTGGTGGCCCCAAATAAAATTAACTCCCTCTTATATTGGTTGGGCCCCTGTGGAGTATTGAAGATAAATAAATGAAAATAAAATAAAATGTTTTATTATTCATGAGGCCGACCCTCCTTATGGTGCCACCCCATGTTAGGGAAATTAAATAAAAAATAAATTAATTTTATTGGGCCAACCCCCTAGAGAGGTGTGCCCAACCTTGGGAAATAAACAATTTTTTTTTTTTTGTTAAGTGGGCCGACCCCCTTGGAGAGTCACTCCTCTTGGGTGAAAAGGCATGATTGGAAAGTATAAATAGAGGATTGTGAGAGGGTTTAAAATTAATCAATTCAAGGAATATTATTCATATGAAGAGCAAAAATAAAAAAGCATTTGAGCAGATTTATGAAAGATATGTGAGCAGATCTATGAGAGGTATTTAGCATCAATTTGTGAGAGAAATAAAAGCAAGATCATGGCATTTCTATGAGCAGAAATTTTAAAGACTATAGTGCAGATTTATGAGTGGGTGTATTGCATTTTTGTGAGTAGTTGTTAAGGGTAGATTTAGGAGGAAATTGCAAACAAATCATCATATTATTCACTTCGAGGTTGGAGCCTCCTAATTGAGGAGATCGAGAGGTTGGTGCCTCTTAATAGAAGAGACTGGGTTCTCTTGCTGGGTTGGTGCTCAATGGTGGGGATTGGAGTTTCCAATGGGTTGGTGCCTACAAAATTTGTAAGAAGATATATAAAAGTAATATTTTGCCATGGTTTTCTCCAGTAAGGGTTTCCATGTAAAATCATGTCTCTTATGTGTGTTATTAATTGCTAGATCTTGCATATATGGTATTGCTATGGATAATTAAGGTATGAGGTAATATTGTTGTGATTGTTTGAGTTGAGAATTTTTTTTTTTGATCTAGACTGATTCACCCCCCCCTCTTAGTATAAGTGTGTGTTTCATCACACTCAATACTCCTACAATCTGGAAAGGAATCATACAAAATGTAATGCTAAAACACATCAAAATAGCCCATACCAAAAAAACCAAACTAAAACTTCAAATCAGCTCCAATGGTGATTCTTGGTAGGAATCTATTGAAATGAGAGAAAAAATGAGATTGCTCTCAAATTAAAATTCAGTCATTCATATTACACAAAAAACTATTACATAGTATTGGCTTTATAAGGCCATTATTCCCGTATGAAACTAATTATGGGAATATAACTTCCAAAACGATATTTATTTAGTAAATTAACAATAGCATGTTAATTTATTTATTGAACTATTTATGTCAAGTACTAAATTTTAACACCCCCCCTTAGTACTGACATAGAGAAAAACTAGAAATAAGAAGAAATATTCTTCATCACTTTGATGTGGAATTTATTCATCACTTGATGTAATGTCCCCTTCCTAGGCAGTACAGTTATGTCTGAGGTTAGCCTATCATTCAGATCCTCGTAGGCTGGCAGAAGTGTTTAGAGGATCACTTGAGGCAGTTATCCGGTGTTTGGGAACATCACTCTAGCAGTTGATTCAGGTTTGGGCCTTTGCGGACACTTACAGAGCGATTTAGAGGTACTTACTATTTATAGTAAGTCAGGGAGGCAGGAGTTACTATTTTTGGTAGGGCACCTGATTCAGTTGGTCAGCTCAGTATCGACCCAGTTTGATGATTTGTTGAGCAAATAGGGATTATTAGAGTATTTAATAATAATTAAAGAAATTATTAATTTGACTTTATAATATAAAGTCATTTTAATGAAATATTAAAGTTATTATTAAAATGGCAAATTATAAAGTATTTTTAATACTTTATAATGAAGGGAAAATTTAATATTTAATGAGTTTAATACTCATTAAATAAAAAGG
This sequence comes from Sequoia sempervirens, assembly GCA_007258455.2. Taxonomy (NCBI): domain Eukaryota; kingdom Viridiplantae; phylum Streptophyta; class Pinopsida; order Cupressales; family Cupressaceae; genus Sequoia; species Sequoia sempervirens. The sequence continues at coordinate 163,456 of VDFB02193999.1, read as the reverse complement.
ACGCCATTTATTAAATATTGGCCTAAGTATTGCAAAAAGGAAAATTATTTATTATTAAATGTAATTGAGCTGATTTTTGAGAAGGGTCGACTTTTTGAGAGAGGTTATATATTTTCTCAAGGAAAATTGAACTCATTATGTTGATTATTCTAATTTGTCTTAATTTCTCTTTGAGAGCATTGGGGTTTGAGAAACGAGGGTTTCTGTAGATCAATAGGTTTTGAAGAACGTTCCCTCTTCAGAATCAGGCATAGTGAGACTGTGTAATACCAGTTGAAGATTGTCAATAGAGTGGCTTCACACAGGAGTCATATTCGGGCATATTTCAGAGTTTATTATCAGTGTATTGGATTGACCTTTTGTAATGTCCCCTTCTCAAACCTGATTGTTCTTGTGACCGTTGGCCTTTTTTCTGGAAACCCGAAGGCTAGTCGAAAGATAAATTAGGGTTTCCTATTTTTGAGGAGGTCATTGCTCAGAGATGGTGGATTCAATGGCGGATTCCTTCTGGGTTTTCAGAGGGCTTCGCAGTGGTATGTTCATCTCAGCTTTCAGAGCACTTTTTGGAATTTACTATTTTTAGTAAATTCTATTTTTGGCAGCTTTCCAGATGAGTTCAGCTTGGTTGACTTCCTGCTTCAGTTTGGTCAGATGTCTGGTTCAGTATTGGCTTCAGGGCATCTTCGGAGGGATAAGTTAAGTCATTTAATTAAAAAGTCATGTTTAAATATTATAATTTAATGTTGACCATGGGCCTAGATTAATGACTTAAAGATGTTTTTAAAAAGGGGTTTTGAGGGTGGCACCTCATTAAAAGATTATTTTAATTATTGTCAAAGTCAAGCAAGCTTATGTTGGGCGCACTTTTCAAAGCATGACATTTAATTAAAATATCATTTATTAAACCTTGAAGGAGAAAGTACGCCCTTTTGAGGAGATTAGGGTTTTTGACTTGAAAGTGACTTTAGGGTTACGAGAAGTCAAATGGAAAATTATATAAGGAAGGAGTTGAGCATCATTTCATTATCTTTGGAAAATACACTGTTATGCTGCCGGATTGGCTCTGGAAACGCTTCGAGGAATGAAGGCCTCCTAGCTTGGGCATCACTTCGTGTTTGCAAGACAACATCTAGTGGTGATTCGATCATTTGTGAGTTTGCATTTGTATTTGTGCTTTGCATTCCGTTTGGTCTTGTTAAGTAAGTTTGCATTTTAGAGAATTTCTGTATTTGCTGTTTTAGCTACAGCAGATTGGGGTTTTTGTTTGTAATTCAAAAAATACAAAAATATTGTTTGTGGGTATTGTCTTATTCAATTTGTGTGGGATAGACGAACATATTCCTAGAGTTCTAGAATTTATTGTCAAGCCTTTTATTTTTAAAGAGAAATCGAACTTTTCAGCAGGCCGTACCATTTGAGGCTGTCTTGAAATTCGTGCAAGTTGTATTAAGGCATTTAGGGTCTGTTTCAGTGTTTGATCTTGGTCGCCCTTGTCATTAGAGTGCATTGCATTTTGTTTCACTTCATTCGGATCAGATTTAAGGAAATTACGAACAATTCTTTGAATTTGTAAGCTGCTGGTTATGTAACACAAAGTGCAGATCTGATATGACAGATTAAGAAATCTGCATCTTCCATTCTTGGTTGGTGTCAAGTTTTCTATATAACCTTTGCAGAGGATTCTTATTGTATGCGCCATTGAAAGAACATCTTATATACTGATTTGCAGGCAATGTTATGTTGTAAACTGGCAGTAGTACTGACCAGTTGTTCTTTGAATATTGTTTACTTGCTGTTGTAATTCTCTAAGCTTCTTCAATAATTATTGTAATAGATTTACCTCCGCCCTATGGTAGCTACTTCCCATTCAGGGTAGCAAGCACATTCTGGGTGTTGAGCAGTTTCATCTTTCAGCATTATTTCTTTCTAGCATTGCTTTGTAATTCACTCCGTCATATGGTCGCCCCTCACTCCGCTTTGGATTGGGTAGCACATACTTGACGTTGAGTTCTTTTCTGCAATTAGAATAGAGGACCCTCTGACCAATGCTCACCATCATCGGTGCCATCCTGGTTAGAGTTACAGCTTAAGCAGTTTGTTTCAGATCCTCTGACCAATGCTCGCCATCATCGGCGCCATTCTGGTTAGGGTTGCTTCTTGCACGTTTTGGTTTATCCATCTAACCTTAACTGGTGCACTATTTGTAATTGGTTTGTAATCTGCAATTTGAAAAAGTAAAAAATTTGGCTCGGAATATTTCAGTGGTATCAGAGCCAAGATCCTGCCATCCTGTGCCCATCAGAGTTCACTTGACAGAGAAAGATGACTACAGAGAAGTCTCTACTTGAGTTAATGCATGATGTGTATACGCTTTTGAAGGATCCAGAGTTAAGGTGTGGAATCAGAAAGATTTATGTTAAGTCTGAGAAGTCGGATTTGATTGGGGTTTCTAAAGAATGCCAGTTCAAGAGGAAATGTGAACACGAGGCTGACATACTCTACAGAGATTATCAGAGCTTGACAGATGAGATTAAGAACGATGTTTCATTTGACACCTTTTTGACTTATGAGGGGGATTATCACCCTGGAAAGCGGGCTATGGTCAACTACATCAAGAAAATGATTAAGGAGGAAGCAGAACATGCCATGGTTGTAGGTGCAAGGAAGGTAGAAGAAATGCCTGTTTGTAGGTTGCAGCCCACAAGTAAGCAGAATGAAGAAAAAAATCAGTCAACTAGTGTTGAAGATGGCACAAGCGAGGTGCTCATTTTGCCTAAAAATGATAGGGCGTTGGATGAAAAAACCTTGACAGATGAGGAGTGTGCGGGAGAGCCCCATAATACTCCCCTTGACTTGCATGTGATAGCAAGTGATGTAGATCAGTTCGGTGAAAAGAATATAGCAGCAGACTTGAATTCTAATTTGGATTCATCTCATGAAGGTTTTGAGACTAAGGGCTTCACAAAGGATGTTGGTAATGATTTCGAGGTGTTTGTACCTCCTCTTGTTGAAGATTTTGTGATGGATAGTTTTCCTCTTGTTGCTGTTCAAACTCCTCAAGAGTTTTCACAAGATGAAGTTATGACAAGTGATCAAGAAGACCTTTTTGGCATACATATGACTATTCATGATGAGATCAGAAAAATACCTATAGATGATGGGTTCATTGAAGATATAGATGATAAGGTTTCCCAAACAGCTAGCACTAAAGATTCTTTACTTCATTTTAGTGACAATGTCAAGGGTGGTTTTGGGTTTGATCTTCAAACCAAGCCATTGAAGGGAGGTATGTATGAAGATATCAGTTTAAGTAAGTTGGGTGGTGACCTATTCAAAGAGTCAACCCTCCAAGAGAAGCACAAAGAGCACTTTCCTTTTGATCAAAACAATCAATCCTCTAGCACTTGGGATCCAGGAGTGAAGGCATTTAGTGATGACAAAGAAATTGTGTGGGATGAGTTTCCCTTTGATCCTGATGAAGTTCAAAATTCTGATTGCTTTGCAAGCTATGAGGGGGCTGCCATAAACTTTGATCATGAAGACAGTGAAGTGGAAGTGGATCTTGAAGATCATATGACTCTTGACGATGGAAAGTTTGATGGAGTTCCTAAACACAAATCCAATTTATCAATGCTTGAAGCTGACTGTAAGCATTGGATTGAAGAATTTGTGGAGTCTAATTCTCTTTGTGATATTGAGCAATTTCAGCTAGTAGGTGGTGAAGGAAAGGAGTCTTGGAGCAGCTATGTGGGTAGCAAAGATGAAAAACAAAGTTCTGATTTTCAGTTGCAGCCTATCAGCAGTTCACCATCTTTGCTTGTGCATGAGTGGAAAGATCAATGCAAGGCATCTTTTGAAAAAGAAGTGCAAGCGCTATCCCTATTTGATCGCACACACAATTTGGTTGATGATCTCTATTGGAAGGCTCAGTTTGAAGAGAGACGAAGTGGAGTTAAGGATGAAGTTGCTCTTCCTAACTTGCAACTTATCAGAGGCTCTTTGGAGACATTGAAATCAGCATACATACACTTGATTGAAGATCAGGATCATGCCGTTGAATCTGCAAAGAAGGCCTTCATTGTTTTCGAAGAAAGGGAGAGTATGGTTGATGAGCTCACCTTGGAGCTTAAATCAACAGAGGACAAGTCGAAAGAAACTCAGTTGGCTCTAAGAAAGGTTGAAGACCAGTTTGCAGATTTCAAACTTTTCAAGGAGCAAGAGGATGCACGAAGAGCTGGAGAAATCAATCAAGTAATTGATGAGATTGATAGTCTTCGAGAGGAGTTTAATCTTGAAGGTCCCACAAGAAAATCAAAGGTTGTATGTGCAGATTTGGAGCAGCAAGATGAAAGGAATGACTTTCAAGTTTATGAAAATCCTCTTTTTCAAGAAGGTGATGAGAAAAGTTATGAAAATCCTCTCTATGAAGTAGAGGATGAAATGGAGAATGAAACTGATTCTGGTTTTCGGTGCTTGGATGCTTTGATGTCACTCCATGAAGATGTGCCACATATGTTGAGTAGTAAAGAATGCTTAAGAGGAATTGAGGATACAGTATTCACGTTGGAAAAGGGACCAAAATATGGTGATTGCACTCTTGTCAATCCATTCCTTGGGTTGAGTGATGCTAGCCTGTTCTGGGAGTTGAATTTGAAGTCATCATATGTTTCATACTCCAGTGTTCCGGAAGCTTTCATGGATAGGCTTCAAAGGTTCATCAGAGGGAATGCAGATTTTACAAGTGTGCACTTGATTTTGACCAGCACTCAGAGATGTGCTATGTTTTCTTGCCGGAGTGTTGGAAATTATTTTCAGTTGGGTATCCAAGCTTGGGACTCTCAACATGGGTTGATGGAGCATACAGTTTGTGGAAAGAAGAAATTATGGAGGAACAAGAATCAAATTTTCAGACCTTTTGGTGTCGTTCTTTCCTTTAGCAGCTTCTTGGTGGTTCCATTTGTTCATCAACAAATGGATTGGAGAGAGATTTTGAGCATGGGCTGGAGAAATGAGCGATTGGTTGCTCTTGAATGTGATTTCCGGCTAAGACCAGGACAGAGTTTGAGACTCGAGCTTGTTGGTTTGAGGCAGATCAGCCACCTTACATGTTGCGTTTCTTGCATTCAGGAGAGTTGGTTCATCACTCCTGATCAAAGGGGTGGTAGTTTTCTCATGGAGATGGATCGAGAGCGTTTTCCAGCCACCTTGGAGGTGTCACCTTGCAGCTCGATGGTCATCTCACATGCTCACGTATGGGATCTTGAGTGGTGTTGTTGTTTTCCTTTGGGTAGGACTCAAGAATTTGATTGCATTACGCTGATCCTAGTCTTGATCAGCAGCAATTATTTGTTCCTTCACACTTGTCCTACTCTCCAAATTCATCTTATGATGGTTGATGATGTAAACTTTGACAGTTTACTCTCAGTATTGATTCATGACAGCAGTAGCTCACATGCTTGGGTTTACCATTTGGAGACTCATGGGGTTGGAACTATGATTGTTTTCTGTAGTCTTCATGGTTGTGCCAGTATAATTCAGGAGAGGCATGGTAGCTTTATACGGAGACATGAGTATGAGTTTGTTGGGCTCTTGCAACGGAATGCTTCCTTCCTTGTAAGAAGATTTGTAGGGGTCACACTTGCAGCCATGGTCCCGTTTGTTACCATGTGGAGGTATGCGGAGGAGTTCGATTTTGATTTGAATAGTTTATCTCTCCTATTGCTTAGAATGGTGATTGACAGTAGTATGGTTGATACTGTTAATTCGGGGGATCGTGGACATGAGATGTTGCATGATTTTGATTTCCTTTCTTTAAGATCTTTCAGTTTGAGAATCATAGATGGTAACACTTTGGAGTTACAAGGGGAGTCAGTGCAGCGTTGGCATGATATTTTCATTGATGTGATCAGAGTGGCGCAGCGGAAGCATGGTGGGTTTTTCCTGAGACACATTTGGGAACCAGGGATCATACTTGTTGCATATGGTTTAGTCTTCAAACTACTGGAGTTGTGGTGGTATTGCTTGAGGACAAACAATTTTGGGGAGGGCGGATTGTAATGTCCCCTTCTCAAACCTGATTGTTCTTGTGACCGTTGGCCTTTTTTCTGGAAACCCGAAGGCTAGTCGGAAGATAAATTAGGGTTTCCTATTTTTGAGGAGGTCATTGCTCAGAGATGGTGGATTCAATGGCGGATTCCTTCTGGGTTTTCAGAGGGCTTCGCAGTGGTATGTTCATCTCAGCTTTCAGAGCACTTTTTGGAATTTACTATTTTTAGTAAATTCTATTTTTGGCAGCTTTCCAGATGAGTTCAGCTCGGTTGACTTCCTGCTTCAGTTTGGTCAGATGTCTGGTTCAGTATTGGCTTCAGGGCATCTTCGGAGGGATAAGTTAAGTCATTTAATTAAAAAGTCACGTTTAAATATTATAATTTAACGTTGACCATGGGCCTAGATTAATGACTTAAAGATGTTTTTAAAAAGGGGTTTTGAGGGTGGCGCCTCATTAAAAGATTATTTTAATTATTGTCAAAGTCAAGCAAGCTTATGTTGGGCGCACTTTTCAAAGCATGGCATTTAATTAAAATATCATTTATTAAACCTTGAAGGAGAAAGTACGCCCTTTTGAGGAGATTAGGGTTTTTGACTTGAAAGTGACTTTAGGGTTACGAGAAGTCAAATGGAAAATTATATAAGGAAGGAGTTGAGCATCATTTCATTATCTTTGGAAAATACACTGTTATGCTGCCGGATTGGCTCTGGAAACGCTTCGAGGAATGAAGGCCTCCTAGCTTGGGCATCACTTCGTGTTTGCAAGACAACATCTAGTGGTGATTCGATCATTTGTGAGTTTGCATTTGTATTTGTGCTTTGCATTCCGTTTGGTCTTGTTAAGTAAGTTTGCATTTTAGAGAATTTCTGTATTTGCTGTTTTAGCTACAGCAGATTGGGGTTTTTGTTTGTAATTCAAAAAATACAAAAATATTGTTTGTGGGTATTGTCTTATTCAATTTGTGTGGGATAGACGAACATATTCCTAGAGTTCTAGAATTTATTGTCAAGCCTTTTATTTTTAAAGAGAAATCGAACTTTTCAGCAGGCCGTACCATTTGAGGCTGTCTTGAAATTCGTGCAAGTTGTATTAAGGCATTTAGGGTCTGTTTTAGTGTTTGATCTTGGTCGCCCTTGTCATTAGAGTGCATTGCATTTTGTTTCACTTCATTCGGATCAGATTTAAGGAAATTACGAACAATTCTTTGAATTTGTAAGCTGCTGGTTATGTAACACAAAGTGCAGATCTGATATGACAGATTAAGAAATCTGCATCTTCCATTCTTGGTTGGTGTCAAGTTTTCTATATAACCTTTGCAGAGGATTCTTATTGTATGCGCCATTGAAAGAACATCTTATATACTGATTTGCAGGCAATGTTATGTTGTAAACTGGCAGTAGTACTGACCAGTTGTTCTTTGAATATTGTTTACTTGCTGTTGTAATTCTCTAAGCTTCTTCAATAATTATTGTAATAGATTTACCTCCGCCCTATGGTAGCTACTTCCCATTCAGGGTAGCAAGCACATTCTGGGTGTTGAGCAGTTTCATCTTTCAGCATTATTTCTTTCTAGCATTGCTTTGTAATTCACTCCGTCATATGGTCGCCCCTCACTCCGCTTTGGATTGGGTAGCACATACTTGACGTTGAGTTCTTTTCTGCAATTAGAATAGAGGACCCTTTGACCAATGCTCACCATCATCGGTGCCATCCTGGTTAGAGTTACAGCTTAAGCAGTTTGTTTCAGATCCTCTGACCAATGCTCGCCATCATCGGCGCCATTCTGGTTAGGGTTGCTTCTTGCACGTTTTGGTTTATCCATCTAACCTTAACTGGTGCACTATTTGTAATTGGTTTGTAATCTGCAATTTGAAAAAGTAAAAAATTTGGCTCGGAATATTTCACCTTTCTTCCAGAAGGAGAATATCACTTTGGCAGTGTTTCATTGGGCATCTGGTACATTCTTCAAGGTTGTACGGATTTCTTTAATGCTGGTTGGGCCGTACATTTGCTGCAGCAAAGGCCGTACTTTCTTCACTGGATAAGACGCCTTGCTTTTTGGTCTTCTGGTTTCTCCAGTGTGGGCGCCTAGGTCTCTGGAGTCTTTTGCATCTTATTTGAGGCTGGAGACATTAGTTTTGAAGCTGGCCGTACCTTTCTTCATCATTTTTGGGCGGCTGCAATAACCAGGTTTTCTGAATAAATGTTATTGCCTTTTTCTATGCATGTTGATTAATCGCAGTTGTAATCATTCAGAAAGATTAATAAATCATCTGGCATCGAGATTTGATCTATATTATGTAGTTTTTAAGCATCTGGTATTTTATATTATTTTTCCAAGCATTTCTTTGCAAAATCGCATTTTGTCTTTTATTGCAAAAAACCACCAAAAAATCAAAATACAGAAAACAAACAAAAAACTCAGCATTATCAGCTAGTGGTTGGGTTGAGAGACACTTGGTCTCCTACAGTGGTATCAGAGCACAGTTTTCCAGCCATCCTGTGCTTTTTCAGTTGCTTTTTCAATCAGATGTGTGCTTTTTCGATGCTTTTTCATGAGTAGAGATATTATTTTCTACAGTAAGGGTAGAGGAATAGGCAGAGTTGAGGATTGGACAGGTCCACCTATTCCTGAAGGTGAGACAGTATCAGAGGTTCTGGGTATTCACAGATCCAGTTCCAATAGCAGCAAGAACAGTGTCACTACACTGATGGCAGATTGCGAGATTCTTGCAGAGACACATAGGGATCCAGGGAAAGAGCATGCCGGAGGTGATATTACTGATGAGGAGTTCAAACATAGGCATGATAACATGATGGACATGATGTCTCAGTTGATGGGCACGATAAGGCAGTGTACTCCATCTCAACCGCACTATATTCAGATAGGACAGATGGCCAGGACTGCAGGCGTAGACCAGCCTTTGGTGTCAGCACCGTGGCAGTCGTCACCTATCTATCATGAGCTTAGGCCTGGACAACCTACATTCATATCTAGAGCGACACCACCTTCGACTCCGAAGGCAGAGCAGCAGGGTCATCATCATGAGTTTCAGCCACACAATGGCATGTCAGTGGCAGATGTGACTAGATTTTATGGAGAGTATTCGTCATTGGCACCTGAGATCAGGCAGTCTTTGACTTTTCATGAGTTTATGGATCTGCATAAGCCTAGAGGGCAAGGTAGATTTGACGGCAGAGCTCCTCAGCACCAGCAGCCACAACCACAGGTGAACAGGGATTTACAGTATGCAGTCAGCAAGATTACCTTGCTTTACTTTGATGGTTCTGATAAGAGTTCAACGAGGTCTTGGGTACAAAAGTTAGACAATTACCTATCATTGAGACCTATGCAGGAGGACGAGGCCATTAAGTTTGCTACACTGCATCTTGATGGGTTGGTGCATGACTGGTGGCATCACGACATGTACACACTTGGTCATCACGCAGTTACTACTTACCAGGAGTTCACCAGCAGGCTCATAGAGTGTTTCGACAAAAAGGATCCAGAGCTTTATTTCAGAGAGCTAGCTCAACTTAGATAGATAGGTAGTTTGGATTCCTACATAGGTGAATTTTAGAGGGTTGCAGTCATGGTGACAAGGATTTCTGAGAGGAGACTTGTTATTCTCTTCGTCGAGGGATTGTTGGAGCCAATGAGAGGTTGGGTCAAGGCATTTGATCCTCCTACTCTTTAGGAGGCCATGAGGAAGGCACGTAGTATGGAGCTTGCAGCACCTCGTAGCAAGTTCTCTTCAGGCTCGACACCTTATACGAGGCCTAATAGATCATTTGACAGGAATAGGCCATTTGACAGGAAGAGGGATCCACCTGATCCTAAGAGACAGAATGCACCACCATTTGACAGGGAAACGTTAAATGATTTACGTAAGAAAAAGTTGTGTTTTTGGTGCAAGGCACCCTATGATGAGAAGCATGTATGCCCTCTTCGTCCCAAAGTGAAAAATAACCAAATGGAGTGGTTTTATGAGGGAGAAGAGCAATCTGATCTGTCAGACCAGCAAGCTGATTCAGAGCATTCAGATGATGAGAGGTCTGAAATTGATGGTGAAAATGGAGGAAGGAAGTTACAGGAGGCACATTTGACTAGTCTTCAGAGAGATGGATCTTTTAGACTTCGTGGGCTCCTACCAGGTTAGAAAGTGATCACTCTAGTCAACACTGGTGCTACTCATAATTTTATAGATGCACGGTTGGTAGAGAGACGAGGTATACAGATAGAGGAGTTTGAGGGTATTCGAGTCAAGGTGGCTAATGGGTACACCCTCAAATGTGATAGAAAGATAACAGATCTTCCGATGTGGCTGAACAACTATGAGTTCAAGACTGAATTCTACGTTGTTAATATGGGAGATACTGATGTGGTACTTGGGATGGCATGGCTTCACGATTTGGGTGAGTTCACACTCAATCTTCGGGATATGGAGATGAAGTTCAAGGTAAACGGGAAACCTCATGTCATCAAAGCCATCAGAGAGAGTAATCTGAAGATGGTATCGTATAGACGGATGGAGAGACTCATTCGTCATGATATGGTTGATTGGGCTGCAGAGTGTATATTATTACCAGCACAACAGGAGGAGCAGAAGGTTGAGTACCATCCAAACATTCAGATACTGAGGACTAAACACTCTAAAGTGTTAGGTGACATTCCACCTGGCAGACCTCCAGACAGAGGCACCGAGCATATTATCGAGTTGGAAGAGGGTGCAAAGCCCATTATGATTACACCCTGCAAGCATCCGAAACGGCTTAAGGATGAGATAGAGAAGACAATCAATGAGCTGTTGGCTATGGGGCATATCAAACCTAGCAAGTCACCTTTTGCTTCATTGGTCGTATTGGTGAAGAAAAAGGATGGATCACTTCGGATGTGTATAGATTACCGCTAGCTCAATAAGAAGACAATTAAGAATAGGTACCCGATACCTCGCATCGATGAGTTGATTGATGAGTTGCACGGTGCTATCTTCTTCACGAAGATTGACTTGAGATCTGGGTACCATTAGATTCAGATGAGGGAGCAGGACATAGAGAAAACTGCTTTCAGATGCCATTGCGGTCACTTCGAGTTTTTGGTTATGCCTTTCGGTCTAACCAATGCACCTACTACCTTTCAGGCTACCATGAACAGGGTCTTCAATTCTCAGCTACAGAGATTTGTGTTGGTCTTCTTCGATGACATTCTGGTGTACAGTAGGTCATGGGAGGAGCATTTAGCTCACTTGGATACAGTTCTGGGTATCTTGGCTGAGGAGTCTTTTTATGCCAAGGAGTCCAAGTGTGAGCTAGGCATGGCTGAATTGTTGTATCTTGGGTACATCATCAGTGCCAAGGGAGTCAGTATGGACCCTGAGAAGGTCCGAGCTATAGTTGAGTGGCCAATACCAGAGAACCTTACGCAACTCAGAGGATTCATTGGGTTGTGTGCTTTTTACAGGAGATTTGTTAGCGGGTTCTCACGTCACGCTGTACCCCTTACTGATTTGACAAAGAAAGGGGCTTTTGCTTGGTCACCACAGGCTTAGGAGTGCTTTGACAGGTTTAAGGTGATTATGACTTCATGTCCAGTGTTAGCATTACTAGACTTTACGAAGTCATTTGATTTGTACTGTGATGCTTCATGAGAGGGCATTGGTGCCGTTTTGATGCAGGAGAGACACCCTATTGCTTTTGAGAGTAGGAAGCTTAGAGGTCCTGAGAGGTTTTATAGCATCTATGACAACGAGATGTTAGCCATTATGCATGCTTTGGCTAAATTCAGACAATATTTGGTAGGCAGCAAGTTCAGTGTGCGTACCGACCACAACAACCTGAAACACTTCCTTGGACAGCGAGACCTAAATGAGAGACAACAAAAATGGTTCAGCAAACTGCAGTCGTATGATTTTGACATCACCTTTATTAAGGGGAAGTAGAATGTTGTAGCTGACGCCTTGTCTCGCAGACCTCAGTTGAATGCTATGGTACAGATCTCCAAGGATTGGAGGCATCAGATCATTACAGAGTATGCTAAGAACCCATGGGCTTCTAGCATCGTTGATAGGACAGAGCAGGATAGTAGGTATACCGTTGTGAATGACTTGATCATTTACAAGGGGCGGATTTTTCTGGTTCCTAATTCAGAGTTGAAGGATACAGTTCTGAGAGCCTTTCATGATCTTCCTATGGTGGGCCATCCCGGTTATTTCAAAACATATAAGCTGGTATGGGAACGGTTTACTTGGAAAGGGCTAAAGACTAATGTTCTTCAGTATGTATGAGAGTGTTCTGTTTGCCAGCAGAACAAGCAGGAACACACATATCCTGTTGGATTGCTTCAGCCACTTCCGATACCTGACAGGAAGTGGGAATGTTTATCGATGGACTTTATCACGGGTTTTCCGAAAGCCCAAGGTAAAGATTGCATTTACGTAGTTGTCGATCGGCTAACAAAATATGCGCACTTCTTTCCGATCACTACTACATTCACAGCTTCGCAGACTGTAGAGATTTTCTTCAGAGAGGTATTCCGGTTACATGGTTTTCCTCGGACTATAGTCAGCAATAGAGACAATCAGTTCATGAGCAACTTTTGGTAGGAGTTGTTCAGACTTTGTGGGACTGAACTGACACCTAGTACTAGCTACCATCCACAGACAGATGGACAAACGAAAATTGTTAATAAGTGGGTGGAAGGATATTTGCGCAATTACATAGCTGGACAACAGAGAGCTTGTGTGAGGTGGATATACCTCTGTGAGTATTGTTATAACTCTACTCACCACATGACTATACAGATGACGCCCTTCATGGCCTTGTATGGGTATGAGGCGCCCAACCTTTTGGATTTGGTATTGAGTGATGGCAGAGTGTCTAGCGCAGGTGACATGATGCAGGATCAGCAGGACATTTTGAGGTCTCTCAGAGACAATATCCAACGGGCACAGAATCAGCAGAAGCAGTATGCTGATCAGAAAAGGGTTGAGCGTTCTTTTGCAATGGGTGACATGGTGTATCTCATGTTACAGCCATATCGTCAGTCCACTCTGCGGAAGAGTGGTGCAGAGTAGTTGAAACCTCGTTACTATGGTCCATTCCGAGCTATCACACGAGTGGGTGAGGTTGCTTATGAGTTAGACTTACTGGCGGATAGCAGGGTTCATAACGTATTTCACGTCTCACGCCTGAAGAAGGCATTGGGTCAGCATGTGATTCCCTCTCCAGTACTGCCACCCCTTGATGACGAGGGGAAGTTGATATTAGTGCCTGAGGCCATCCTCGATGTTAGAGAGAGACATCTTCGGAGGCGGGTTGTCAGAGAGTATTTGATCAAATGGAGAGACTTGCCGGTTGAGGATGCTACTTGGGAGTCAGAGGAGATTTTACAACATCCAGAGCTGAGATTGCTTGAGGACAAGCAATTTCAGGGAGGCCGGACTGTAATGTCCCCTTCCTAGGCAGTACAGTTATGTTTGAGGTTAGCCTATCATTCAAATCCTCATAGGCTGGCATAAGTGTTTAGAGGATCACTTGAGGCAGTTATCCGGCGTTTGGGAACATCACTCCAGCAGTTGATTCAAGTTTGGGCCTTTGCGGACACTTACAGAGCGATTTAGAGGTACTTACTATTTATAGTAAGTCAGGCAAGCAGGAGTTACTATTTTTGGCAGGGCACTTGATTCAGTTGGTCAGCTCAGTATCGACCCGGTTTGATGATTTCTTGAGCAAATAGGGATTATTAGAGCATTTAATAATAATTAAAGAAATTACTAATTTGACTTTATAATATAAAGTCATTTTAATAAAATATTAAAGTTATTATTAAAATGGAAAATTATAAAGGGAAAATTTAATATTTAATGAGTTTAATACTCATTAAATAAAAAGGACGCCATTTATTAAATATTGGCCTAAGTATTGCAAAAAGGCGAATTATTTATTATTAAATGTAATTGAGCTGATTTTTGAGAAGGGTCGACTTTGATTATTCTATTTTGTCTTAATTTCTCTTTGAGAGAATTGGGGTTTGAGAAACGAGGGTTTTTGCAGATCAACAGGTTTTGAAGAACGTTCCCTCTCAGAATCAGGCATACTGAGACTATGCAATACCAGTTGAAGATTGTCAATAGAGTGGCTTCACACAGGAGTCATATTCGAGCATATTTCAGAGTTTATTATTAGTGTATTGGATCGACCTTTCTTCCAGAAGGAGAATATCACTTTGGCAGTGTTTCATTGGGCATCTAGTACATTCTTCAAGGTTGTACGGATTTCTTTAATGCTGGTTGGGCCGTACATTTGCTGCAGCAAAGGCCGTACTTTCTTCACTAGATAAGACGCCTTGCTTTTTGGTCTTATGGTTTCTCCGGTGTGGGCGCCTAGGTCTCTGGAGTCTTTTGCATCTTATTCGAGGCTGGAGACACTAGTTTTGAAGCTGGCCGTACCTTTCTTCATCATTTTTGGGCGGCTGCAATAACCAGGTTTTTTGAATAAATGTTATTGCCTTTTTCTATGCATGTTGATTGATCGTAGTTGTAATCATACAAAAAGCTTAATAAATCATCTGGCATTGAGATCTAATCTATATTCTGTAGTTTTTAAGCATCTGGTATTTTATATTATTTTTCCAAGCATTTCTTTGCAAAATCGCATTTTGTTGTTTATTGCAAAAAACCACCAAAAAATCAAAATACAGAAAACAAACAAAAAACTCAGCATTATCAGCTAGTGGTCGGGTTGAGAGACACCTGGTCTCTTACACTTGAAGTGTGGTCCTTTCCTTCAATTATCAAAGCGTTATATTGCAACTTTCCATTAAGAATATCCCGTGCTCTCTGTTTGTAATTCAAAACTACATGTCTTGTCTTTTTACAATAGAAACATGTGCCACTTACATGTTTGAACTTCATCATATGTTTTGATTTTTTGTAAGTACTAGCCTTGTTTTGTGCAGTCAATGCAACTTCTTCTAGAACATGTTTGTTTCTTTCATCAAGCAATGTGGATATAATACTTTCTAGACTTGGACTGATTTTGCTTAAGGTGAATACCTTGTGAGTCATACTTTTTGGCATACTATTTAAAAGTATGAATTTTGCATCATTTTCTTTTATTTCTTCATTTATACCAGCCAACTGATTTATCAAGGAATAGAATTTACTGATGTGAGACATTATATCTTCACCTTCTTCCATTTTCAAGCCATACAACTTTTGTTTTATAGTTATTTCTGCACTATCAGCTTTTGATCTAAACAAAGTATTCAATGTTTCCCAAATGTCCTTAGAAGATTTTTTAAAATCTACATGATGTAAATAAGGTTTAGATAAACCAAGACGATTTATAGCCAATGGTTTCTTATCTTTTACCTTCCATTTTTGAAGTTCATCTGTATCTGTTGGCTTTGTCACTGTACCATCAACAATTTCCCAAAGATCTTTTTCAATTAACAATAATTGTATCTGTATTTGCCAACTGTGAAAATCATTTCCATCAAAATTTTCATAAAGGCTTAATTTATCCATTTTGTGTTGAATAAAATGTGCTCTTAAATTTTCAAAAATAAAAGGAAAAAACCTCGTAAAGAAAAAAATTCTTCCTTTTGTGCCCTAAATGCCTCTTTGCAACACACTTGATTCACTTTCTCCACGCCTTTTGCAACGACACTCTGATATCCTCCTTTATTATATTCGCTCCAATGGTCGACCAACATAGAATATCCCAATACTTCCAATACGAATAATGGCCACGGTGAAATCAATTAAAGAGCAGAGCAGCATCCACAAAAACAGCCAGCAACATAGTATAGAGGATGCCCGATATCGGGTCTGATGACCAAGACGTCAATGGAGTTCAGTCGATATGCAACATATAGGAGCGATGCTAGCAATATGAACAATTCTAGAATCCTCTATCCGCATTCATTACAAGGCCCAAAAAAAACATGAATCTCCAGATATAAACACATTTCTACAATAGATTGGGGAATATATAAATTTTAAATTTTAAATTTTTGGAATGGCAACAATAAACAGAGTGAAGTGTTAAACAATGGCAAGAATGAACACGGTGGAGAGAAAGAGAAGAAATGCAAATGAATGATGAAGTCAAAAAGGGTTTTGCAAATGGTGTACATTGCTCAGCTGTTGACAAATGCAAGAATGGTAGGAAACAATAGCAGTTGCACGTGGTCTTCACTGCAATACCATTGTAAACACCACTGTGAGAAAAACAAATGAATGGAGAGAGATCGGAGAGGTCCAAGAAGAAACCCGCTCTGATACCATATTGAAATGAGAGAAAAAATGAGATTGCTCTCAAATTAAAATTCAGTCATCCACATTACACAAAAAACTATTACATAGTATTGGCTTTATAAAGCCATTATTCCCGTATGAAACTAATTATGGGAATATAACTTCCAAAACCATATTTATTTAGTAAATTAACAATAGCATGTTAATTTATTTATTTAACTATTGTATGTCAAGTACTAACTTCTAACAAAGTCACACCACAGTCTAGTTAGGGAATATCTTGCAATTCTGAAACTAGAAATCTATGAGGAATTTCGTCCTCAAAGATTGAAGAGAACCAAGACTATTTCGATAGCATAACATTATCATTTTTCAGCATATCCAAAGGAGCCCCCAACACCTACTTTTATAGCCTTTTTTGTTGCTTTTTCAAACAAGCACTTTTTCACTCCTTTTTCGAAAAAACATTTTTTGCTTTTCATAGCTTTTTCGAAAAAACACTTTTTGATTTTTTTTTTGCTTTTTTGCTATTTTTTTCCAAGAAAGCACTTTTTCTTTAAATAAAATAATTCATTATGTGTAAACATACCTTTCCAATGAGCTATTACACTAAATTGTCCTTTAATTATTTCTCAACATCAGACAAAATTAGTGAAATATTAATTAAATAACTTAATAACTCACCCAAATTGTGGAAAATTTTGAAACACATCGGAATCCAAATTTGATGTCAGAACCCTGATGGTTCTCAATTCCGAAACCCTAACTGTAGTTTTTGGTTTTTTTGTGTTTTTTGATGGAATTTGTGAAAATGCAAGAAGCTGCGATTTTGCTAAAAATGCTAATAAATTCATAAAAATTGGTTCTCAATTCCGAAACCCTAACTGTAGTTTTTGGTTTTTTTGTGTTTTTTGATGGAATTTGTGAAAATGCAAGAAGCTGCGATTTTGCTAAAAATGCTAATAAATTCATAAAAATTTCAAATGGCAATGAAATGACTCTGAAATGCTTAGAAACTAAGGGCGCATCACTTTCTTATTTTTTTTTGAGCTTTTACAATGCTAAAATCTGAACAATGAATTTAAATATGATTTAATTGAAAGAACCTGGAGGGCGGCTGCAACATGCATGAAAGATTTGCAAGAATGTGATGAAAGGGTCTTCTGTCCACAGATCTTCAGTTCAGAATAACAAAGAATCCTCCAATGGTCAAGGCGCACTGAAACCTCTGCCAGAAACTGAAGAATGAGCTTTCTTCTGGAAAAGATGAAAGGTACGGCCTTGCAGGTACAGTTCTGTACGGCCCAACAACAAGCAAGAATATGGTACGGCTTGTAGAAAGAAGTGCCAGAACACTAATAAATAGACTCTGCAAGATTCGCCTCAACTGGTTGATGAATAATCTCTGAAACCCCTTCTGAAATCGACCCAATAAGATCAACTGTAACTCCTGAATGAAGTCACCCAGATGCAAGCTTAAACTGGTATTTCACAGTCTCAGTCTGCCTAATTCTTGAAGAGTTTTCGTTCTCCAGAAACGTTTGTCTGCCAGAAACCCTAGGGTTTGCAAACTCCAATGCTCAGAGCAAAAAAGACAAAGTCGAATAATAATATCATGAATAGTTCGATTTTTGCCTTGGAAGAATATATATTGCTCTTTTAAAAATTCGACCCAACTCCTTTTAAAATAATCATTTAAATTAAATGATTTAATTTGCCTTTGATACTTAGGAGAAATCATAAATAATTGGCGTCCTTATTTTAATGAATATTAAATACTCATTATAAAGTATAATAAATACTTTATAATTAGGCCAATTAATTAAATATTTAAATATTTCAATAAAGTGACTTTAATATAAAGTCAAAATACTAAATATTTAATAAATCATTAAATACTCCTTATTTCTCCGTTTGATCATCAAACTGCTGAACTGGGTCGACTCTGAGCAGAATAGTTGAACCAGGTGCCCTGCCCAAAATAGCAGCTTCCGCTTGACCTAACTTTCTAAAAATAGAAAGTTCCTGAAAATGCACTCTGGAAGATTCTGCGAAGGCCCAACCTGACACAACTGCAAAACTGGAGCTACCAACCACTGAGTAACTGCCCCAGATGATCCTCTGCACACTCCTGTCAGCCTACGAGGATCGAATAATAGGCTAACCTCGTCACCAGCTGCTCTGACTAGGATGGGGACATCACATTTGACCACCCCGATATGATATTGGGGCAATAGGTGAATAATAGAAACCAATTTGGTGACTTACTATAAATAGATGTGCTCTCCAAGAAGATTGGAGAACACCCCAAAAGTCATAAAACACTTCAGAGAGTGTCATTTAGATCAGTATCACCCACAAAGCTCATTGCCAACAAAAGAAACCTTCTGGTGCAGGGGCACCTAGGGGTTCTCATGCCTCCATGAGGCCTTTGTCATGTTTGGTTTTGTTTTTCAATATGTCCTTAATGTAATAAGGTCCTGTTGATGTGTGTTTTATGACACAACAAACATTCTAGAATAAAGTGTTCAAAGACGCTCTATCCCCTCTTGAAAAATTACCCAATATGCTAAGATTGCAAGTAAGGTCATATGGTAATTCCAATGTTTAAGATGAATGCGGATAGACTCTGTGGTATGGATGTGATTTGCTGTGGGCACAATTGAGATTTACTTTTGCAAGTCATTCGAAAAGCGGGAACATAAATGCAGTATCATTTTGGATTTTCTGAAAAAAAAGGTAAAAAAGAGTAAGGGTTTTAGTGATCCTATGCTATTCCTAAGAAATCAAGAGAAGATGAGGACTAAATGAAACCAAATAAACAATACTCTGCTTCGCCACGTTAAACGACAACTACACAAAGTAAGTGCAATCTTCTGGGAATGTGCTTATGATCTTCACGTAATGAATAATTACCATCAAATTGAACAATAATTATCCAAACAGAAGTTAAGCATCCACGATAAAGCTCAGTCTAACTTTGCACATTGAGTGAGAATCATCCACTCAAAGAAAGTATGAGCTCGGTTTCACTAATCTCCGTTATCAATCTATCATTCTTCTAACATACATTCTAATTCAAATTTACTAAGCGAGAAAGAAAATATGCGACCATGCAACCATTCGACAATCAAGTATTCAAGGCACCTCATGCATTTGAACTTTATTATCAAAGTAGTGTTTTCACAACAATCTCATAAAAACTCTCTTTATTTTCTACAATCTAATTCTCTTGAATCTGCTCTAACTTCTAATGAGTTCTAATTCTTCTCCTTTTGATCTAATTTCTAATGAAAAATGAGAGAGTGAGGGGGGGGGTTTATATAGTATTTCAGAATTACAATGAACGACCAAGATTGAAATGAGATCAAAGGCCCAGATTAAACAGAACTAAACCCTAATTAGGGTTTCTAAAACCTCAACCAGTTAACTGGAGAGAACTCTAGACATCTGGAGTGGCATCCTTATCCACTTGTGCGGCCTTGCATTCAGCGAATCTGGACACGATCAAGCCAACCTCTTCCATGGCAATGTTGGGCAGCACGTTGACATTGTACTCCAGCAAATCCAAGCTCTCAGCACATGTAATGTCCCCTTCTCATCAGTGATCAGCATTGCAGTTCATCAGTCTATTCCGGAACCCGTAGACTGGAATGAGGTGAAAATTAGGGTTTCTTGGGCTTGGTTTTGTGGCATTTCATATTATTTACTATTTTTAGTAAATGCTTGTGGTGGCAGTTGCAGTTGTCTATTCTTAATCCTTAGCAGTTGGAGCTGTTGTTATATTTTGGTTTGGTCTTCAGTTGGCAAAAATATTAAATTAATGGCATTTTGTTCTATTTCACTGTTGACCCCCACCTTGGCCTAAGGAGTTAACTTAAGTTGTTTTAAAGTGGGGCCATGAAGGGTACGCCCTCATCAAAAGTTTAATTATTCTTTATTCAAATATTTCTTATCTTGAAAGTGGACGCCACTTTTATTATTTTGAATAAAGTGTAATGTTTGAAGGCCATTTGGGACGCCACTTGAGAAGTTGACTGGTCTTTGAGAATTGGAAGAGTCTCTTGTGTCTTTTGAGCTGCTTCTCAGGCGATTGAAGAGTCTTGATGAGTTCTTATTTATTGAAGGTCTTGGCTCCAGCATTGGTATCCATCAATTACCTTACTGTTATGCTGTCAAAATGACTATGGACATTTTGCTATTGCTTCGAGGATGCTACCTCCTAGCCCCTTCCCAATTTCGTGTTTGAAATACAACACCTAGTTGGAACATTGCTGCTTCTCACATCAGACTAGCAGATTGAGAAACAAAGGTTGAGAATTTTGGTGAATTCTACAGTTTTGATTTTCCTGGTTTTGCTACAGCTGAAGCTGTTTTCTGTTCATATCTTGTGGAGTGATTTTATTTCAGTTCTGGGTATTTGAGTAATCAAATTGTTGACTTGAGGCGCCAACTTCCTCCAAAAAGCAGAATTTAATTTGAAGTTGCTGATTTTATATTGAAAAATCGATTTTCTCAAGGGGCCGTACCATTTGGTGATGTCTTGGGATTCGTGCCAAATAAATTAGAGTCTTTGGTGGCTGTTTCTGGATTCTATCTTGGGCGCCAGACTTATAAGGAGCATTTGCAACTTATTTCACGTCATTCGGAGAAGAATTGAGTGAGTTATGATAATTTCATTGATTCTCACAGTTGCAGATTGAAATTTCCAGTTTACTGTTTTTATATCAGATTGTTGAAGTTCTGATTTCTGATTTATTAGCAGCTGTTAGAGAGTTGAAATATCATTGAAAAAACATCTATTAATCTTGTGTATGAAGATTACTATATTTCCTATGTAATTTGCAGCTTATTTCACATTGTACAAACTGTAAATAGTAGTATTGTTCTAGTTTAATTTGCTGCAATTTCTTTCTATTTCTTCTCACATAAGTCCCCTGGATGGTTTACCGCCAGTGAGGTTAAATCGATTGTAATATCTTATACCCACTCATAGTGGTGAATCCCCACAGCATTGTGGATGCCCGCCGCAGCGGATGAATTGCTTTTATTTGTAATCTTTTCCCCCCACTGTTTGGTGGTAGCGTGGAATTGTTTCTTATGGCTGGTTATCCGCCTAATAGTTTATAATTTCAATTTCTTAGACTCCGTCATATGTTAGCACCTCGCCCTCAGTGGCATCTTGAGTGCACATTCTTGACGTTGAGTAGTTCTTCCATTCAAGTTCAGTTTCTTCAGTTCAAGTTCAGTATCTTCCATTCAAGTTCAGATTTTTAATTTGAGGCTAACGCTAATCCAATCATCTATTGCTGGTTATCTTGTGTTAATTCTTCAAAAAAATTGGTTAGCATATTTCAGCACACTTTGCAAAAATGGTCGCCCATTCTGGTTCCTGCAGCAAGAAAGAACTCCTGACGGCCATGAAGTTGAATACCTTGGTGAAGCTTTCTTTCATGATTGGCCCGGTGGTGGAGAAAATTATTTGCACTTGTTCTCTTAAATTCTTTGGCCGCAAGTGTTTCTTTCAGACAGTATCCTTGTCGAGCATATCTGCAGCCATTTCATAAATTTTACTCTGAATTTCTTTTGCTTGTTCTTCAACTCTGGCACCATCCTGCTTTACTTTTTCGAGGACTCCTCTTCTTGAGATCAGAGCAAAATACCATCCATTGAAATCATATGCCGCTCCAGCTTCAATAACCTTGTCCTCAATCAACCTTTGCTTCGAGATGCCCTTCAATTCCCGAATACATGGGATGATCCTGCTTTGAATATCTTCGAGACTACTCCATGATTCTGCCAGGTCTGCAACTCGTGATAGCATAAAGGAAGCCTGCTCATTTACTTGTGCCAACTTTTCTGCAAATGCCAACGCCTCTTCTTTCCTTCCAGCCATCCAGTCCTTAGCCTCTCTCGCCGTAGTCAGCTCTCCTTCAAAATTTGCACCTGGTTCTTGTGAAGAATTTGGAGGTGGAAGCGCTGCTTGGTCACCTTCATTTAGTGGCTTGGTCAAGTGCTGGATGTAATCTTTTAGGCGCTGAATTTCTTTTTTATATTATTTTTTCTTGGCAACTTCTTTTCCCAACTTGGACTTGATGGTAGCCACGGAATTGTCCAAGTCCTCGACCTCTTGCCCTTTTGTTGTCGGACCCATGTCAATGGTCGTGATGGCATATTCATCAGGGGCGATCTCATCTTGGAACTTGTCGGCTGTAGGTAGTGCAACTTGCACTGTACGATTGCCAGCCTCATCCCTTTGGATGGTTGAGAATTTCTTGGCCTTCTTCTTCGGGGCAGTTTGCTCTAGTCTTGCCAGAAAATCTGTGTCATCCTCTTCTTCTTCAGGTACCTCCGTTGGCGCCTTTCTTTTCAATCTTTCTTTCAGCCACTCTGGGATTGTTGGCTGCTCAATTCCGTCCTCCTGTTGATCTTGGACGTCTTGTATATCCTGTACTTCCTGCTCTTCCTGAATCTCTGGCATATTTTGAACTTCTTGGACCAATTGCATACCCTAAATTTCTTGGACGGATGGGTCATCTTGGATTCCTTTGAGGGCATAAATCATTCCTTCCTCAAATTCTCCATCCATAATGTCTGTATCATTATCTGATTCTAGGATTTCTGTGCTTGCTGGAGAAGGTTGATCATCATCTTCTACTTGTATTGGCTCCACATTTCCGACTGGAGAAGGGATCCTAGCATTTTCAAAGGACTCTTTATCCATGGCGAGTATTTCTTCTATATTTCTGGAAGTGGCCGACTGAAGAGGTTTAGACTTGTGCTTCTTTTGAGAAGGCCCTTCATCTATCATTTTGTCCTATTTTGTAGATTTGCCAATTTCTTTTCTCTTCTTCAAGTTGGCAGCATCTGTTTGTCCATCTCCACGAGATGCACCGGCATTTGAAGAACAGGACTCTGTATCGCCCATCAATTCATAGGCGAATTGCATATTTCTCTGTCTTAAAATTTCTACCTGCCGATCTATCCACCACTGAGAATACTTGAAAACAGGTCGCATAAAAGTTGCTAGGTCACCCATCTCAGGCTCGAACCATCTTATAGGAGGGAGTGGCTCGTTCTCATTGAAGCCCGGCTGCACGTATATTCTGTCATCCTGTAGTTGATCAGGTATTTTGAAGAGCTCTGTTGCCCTTATCATGCTTAATGGCAATCTCAACCACAACCTCCTTCTTACGTCATATTCATCGGCTGCGTTAGCCCAGAAGTCCTCTAAGTCAACCCGATGCTTGTACCTCTCTCCGTCCACAGTTCTGATGTGATGGAGTGGATCAAAATTGTTCCTGGATTTGTATGATATGAATGGATATTGTTGTATCTCCAGTCGAGCAATTTCTGCTGCTTGTGCCGTCGAACATGACTCCTCCATATTGCCGATGAAAAAAGGAAAGGTGACAGCCGCTTTCTGCTTTGGCCTTTGAATATTCTGATACGCCTCCAATTGCCTCAGCACTTCCAACAAAACCATCTTGTTGGTCGGATAGATGGGCAGTCTATAAGGATTTCCCGAGAATCCTTGGATTCTGATGTAAGTGAACTTAGGATACTGAATGAACCAGAATCCATACCGACTGATTAGGCTCTTGGCCTCATGTGAGAGTCTTTGGTGAGTTCCGCCTTGGAGAAGCCGGGTGATGTACATCAAAAAGGCGTCATGAGCTCGTTGGAAATGAGACTTCTTTTTCAGCTGCAGCTGCGGATAACAATCGTAGGCTTTGAGTTGCCCCTCGCCATTGCCGACCACCCCCTTGCAAGTCAAGCCAGAATACTTATAATATCTTGCAAGTGAATATACGATGTATGAGCTCATGTGAAAAGTTTTGGTCTCCTCAAAGTTGACTAACTGCTCGTGCAAGCTATCACTAATCATTCTGGACCAACTGAACATCTTGACTCCAGTGATTATTTCATCAATAAAGTAGTACATCCAGTTTTCGAAAGGTGCGCCATGAGAATTGCCTACAATTCTGTTTAGTAGCAAAATGATGTCACCATATTCCTCTTTGAAATGAGTTTTGATCAATTTCTTTGGCATCTTGCTTGCAGTAGGCTTGGACTTTAGTAACCAATTCTTGTTTATGTTGGACGCACAAAGATCCTGCTAGCTCTGATAAAGCTTGAGTGCATCTTCCTTGGTGCGGTAGGATGTTCGATTGTAAACTGGAATTCCGAAGGTTTCTTGGATTGCTGGCTCGGACAAGTAGGCAAGGACTCTTCCGTCAGGAGCTTCTATCTGCCTATCTCGTGCATTGCAATGCAATGCACATTCTACCATAAGCTCCGGACATTCTTTTGCTGGTGGAAATCCAGTTGCATGGACGATTCCATTGCGCATCATCCTCATGGCAATTGGTGTAGGCAGGCGTCCATCGGTCCCGTACATTCTTTTCCTGAAGTCTTCGAGGTCAACGTGGCCAAGATCGGTGTCCACAACGTGCTCCCACTTAGACTTGATTTTCGACTGTTTGCACACCTTTGCTGGCGAACTTCATCTTTACCGTTTCGAAAATAAATCTGCAAGAAAAAGTAGAGAGAATAATCAGAATTCGAAACTTAAATCAGTTTGAAAGATATTCCAGCTAATTATCAATTTAGACTTCGTGAAAAATCAAGCTGGAAAGAAAATAAACGATGAAGTTTCATGCCAAAGTGAAGTGGACAAAGTAAATCTGCCTGTGACTTCTGGAGAAGTGATCACAATCACGATGCAAGCTGGTAAAATTTATTTCCTTCACTTTGCTGCAAATTTCCTCAACAAGTTTCTTCTCACACCTTCTTCAAAAATCGAATGATTGTGCAAATGAGAAGTGAAATCAATTATAGAGGTGAGAAAATCGATCTTTTTAGCAAATTTGCATTGTTTCCTTCAAATCGAGTTTAAACTCAGCTTTTACTTTGCTTCCGAGTGGCAAGTTTTATCCTCAACGATCTTGTCCGGGAAAGTTTCCAATTTCATCGCCAGTTCAATAAAGCTCTTTTGTTCTTTTTCCAATTTCGAATTTTCATCTCTTTGGGTTTGAAAAATGAATAATTAAAATAATTAAAATAATTATTTTATGTGTTATTTCCAACCCATTCGTTTTATGGCGAATTATTTTTGTCCTTTTCGAAATTTTTCTTGCCAATGCCTTAGGCGAATTTTCATTTTCTCCAATTTTCTCACCATAATTTCTATCGTCCAATTTATTTGGCCATGAATTTCTTTCTTTTTCCAAAATTTATCTAGCCACGTCCAACTTTATTTGGCCATAAATTTGCTTCGTCCAATTTTACTTTGCCATTACCCTCCTTCGTTGGCCATAAATTCTTGCCATCCTAAGTTATTTGGCCATGATTTTTTAATCGTCCAAAGTTATTTGGCCAAAAATTTGCTTCGTCCAATTTTACTTTGCCATTACCCTCCTTCGTTGGCCATAAATTCTTGCCATCCTAAGTTATTTGGCCATGATTTTTTAATCGTCCAAAGTTATTTGGCCAAAATTTATTTCATCTTCCTAAATCATCTGGCATGATTTTAAGTCATTGGCAAAATTTTCTCTAGACACTTTGATGTTAGGCGAATTTTCAAAGTGCTAAGCATATATTTTTTGATTTGTCAAAAGTTTAGACTTAGGCAAAATTTCAAATTTTCACATTTCCCTAGATGGGGCGGACTTTGTCTATGTTTTGGCCATAAGTCTTGGCTTGGGGCGGACTTTAGCACTTCTTAAGCCACTTCTTTCATGCCTAAGGCGGACTTTATTGATTTTGTTGCCATTTAATGCTTTGGACAAGGCGGACTTGCTAGGGTGGCTTGCCATTTAACACATTATCCAAGGCAGACTTCATCCAATTTATTGCCATTTTCCCTTTTGACTTGGGGCGGACTTGGTCACTTGGCTTGCCACTTAAGACTTGAACATGGGCAGACTTGAGTCTAACTCTTGCCATTTCATACTTGTTGGGCGGACTTCCTTCTATAGCTTGCCATCTTTTCATGTCCAAGGACGGACTTTGTCATTTGTTAAGCCACTTTGACTTTTTGGCTAAGGCGGACTTCATGCATTTGCCAGCCACTTCTCACTTTGCTAAGGGCGGACTTCACTTTATAGCTGGCCATTGGAGGGCGGACTTTGTCATTTGGCTAGCCATACTTCTCCTTGGCCAAGGGCGGACTTCACCCAATGTTGAGCCATTGCTTTATGCTGCTGGTCGGAGTTTGTCAAGTGCTGAGCCATTTCCCTTATGCCTAAGGCAGACTTGGTCAGTTTTGATGCCATTGGAGGGCGAACTTTGATCTGTGGCTTGCCATTGATAGGACGGACTTGACTCCAAGTTTGGCCATTCTCCATTTTGTCTATGGCGGACTTGCCCTTCATTCTTGCCATTGCTATTGTCTGGATGAAGATTTCTGATGTTAATTCCTCCATTCTCCATGCTGAGCAAACTCCATACTTAGGCGAATTTCTCACAAATTTCAGTTCCCTCCATGAATTTTCAGTCATGAATGTTCAGATTTCCAGATTCTTTCCATGGATTTCTCATTTTCATGAATTTCTCAGATTTCTCATTATTTCCAGTGATCTCTAGACTGATTTTTTCAAATTTTCCACCATTTTTCTGTGATTTTTGAAAGATTTTTCCAGATTTTTTAACTTTTTCAGTGATTTTCCAGAATTTAGCCATGATTTCAAAAATTTTCGAATCGATTTTCTGAGAGTTTCATTGATCTTTTTGAACTTTTGAGTGGATTTTTGAAACTCGAGCCCTTTCCAAATATAGAAACTTTCTAAAAATAGAAAATTTCCAAAAATAGCAACTTTCCAAAAAAAGACCCTAAAAAATAGGGATCTCAGAATTGCCCAAAAGTGCCAAAAAAGTAGGTCCTAAAAAATAGGGGGCTCGGGTGAAAAAACCCTAAAAACTGGGAGGTGTCGGAATTGACCGAAATGACAGTCGATCTTTGTCTCCCAGGCCCTCTAAGCATGATGGCAACGTTTATACAGTGATCCAGGCTAAAACTCATTTGCTTGACTCGGGTGACCATTCAAAATTCAGACTCAAAACCCCCAAACGGAGAGCAGACAAAACGAGGCACGCGAAAGCAAAACCCTAAACAACAAGGGTCCCCATTTGCAATGGGGCGAGCTGTGAATTAGGTCACAACAGGTCCAATGGACCATTTGTGATAGGTGTCAAAGTTCAAATGTAAACTTGGTGTAACCAAGTAATGATTTTAAGTAATTTCAAAATAAAGTTGTGAACACACTAACCAACAGTCTCCTCATTCAAAAAACAGTTGAGGACCATTGGTAGAGGTTGAGTCATGTTTAAAAAGCCTCCATGTGGTCGAGGCAAGGTTGATGTTGGGATTTTTGAAGAATTGAATGCAAAAGAACTCTGTTTTTCTCTGATTTCCAGCGTTTTTCTCTGTTTTTCTGTTTGGTACGGACTGTGACATCATTGTGCGGGCTCAAAAAACCCATGGGCTGATAGAGGAGAGAGTCACCTTTCTTTTGGTGGTGATTTGAAGCTTTTTCATCAAGGAATAAGAAAGTTACACCCGTTTTTCTGGAAGTGGGTCTGAAACCCTACCAAACCAGGGTTTGAACACAAAAATGCTTAAATCTTTCCATTCCACCACGAGAGAAATCTAATTCTTGGTGGAATGGTAGGGTTAGGAGTCCTCTTCACAATGCAAGTGGTTTCAGGGAGAGAAATGGGGTTTGGTGTGAGATCCATGATGTCCTAGGCCTGGCATCTCTATGTGACAGGCCTAGAATTGATCTTTGAAGTGAGTACCTTGCAGATTGTTGAATGTTCGTGCAAGGATGATGTATGAACTGTGTCAAAGAGGGCTTGGGGAGTCTTAACGAACCTGTTGGTGGCTTTAGGGGTGTTGGGGTGTGCCTAGATAGATTGGTCCCTTCACTGTGTAATGTCCCCGTCTCAAGCCTGACTTTTCAGTGACCGTTGGCCTATTCCGGAGACCCGTAGGCTAGTCGGAAGGTAAAATTAGGGTTTCCTATTTTGAAGGATGTTCTGGCTCGGAGTTGATTGTTTCAATTGCGGATTCTTTCTGGGTTTTCAGAGAGCTTCGCAGTGGTATGTTCATCTTGGCATTCTGAACATCTTCAGGAATTTACTATTTTTAGTAAATTCTATTTTTGGCAGTTTTACAGTTGGGTTCAGCGTGGTTGACTTCCTTCTCCAGTTTGGTCAGTTGACTTGCTCATTAATGGCTTCAGGGCACATTCAGAGAGATAAGTGAGTTATTTAATTAAAAAGTCACGTTTAATGTTATATTTTAACGTTGACCCCCTTGGCCTAGTCTATTGACTTTATGTTGTTTTGAAAAGTGGTCTTCTTGAGGGTGGCGCCTTCATTGAAGATTATTTTATATTTTACCCAAAGTCAAATTAAGATATAAGGTGGACGCATGTAAGAACCCTAGTGGTTCTCAACCCAGAAACCCTAACTGAAGATATTGTTTTTGCAAGTTTTGTGTTCTTTTGTATTTTTTTGTGGATTTTGATAAATAACAGAAAGCTGCGATTTTGCTAATAAATGCTTACAAATTCATAATAAATTCTAAAAGTCATGAAATGAGCTTGAAAGTGTTCAGAGAATATGGGCGCATCTATTTATTGACTTTTCAGAGCATTTACAAGGTAAAAAATTGAACAAGTGTATGGAATATTATTTTATTTCATAAAAACCTGGTTTCCTCTTGCAGGCGCCAAGAATGACAAAGAATATTGTACGGCTGAATGAAGAACTAAATTCCCAAGCGCTGAAATCATAACTAGATCTCCTGGAACCAAGGCGCACAAGATCCAATCAACATAGACTGAAGAATGAAGGCGTATCTTCTGAAGAAAGGAAAGTACGGCCTGAAAAGTACAGATCTGTACGGCTTGAGCAGCAGCAATAAAAAATATAGTACGGACTCAATAAAGAATGCCAGATCTCTGTTAAAATCACTCTCTGATAGGTCGCCTTTATTAACTGATGAAGTTCTCTGAATATCCTTCCTGAAATCAACTCAATATGCTCAACTGCAACTTCTGAATGAAGTCACCAAGATGCAAGCTTCAACTGGTATTGCACAGTCTCAGTCTGCCAATTCCTGAAGAGGTATCGTTCTCCAGAAACGCATCGTCTGCTGAAAACCCTAGGTTTTGCAAACTCCAATGCTCAGAGCAAAAATAAGACAAAAGTTGAATAACATATCATAATGGTTCGATTTTGTCTTTCCTATGATTATATACCTCCTTTGAGAAATTCGACCCAATAGCTCTTTTAATAATCATTTACTAAAATGATTAAATTCGTCTTTTAGACTTGGGAGAAATAATAATTAATTAAATGACGTCTCACTAATGAATAATAATTAGTCATTATGTCAAATATATCACTTTATTATAAAGTATTAAAATACTTTATAATATATCATTTAATTATTAATATTTAAATATATTAATAAAGTGACTTTAATATAAAGTCAAAATATTAAATATTCAATAATCATTAAATACTCCTTATTTCGCCATCTGATCACCAAACTGAATAACTGGGTCGACTTTGAGCTGAATAGCTGAACCAGGTGCCCTGCCCAAAATAGCAGCTTCCGCCTGACCTAACTTTCTAAAAATAGAAAGTTTCTAAAAATCCACTCTGGAAGGTCTGCTTGAGGAGGCCCAACTGAAACAAGCACTTATTATCTTGAAGCTACAAAACGAGTAAGCGCCTCGAGGATGATCCTCTGCACACATCTGTCAGCCTACGAGGATCAAAATGATAGGCTAACCACATAACCATCTGCGCTGACTAGGATGGGTACATCACAGTCCGCCCTCCCTGAAATTGCTTGTCCTCAAGCAATCTCAACTCTGGATGCTGTAAGATCTCCTCTGACTCCCATGTAGCATCCTCAACTGGAAAATCTCTCCACTTGATCAGATATTCCCTGATCACCCGCCTCCGAAGGTGTCTCTCTCTCATCTAGAGGATGGCCTCAGGTACTAATATCAGTTTCCCTTCGTCATCAAGGCGTGGCAAAACTGGAGAGGGTATCACATGCTGACCCAATGCCTTTTTCAGGCGAGAAACGTGAAACACATTATGGACCTTGCTATCAGCTGGCAAGTCCAACTCATAAGCAACCTCGCCCACTCGTCTGACAACACGAAATGGACCATAGTAGCGAGGCTTCAGCTTCTCTGCCCCACTCTTTCGCAGAGTAGACTGACGATACGGCTGCAACATAAGGTACACCATATCACCCACATCAAAAGTACGCTCAACCCTCTTCTGATCAACATACTGCTTCTGCTAATTCTGTGCCCGCTGGATATTGTCTCAGAGAGACCTCAAAATGTCCTGCTGACTCTGCATCATATCCCCTGCACTCGGCACTCTGCTATCGCTCAATATCAAATCCAAAAGGTTGGGCGCCTCATACCCATACAAAGCCATAAAGGGTGTCATTTGTATCGTCATGTGGTGAGTCGAGTTATAACAATACTC
>VDFB02193999.1:0-131481 GCA_007258455.2 Sequoia sempervirens | reverse complement strand
ATAAAGTCAGGCAATGCTAGCACTGGACATGAAGTCATGATCACCTTAAACTTGTCAAAGCACTCCTGCGCCTGTGGTGACCAAGTAAAAGCCCCCTTCTTTGTCAAGTCAGTAAGGGGTGCGGCATGACGTGAGAAACCACTAACAAATCTCCTGTAGAAAGCACACAACCCGATGACCTCACGAGAACAGCGTAAGGTTCTTAGATGCAGAGCCCACTCAACTATAGCCCGGACCTTTTCAGGGTCCATACTCACTCCCTTGGCACTGATGATGTGCCCCAGATACAACAACTCCTCCATACCTAGCTCACACTTGGATTCCTTAGCATAGAAAGACTCATCTGCCAAGATACCCAAGACTGCATCTAAGTGAGTCAGGTGCTCCTCCCATGACCTGCTATAAACCAAAATGTCGTCGAAGAAGACTAACACAAATCTCCTCAACTGAGAACTAAAAACCCTGTTCATAGTCGCCTGAAAGGTGGCAGGTGCATTGGTTAGACCGAACGGCATAACCAAGAACTCGAAGTGACCGCAATGACATCTGAAAGCGGTCTTCTCAATATCCTGCTCCCTCATCTGAATCTGGTGGTACCCTGATCTCAAATCAATCTTCGTAAAGAAGACAGCTCTGTGCAACTCATCAATCAGCTCATCAATGCGTGGTATCGGGTACCTGTTCTTAATCGTTCTCTTGTTTAGCTGCCTGTAGTCTATGCACATCCGAAGCGATCCATCCTTCTTCTTCACCAACACCACCGACGAAGCAAAAGGTGACTTGCTAGGTCTGATATGCCCCATAGCTAACAACTCGTTGATGGTCTTCTCTATCTCATCCTTGAGTCGTTTCGGATGTTTGTAGGGAGTGATCATAACGGGCTTAGCGCCCTCCTCCAACTCAATGATATGCTCCGTGCCTTTGTCTGGAGGTCTACCAGGTGGAATGTCACTAAACACTTTGGAGTGTTTAGTCCTCAAGATCTGAATGTCAGGGTGGTACTCACCCTTCTGCTGCTCCTGCTGGGCTGGCATCAACATGCACTCTGCTGCCCAGTCAACCATATCATGATTAATGAGCCTCTCCATCCGCTTGAATGAAACCATCCTCAGATTACTGTCTCGAATTGCCTTGATGACATGAGGTCTCCCATCAACCTTGAACTTCATCTCCATGTCGCGCAGATTGAGTGTGAACTCACCCAAATCGTGCAACCATGCCATCCCTAATACCACATCAGTATCTCCCATGTTAACAACATAGAATTCAGTCTTGAATTCATAGTTGTTCAGTCGCATTGGAAGATCAGTAATCTTTCGGTCACATCTGAGAGTGTACCCATCAGCCACCTTGACTCGAATACCCTCAAATGCCTCTGTGTAAATGCCACGTCTCTCCACCAGTCGTGCATCAATGAAATTATGCGTAGCACCCGTATCCAGTAAGGTAATCACCTTCTGACCAGCTAGGAGCCCGCGAAGTCTAAACGACCCATCTCTCTGAAGGCTAGTCAAATGGGCTTCCTGTAGCTTCCTTCCACCTTCGTTTTCACCCTCATTTTCGGACCTGTCATCATCTGAATGCTCGGAATCAGCTTGCTGGTCTGACAGATCAGATTGCTCTTCACCCTCATAAAACCATTCCATCTGATTGTTTTTGACCTTAGGACGAAGTGGGCATATATGTTTTACATCGTAGGGTGCCTTGCACCAGAAACAACTTTTTCTTCCGCAATTTGTTCAATGTTTCTCGGTCAAAGGGTGGTGCATTCTGTCTCTTAGGATCCGGTTGATCCCTCCTTCTGTCAAAGGGCTTATTTCTGTCAAAAGACCTATTAGGCCTCATGTAGGGTGTCGGACTTGAATTGAACTTGCTGCGAGGTGCTGCAAGCTCCATGTTTCGCGCCTTCCTCATGGCCTCCTGAAGGGTAGGAGGGTCAAAAGCCTTTACCCAACCTCTCATAGGTTCTGTCAAACCCTCAACAAAGAGTATAATGAGTCTCCGTTCTGAAATACCAGTCACCATAACTGCCACTCTCTGAAACTCACCAATGTAAGAATCCAAACTACCTGTCTGCCTGAGCTGAGCTAGCTCTCTGAAATAGAGTTCTGGATCCTTCTTATCGAAGCATTCTATGAGTCTGCTGGTGAACTCCTGGTAAGTATTGACTGCATGATGGCCAAGCGTATACATGCCGTGATGCCACCAATCGTGCGCTATTCCCTCAAGATGCAAGGTAGCAAACTTAATGGCCTCATCCTCCTGCATAGGCCTCAGTGATAAGTAGTTGTCCAATTTCTAGACCCAAGACCTTGCTGACGTCTTGTCAGACCCATCGAAGTATGGCAAGGTGATCTTGCTAACTGCATACTGCAAGTCCCAGTTCACCTGTGGCTGTGGCTGCTGATGCTGAGGGGGTCTACGGTCAAATCTGCCTCCTCTAGGTTTATGAACATCCATAAACTCATGAAATGATAATGCCTGCGGGATCTCAGGTGCCAATGATAGGTACTCACCATGAAACCTCCTCACATCTGCTACTGACATGCCATTATGTGGCTGAAACTCCTGATGCTGCCCCTGCTGCTCTGCCCCCGAAGCCGGAGGTGGAGTCTATCTAGGTAAGAATGTAGGCTGTCCAGGCCTACGCTCCTGATAGATCGGTGACGGCTATCGTGGTACTGATGCCAAAGGCTAATCTACTGGTGTAGTCCCGCTCGTCTGTCCAATCTGTATATAATGAGGCTGTGTGGGTGTATACTGTCTGATAGTGCCCATCAACTGGGACATCATGTCCATCATGTTATCATGCTTGCGTCTAAACTCCTCATCGGTAATGTTGCCCTCTGCATGTGCTTTCCCTGAATCCCTAACTATCTCTGTAGGAATCTCACGGTCTGCCATTAGGGTTGCAACACTGTTTTCACTACTGTTAGAGCTGGATCTGTGAATGCCTAAAACACCTGACACTGTCTCACCTTCAGGAATCGGTGGACCTTTCCAATCCTCGGCTCTGCCTGTCCCTACACCTTTAATATAGTGAATAGTATCTCTGCTCATGAAAAAGCAACCAAAAAGCACACTGTATTCTAAAAAAGCACAGGATGGCAGGAAATCTGTGCTCTGATACCACTGTAAGAACCCTGGTGGTTCTCAACCCCGAAACCCTAACTGAAGATATTGTTTTTGCAAGTTTTGTGTTC
Source organism: Sequoia sempervirens (assembly GCA_007258455.2). Lineage (NCBI taxonomy): Eukaryota > Viridiplantae > Streptophyta > Pinopsida > Cupressales > Cupressaceae > Sequoia > Sequoia sempervirens. The sequence goes on along the minus strand of VDFB02193999.1, from coordinate 128,278 downwards.
TTTTGTATTTTTTTGTGGTTTTTGATAAATAACAGAAAGCTGCGATTTTGCTAATAAATGCTTACAAATTCATAATAAATTCTAAAAGTCATGAAATGAGCTTGAAAGTGTTTAGAGAATATGGGCGCATCTATTTATTGACTTTTCAGAGCATTTACAAGGTAAAAAATTGAACAAGTGTATGGAATATTATTTTATTTCATAAAAACCTGGTTTCCTCTTGCAGGCGCCAAGAATGACAAAGAATATTGTACGGCTGAATGAAGAACTAATTCCCAAGCGCTGAAATCATAACTAGATCTCCTGGAACCAAGGCGCACAAGATCCAATCAACATAGACTGAAGAATGAAGGCGTATCTTCTGAAGAAAGGAAAGTATGGCATGAAAAGTACAGATCTGTACGGCCTGAGCAGCAGCAATAAAAAATATAGTACGGACTCAATAAAGAATGCTAGATCTCTGTTAAAATCACTCTATGATAGGTCGCCTTTATTAACTGATGAAGTTCTCTGAATATCCTTCCTGAAATCAACTCAATATGCTCAACTGCAACTTCTGAATGAAGTCACCAAGATGCAAGCTTCAACTGGTATTGCACAGTCTCAGTCTGCCAATTCCTGAAGAGGTATCGTTCTCCAGAAACGCATTGTCTGCTGAAAACCCTAGGTTTTGCAAACTCCAATGCTCAAAGCAAAAATAAGACAAAAGTTGAATAACATATCATAATGGTTCGATTTTGTCTTTCCTGTGATTATATACCTCCTTTGAGAAATTCGACCCAATAGCTCTTTTAATAATCATTTAATAAAATGATTAAATTCTTCTTTTAGACTTAGGAGAAATAATAATTAATTAAATGACGTCTCACTAATGAATAATAATTATTCATTATGTCAAATATATCACTTTATTATAAAGTATTAAAATACTTCATAATATATCATTTAATTATTAATATTTAAATATATTAATAAAGTGACTTTAATATAAAGTCAAAATATTAAATATTCAATAATCATTAAATACTCCTTATTTCGCCATCTGATCATCAAACTGAATAACTGGGTCGACTCTGAGCTGAATAGCTGAACCAGGTGCCCTGCCCAAAATAGCAATTTCCGCCTGACCTAACTTTCTAAAAATAGAAAGTTTCTAAAAATCCACTCTGGAAGATTCTGCGAAGGCCCAACCTGAAACAACTGCAATACTGAAGCTACAAAACACTGAGTAACTGCCTCAGATGATCCTCTGCACACATCTGTCAGCCTACGAGGATCAAAATGATAGGCTAACCACATAACCAGCTGCGCTAACTAGGATGGGGACATTACAACGCATTTATTAAAGTATTGAATTTATTTAAAAAGTGAATATTGAACTTGAAGGAAAAGGACGCCATCTTTGAGGAGATTAGGGTTTTTGACTTTGAGAGGAGTTTAGGGTTTCGTGAAGTCAACCAGAAATTATAAAAGGAAGACTTGGATCATCATTTGGGGATCTTTGGTCTACAGTATCGTTATGCTGCCGGTTTGGCTCTAGAACTGCTTCGAGGAATGAAGGCCTCCTAGCTCAGGCATCGCTTCTTGCTTGCAATACAACGACTAGTGGTGATTTAATCTATTTTGTGAGTTTCTTGGAAATTGTGCATTGTAATCAGCATTGTAGTTCAGTAGTTTCTGATTTTTGCATATTAGTGGATTTCTAGATATTGCATTTATTGCTACAGCAGATTCATATTTTATTTCATAAGTAAAAAAAAATACAAAAAGATTGTTCTGGGTGTTGTTCATATTCCATTGTCTGGGAAGGGCGAATCACTAGCTTAAGTTTCAGATTTTTTTGTTAAGTTTTGGATTTTTTAAAGAGAAGTCGAACTTTAGCTTGGGCCGTACCTCTTGAGACTGTCTTGGAATCCGTGCAAATCAGATCTGTGTTATATTGATCCGTCTTAGTATCTTGTCTTGGTCGCCTATGACCCTAGAGTGCATTGCATTTTATTTTATATCAATCAGAGGTTCCTTGAGGAAGCTACGAACATTTCTTTAAGTTGTAAGCTGCTGGTTATTCATTAAAAGGTGCAGATTTGTAAGAAAAAACCAGAAGCAGAATCTTGATCATTGAGAGTTGTATTGTTTGGTTACTTCTTTTCAAGCTAAGGAGAGTTCTATGTGATGTAATGTTAATCTTTCAAATTCCTAAGCTATTGACAGGCGAATGATCCTCATTTTGTAAACTGACAGTAGTACTGGCAGTCATTTCAGTCTTGTTCAAATCTCATTTGTAATGCTCTCTTTCATTATGAAGTTGTTTTGTAATTAGATACATCTTCGCCCTATGGTAGCTACTTTCCCACTCTGGGTTAGCAAGCACATTCTTGGTGTTGAATATTTTCAGCTTTCAGTATTTTTTTCAAGCATTGTACTTTGTAACACTCCGCCATATGGTCGCCCCTCACTCCATTCTGGATTGGGTAGCACATACTTGGTGTCGAGTTCCCTTTCAGCACTTAGAGTAGAAGATCCTCTGACCATATGCTTGCCATCATCGGCGCCATTCTTGGTTAGAGTTCCTGCATAAGCAATTTGTTTAAGATCCTCTGACCAATGCTCACACCTTGCCCACATCGGGATCCTGGTGTACATTCTGGTTAGAGTTGCTTCAGCACGTTTTGGTTTATCTTCTAACCTTAACAGGTGCATTGATTGTAATCTGAATTTGGAAAAAACGGAAAAAAATTGGCTCGAATTACTTCAGTGGTATCAGAGCCAAGATCTTGCCATCCTGTGATCAATCTGTCTATGAGTGACAGAGAAAAGAGGTACATTGCAAGGGAAGACAAAAAGGTTGGAAAACAGTTCCAGCCCTATCAGGCTCCAGAAGGTTAGACAGCTTCAAAAGTCTTTAGGGCTCATTGGGAGTCTTCTCAGGAAACAGACATGGCAGAAGGTGAAAGATCAGTTGGGGGTAACGAGAGGGTTACCAGCACTAGAGATGATAGTGGAAAGGGCAGAGAGAGATCCATCAGTCCAGGATAGAGATTTGAAAGGAAGATGGATGCCTTAATGGATATGGTTTCGCTCATGATGGGGAAAGTGGGCCAGAACACCATTCCACAGAACAACACTGGGCATAGAGGAGAGCACAGTGCTTCTAACCAGCATGATGGACATGCTGCTCATCATACTTCAAACAACACTTATGTCTCATCCAGGCCATTCAAACCCACCTTTCTGGCACCTGTTCACACTCAGCCAGATCTTGAAGAGAATGCTTCATTCGTAGAGCAGTTGAGACTTGGCTGTGCAGAGTATGATTCTCTCCCTGGCGACATCAAGATGGATATGTCCTACAATGACTTTATGGATCATAAAAGGAAAAACAAAGGACAAGGGAGACATTATGATCAAAGAAGACCATCAACTCAAGGAGACTTGTACCAAGCTGTCAACAAGGTTACGCTTCCACACTTTGACGGGAGTGATACCAGTTCAGCTCGAGCTTGGATACAGAAGCTGGATAACTATCTAGCTCTCAGACCCATGGCAGAAAAAGAGGCGATCAAGTTCGCTACGCTACACCTTGATGGGGTGGCGCACGAGTGGTGGTACCATGGCCTAGTTACCTTGGGTCATCGGTCAATCACAACTTATGATGAGTTCACTACTAGGCTCATTGAGAGGTTTGAGAAAAAAGGACCCTGAAATCCATTTCAGAGAACTTGCACAATTGAGACAGTATGGCACAGTTGATGCCTACATTGCTGAGTTTCAGAGACTCTCAGTCATGGTTATTGGAATCACAAAGAGGAGATTGGTGATCCTTTTCAGTGAAGGTTTGACAGAACCACTCAAAGGTTGGATTAAAGCCTTTGATCCACCAACCCTATAGGAGGCCATGAAGAAGGCAAGGAACATGGAGTGGGCTGCTCCTAAGGAAAAGTTTCAATCCAATTCCCCCTTTCAGAAAAGAGATAAGGGAAAAAGACCTCAGCATAGACCTCCTTTGAGACCTCAGCATAAGGAGTTCAAACATCATAAACCCCATGTCACAAGATTGGATCCGGAGACCCTGAACGAGCTCAGAAGAAAGGGGTTGTGTTTCCGGTGTAGGGAAAAATGGTCTCAAGATCATGTTTGCCCTAAGGGAGTTAAATTCAATCAGATTGAGTACTATTCTGCTGGTGAAAGTAGTTCTGATTTTTCAGACCAGCAATCTGATTTTGAAGAAAATGAAGTAGAAAGAGCTCCAGAAGAGTCCGAGAATGAGAAGGAAAGTGGAGGAGTCTTGGCTCAACTCTCGAGCTTCCAAAGAAACGAATCCTTCAAGGTTCGAGGGATGGTCAAAGGGCAGCGAATCGTTGCTTTGATCGACACGGGAGCAACACATAACTTCATTGATGAAGTTGTGGTAGCAAAGAAGGGGCTGCAAACAGAGGAGTTTGAAGGTTTCAAGGTCATGGTTGCCGATGGATTCCATATTTCATGCACCAAGAAAATATCGAACATGACCATGCAATTGGGAAATTACGAAGTCAAGGATGACTTCTATGTAGTCCACATTGGGGATACTGATGCCATTCTAGGCATTCAATGGCTGCGTTCACTTGGGGAGATCTCCTTGAATCTGCAGACTATGGAGCTTAAGTTTCAATCCGATGGGAAGAAGATAGTTCTAAGAGGAATGTCCAATGGGGGTCCTCGGGTTGTGTCATTCAAAAGAATGGCAAGGCTGATCCGTCATGATCAAGCTGAGTGGGTTGCAGAGTGCATGATCCTTCCTGCTAGTCCAGTGGAGACTAAGAGAGACTATCCTCCTGATGTTCAGTCTCTACTCACAGAAAAGAGCAAAGTCTTTGCTGATTTTCCTCCTGGACCTCCACCTGAACGGGGTTCAGAACATATCATAGAGCTCAAGGAATGAGCTAAACCGGTGATTACAACTCCATATTGGTACCCGAAGAGGCAAAAGGATGAGATTGAGAAGAATATTCAAGAACTCTTGGAGATGGGTTTCATTCGCCCAAGCAAGAGCCCCTTTGCATCTGCAGTGGTTCTTGTGAAGAAGAAGGATGGTACCATGCGCATGTGTGTGGACTATCATGCTTTGAATCAAAGCACCATAAAAAACAGATACCCCATTCCCAGGATAGATGAGCTCATTGATGAGCTACATGGGGCCAAGTTCTTCTCGAAGATCGATTTGAGATCGGGTTACCATCAGATTTGAATGAGAGGATCCGATGTGGAGAAGACAGCTTTCAGATGTCACTATGGCCATTTCAAATTTTTAGTCATGCCATTTGGGTTGACTAACGCTCCGGCTACCTTCCAGTCTTGCATGAACCGAGTTTTTCAGAATCAGTTAAGGAGGTTTGTGTTGATATTTTTTGATGACATTCTGATTTATAGCAAGACTTGGGAAGATCATCTCAAGCACTTGGAGGAAGTGCTTAGTATCCTGGAATCTGAGAGTTTGTTCGCAAAAGCATCCAAATGTGAATTTGGAATGGAGGAATTATTGTACCTTGGCCACATGATCAGTGCTGAGGGAGTGAAGGTGGATCTTGAAAAGATCAAAGCAGTAGTTGATTGGCCACCTCCTGAGAACTTGACTCAGTTGAAAGGTTTTCTGGGTCTTTGTGGATTTTATCGGAGATTCGTAAAAGGATATTCACAGAATGCTGCCCCTCTTACTGATCTCACCAAAAAGGGGGCTTTCTGTTGGTCAAAAAAGGCCCAAATTGTTTTTGACAAGTTCAAGAAGATCATGAGTTCGTGTCCGGTTCTGGCTATTCCGGATTTCTCCAAGCCATTCGAACTGCAATGTGATACATCTGGTGAAGGAGTTGGGGTTGTCCTGATGCAAGACAAACATCCTATTGTGTTTGAAAGCAGAAAACTGAGGGGTGTTGAAAGAACATACTCAATTTATGACAAGGAAATGCTTTCCATTATGCATGCATTAGCCAAGTTCAGGCAGTACTTGGTGGGAAACAAATTCGTGGTCAAGACTGATCACAATAGCCTCAAACATTTTATGCATCAGAAGGACCTGAACGAGAGGCAACAAAAGTGGGTGAGTAAGCTTCAAGCTTACGACTTTGACATTGAATATGTCAAAGGGAAAAATAATATTGTGGCGGATGCTCTATCCCGGAGACCCCATCTTAGCTCATTGTGTGAGCTTACTGTAGATTGGAGGGACATGTTGCTTGCTGATTATGCCAAAAATCAGTTTGCAACGAGCATTATTGAGGGTACTTTTCAGGATGAAAGGTACAAGGTGATTGAGGGATTGATACACCATAAGGGGAGAATCTTTCTGGTGGCTGATTCTAAGCTTAAGAAGAAGATTCTTTTGACATTTCATGATATTCCGGTTGCTGGTCACCAAGGATTTTTCAAGACATATAGGCAGATCCGAGAAAGATTTTCTTGGAAAGGATTGAAAGGAGAAGTACAACGCTACATTTAGGAGTGTCCTGTTTGTCAAGTGAATAAGAATGAGCATACATTACCAGCTGGTTTGCTGCAACCACTCCCTATTCCCAATAAAAAATGGGAAAGCATCTCGATGGATTTCATCACAGGGTTGCCCAAGGCCCAAGGGAAGGATTGATCTATGTGGTAGTGGATAGACTAACCAAATTTGCTCATTTCTTCGCCATTACCAACTCTTTTTCCGCAGCCCAAGTTGCAGATCTGTTTTTTCATGAGGTGTTTAGGTTGCATGGGTTGTCAAAAAACATTGTGAGTGATAGGGACAGCAAGTTCCTAAGCACTTTTTGGCAAGAGGTCTTCAGAATGAGTGGTACTGTGCTCACTCCAAACACTAGTTACCATCCCCAAACAGATGGACAAACGGAAGTTGTGAACAAGTGGTTGGAAGGCTACTTGAGAAACTATGTGTCAGAGCAGCAAAGAGCATGGGTTAAGTGGCTGCACATAGGCGAGTACTGTTACAACTCTTCATTTCATATGTCAATTAAGATGTCTCCTTTCTTGGCTCTCTATGGGTATGAAGCACCTAGTTTTGCCGATTTGGTGTTTGGTGATAGCAAGGCACTTCAAGCCAAGGACTTGTTGTAGCAAAGTTAAGACATCATGAAATCATTGAAGGATAATCTGCAAATTGCACAGAATCAGCAGAAGATGTATGTTGATCAGAGGCGTGTTGAACGTTCTTTCGAGGTTGGGGATATGGTTTATCTCCGATTACAGCCTTACAGACAGTCTACTCTCAAGAAGAGTGGAGCTGAGAAGCTCAAACCTCGCTTCTATGGGCCATTCAAGGTCATCAGAAAGGTTGGGGCAGTAGCTTATGAGTTGGAGCTACCTTCTGACAGCAGAGTACACAATGTCTTCCACGTGTCTCGCCTCAAGAAGGCACTTGGACATAATGTAGTTGCTTCATCACAGTTGCCACCTTTGGATGAAGAAGGACAGTTGGTTCTAATTTCAGAGGAGATACTTGATTTTAGAGAACGTTCTTTGAGGAAAAGAACAATCAGAGAATACTTGGTGAAGTGGAAAAATTTGCCTTTGGAAGATGCAACTTGGGAAAATGAGGAGGTTCTGCAGCATCCAGGTTTGCAATTGCTTGAGGACAAGCAATCTTGGGGAGGGCGGACTGTAATGTCCCCGTCTCAAGCCTGACTTTTCAGTGACCGTTGGCCTATTCTGGAGACCCGTAGGCTAGTCGGAAGGTAAAATTAGGGTTTCCTATTTTGAAGGATGTTCTGGCTCGGAGTTGATTGTTTCAATTGCGGATTCTTTCTGGGTTTTCAGAGAGCTTCGCAGTGGTATGTTCGTCTTGGCATTCTGAGCATCTTCAGGAATTTACTATTTTTAGTAAATTCTATTTCTTGCAGTTTTACAGTTGGGTTCAGCGTGGTTGACTTCCTACTCCAGTTTGGTCAGTTGACTTGCTCATTAATGGCTTCAGGGCACATTCGGAGAGATAAGTGAGTTATTTAATTAAAAAGTCACGTTTAATGTTATATTTTAACGTTGACCCCCTTGGCCTAGTCTATTGACTTTATGTTGTTTTGAAAAGTGGTCTTCTTGAGGGTGGCGCCTTCATTGAAGATTATTTTATATTTTACCCAAAGTCAAATCAAGATATAAGGTGGACGCATTTATTAAAGTATTGAATTTATTTAAAAAGTGAATATTGAACTTGAAGGAAAAGGACACCATCTTTGAGGAGATTAGGGTTTTTGACTTTGAGAGGAGTTTAGGGTTTCGTGAAGTCAACCAGAAATTATAAAAGGAAGACTTGGATCATCATTTGGGGATCTTTGGTCTACAGTATCGTTATGCTGCCGGTTTGGCTCTAGAACTGCTTCGAGGAATGAAGGCCTCCTAGCTCAGGCATCGCTTCTTGCTTGCAATACAACGACTAGTGGTGATTTAATCTATTTTGTGAGTTTCTTGGAAATTGTGCATTGTAATCAGCATTGTAGTTCAGTAGTTTCTGATTTTTGCATATTAGTGGATTTCTAGATATTGCATTTATTGCTACAGCAGATTCATATTTTATTTCATAAGTAAAAAAAAATACAAAAAGATTGTTCTGGGTGTTGTTCATATTCCATTGTCTGGGAAGGGCGAATCACTAGCTTAAGTTTCAGATTTTTTTGTTAAGTTTTGGATTTTTTAAAGAGAAGTCAAACTTTAGCTTGGGCCATACCTCTTGAGACTGTCTTGGAATCCGTGCAAATCAGATCTGTGTTATATTGATCCGTCTTAGTGTCTTGTCTTGGTCGCCTATGACCCTAGAGTGCATTGCATTTTATTTTATATCAATCAGAGGTTCCTTGAGGAAGCTACGAACATTTCTTTAAGTTGTAAGCTGCTGGTTATTCATTAAAAGGTGCAGATTTGTAAGAAAAAACCAGAAGCAGAATCTTGATCATTGAGAGTTGTATTGCTTGGTTACTTCTTTTCAAGCTAAGGAGAGTTCTATGTGATGTAATGTTAATCTTTCAAATTCCTAAGCTATTGACAGGCGAATGATCCTCATTTTGTAAACTGACAGTAGTACTGGCAGTCATTTCAGTCTTGTTCAAATCTCATTTGTAATGCTCTCTTTCATTATGAAGTTGTTTTGTAATTAGATACATCTCCGCCCTATGGTAGCTACTTTCCCACTCTGGGTTAGCAAGCACATTCTGGGTGTTGAGTATTTTCAGCTTTCAGTATTTCTTTCAAGCATTGTACTTTGTAACACTCCGCCATATGGTCGCCCCTCACTCCATTCTGGATTGGGTAGCACATACTTGGTGTCGAGTTCCCTTTCAGCACTTAGAGTAGAAGATCCTCTGACCATATGCTTGCCATCATCGGCGCCATTCTTGGTTAGAGTTCCTGCATAAGCAATTTGTTTAAGATCCTCTGACCAATGCTCACACCTTGCCCACATCGGGATCCTAGTGTACATTCTGGTTAGAGTTGCTTCAAAACGTTTTGGTTTATCTTCTAACCTTAACGGGTGCATTGATTGTAATCTAAATTTGGAAAAAACGGAAAAAAATTGGCTCGGATTACTTCACACTGTGCATGCCTAATTAGGCTTCTTGGTGGCATTGAAACTTAGTAAATTGGAATAACCCCTTTTGGTGTCTTATCTTGTGAATTTGGGGACTTGTTGGGGGTCCTTAAGGGATGTCTAATTCCAGTTTACAGTCCCTGGTTTGAGTCTTAGCAAACTTTTATTTTGATTGTCCCGGTTGGATAGTGCTACAAGGATGCATAGGCTTATATGGGAGCAATGGATAGTTGAGAGTTTCTAAGCACAAAGTCAGGTTTTATGGTCATAACCTGTCATGTTGAGTGTGTCTGTAATGTCCCCTTCCTAGGCGATACAGTTATGTTTGAGGTTACCCTATCATTCAAATCCTCGTAGGCTGGCATAAGTGTTTAGAGGATCGCTTGAGGCAGTTATCCAGCATTTGAGAACATCACTCCAGCAGTTGATTCAGGTTTGGGCCTTTGCGGACACTTACAGAGTGATTTTGAGGTACTTACTATTTATAGTAAGTCGGGCAGGTAGGAGTTGCTATTCTTGGCAGGGCACCTGATTTAGTTGGTCAGCTCAATATCGACCCAATTTGATGATTTGTTGAGCAAACAGGGATTATTAGAGCATTTAATAATAATTAAAGAGATTATTAATTTGACTTTATAATATAAAGTCATTTTAATGAAATATTAAAGTTATTATTAAAATGGAAAATTATAAAGTATTTTTAATACTTTATAATGAAGGGAAAATTTAATATTTAATGAGTTTAATATTCATTAAATAAAAAGGACGCCATTTATTAAATATTGGCCTAAGTATTGAAAAAGGGCGAATTATTTATTATTAAATGTAATTGAGCTGATTTTTGAGAAGGGTCGACTTTTTGAGAGAGGTTATATATTTCCTCAAGGCAAATCGAACTCATGTTGATTATTCTAATTTGTCTTTATTTCTCTCTGACAGCATTGGGGTTTGAGAAACGAGGGTTTCTACAGATCAACGGGTTTTGAAGAACGTTCCCTCTTCAGAATTTGACATACTGAGACTGTGCAATACCAGTTTCAGATTGTCAACAGAGTGGCTTCATTCAGAAGTCATACAAAGCTTACTGTGAAGATTTATCATTAGGATTTTGGGTCGAACTTCTCTAGAAAGGTTTCATCTTTAGGGGCAACTCTTTCTTGATCTTTTGGCACACTTATCAAGATAGTACGGATTTTCTCCCTTGCTGGTACAGGCCGTACTTTTGCAGCAGCAGGGCTGTACTTTTTCCTACAGGCAAAAACGCCTTGCCTTTTTGGTTGATGCATCCTTTAGAGGTGGCACCTAGTTTCTGGAGCATCTGCATTATTTTTGGGTCAGAGGATTGCTCATCTTATTCAGCCATACCATTTCAGGCTCTCTCACAAGCGACTGCAAGCTTATTCAGGTTCTTTAATAAATAGCCTGTTTTTTATTGTATGTCTGAAACTAGCAGTTGTATTCATTCTGGAAGGTCAATAAATCATCTAGCATTGGAATCTGAGTTGTATTTTGTAGTTTTACTCATCTGGTATTTTTATTTAATTTTTCAAGCATTTCCTTGCAAAATCGCAATTTATCATTTATTGCAAAAAACCATCAAAAAACCAAAAAAATACAAAACAAACAAAAAATGCATTCACAGTCAGAAGTTTGGGGTTGAGAGACACCTGGTCTCTTATAGTGTCCAAGCCTCCTCCAAGCCCTTTGGTCATGTCTGGATGTGAGATCCCAAATTGGATGGTTGGGTTGCTTTGGTGAAGGAATAGTGGAATTGATGTGTCCACTTCGAGTATTTGAGAGAAGCTTTCTAACAAAGTTCTTGCCTTCCCTACATGCTCTGCATCACCTTCTAACTCTAAAATTGCATCCTCCAAGATCTTTGGAGTCCCCTTGCCTTGCCAATTATCCCATGGGAACTCAAGAAATAGGCTAACGGTCTTTGAACTAATTAGGCCTGAGAAGGGGACATTACATTCCTTAAACCAAGAAGCTTGAAGTTAGTTTTAAGAATAATTTTGAATTTGAAAGCCTAAGTCCTTGACTAGATGTTTCTTTACACTGTTATTCTTTACTAGAGAAAGAATGATGAATCATGCTAGTGTTAAGGAAGGATGACACAAGAAGATCGTGCATTGACTACAAGGTTCTCACAAGATAGCTATAATGTATAATAATAAAAGTCAATACCAAAATCTGAAGACTTGTTCAATCAGCTCTAGTGCAAAGTATATCACCAAGGTAGATCTCAAATTTGGTTATCCTCAAGTAATTATTGACCCCTCTAATAATTAGAAAAAAGCATTTAACTTTTAAAATAAATACAAGGTTATTTCAAAGGTTAGTCATGCAATTGGCCTGACCATTCGCTAACAATGATCATTTGGATAATGAATGATATCTCATGCCCCTTCACATTTTCATTTGTTGCTGTTTATTTGGATGACAAACTAATCTACAACCAAAGCTAGGGGAATAGCTGAATTGTTTTCAAGAAGTTCTCCAAACTCTACCAATTTAATATATTTGTCAACATGGTGAATAGTTCCTTTCTATAAAGAAGACTCAACACTTGGGGAACATTCTTGACAAACGTGGAAGTCATGTTAAATAGTTCAAAAGTGGCCAACTCCAAAGACCCTTACAACTCATTGCAATGTGTTGGGTTTACTAAGTTTTTGTATTGTCCTTTCCAGAAATTTTCAACAAACTTGCAAAGAATTTCAAATCTAACTATTAGATATTTCATCAAACAGTTTGCAAACAAGCCATCCTTCAATATTTCAGAGTCTTAGAGTTTCTAAGCAGATGTTATTAACTTTGGTTGCATAAGCATTAGCACAGACATTTAGAATTCAAATTGAAATGTATGGACATTGTATCAAACAGTTGAAAAAATTCTAGAGATATCATTAACAGTTTCGGAAGTGTCATGAACTGTCATGTCCCCCAAAATTGCAACACTAAAATATAAAACATTGAAATACAAATAACTAAATAGAGTAAATAAATAAAATTCATATCAGCAATTTAATATTATTACAATCATAATTATCGTAACATAAAAATAAAAATAAAAATTATATATAATATAATATTGACAATTTAAATATCATTAATCATTGTAATATTTAAATATATTACAATCTTATACTGAAATTTAAAGAAACTAATATAAAAATAATAATAAAAATGTGTTCGCAAGAAACAATTAATATAAGATACATTATCATCAACACCATCACAAATAGGAAAGAGATGGGTTATAAAGAATATTACAAGGAGCAGCAATTAAGAGGCAGCGATCCCTAACACAAATAAATATAACTAATACCAAAAGTGAAGTGATTCATATTGGGGAATAAATACTCACTAACTAATAGTATACGACTTTCCATGAGTAATCGCACCCCTTCTCCAAAGTAGGGGATATAAAATCAGACCCTATAGAAGAAGGGAAGGCGTCAAATGGAATGGAATGGAATGTGGTAGGAGGAATAGGGAGGATTGCAGATCGATCCGCATTATCTGGTAAACTGCATTGTAAATTTAATTTAATAATGCAATATTTAGGAATAATAATATATGCATGATGTTATTTATTCTTGTTAATATTATCTATTCTTACTGATATTATTTAGGAATAATAATAATATATACATGATATTATTTATTCTTGCTGATATCATTTGCTATTCTTAATGTTATTTAGGAACATTAATTTATGCATAATATTATTTATTCTTATTAGTAATATGCTTAGAAACTTTATAACATTGCTGATATGTTTATTTAGAATTGGGTACTTGATTATATTATCATGCTTATATCTTCACCATGGTTGGGAAAGGGGAATTGCAAAGAGAGTACCACAATGGGGCATCTTCTAGATACGCCACCCGGGAGGGGGCAAGATGAGCCCACATGGGCCAAAGGAGTACTGCCATTGTCTAAACGAGTATTTCCTTTGTGTCTAGAGGAGTTGGGCCACCAAGATACCTTTTGCAACTCCTAACCACCCATCATGGTGTAATGAGTTTGATAGATGCTTTAATTTAAATGTGAGTTAGTAAAACCAATACATATCCACACCATGGGTAAGGGAAGGGAGGATTGCCAAGAGAATACAACGAGAGGGCATCTTCTGGATACACCATGTTTGCCTACGGAATGGAATTCTACTCTTACGTACTACTGGCAAACTGGTAATGTGCAGAACATAGGATAAAACAGTAAACTGAAAGATATCATATTTGAATGCCAGAAACTTTATTCATCATCAGAAATATCATGTACAAGAGAGTATCACAATGCTTACAGTCTAAACATCGGCAACAAAGACTCATTCATAATTCTCCCGACTATCCCAACCGACTACATATAACGCTCGGCGGTGGTTAGATAACCAACCGACACGACGTTTCATAACAACATTAATCTGAACATGTTTTCCCGAAAGTACATGACATTATTATTCTTTACTAATCTATAGTGTTATTAACCATTGGCCGACTACGACTACGGCCGACTACGACTACGGCCGACTACGACCACGGCCGACTACGATCACGGCCGACTACGACTACGGCCGACTACGACCACGGCCGACTACGACCACGGCCGACTACGACTACGGCCGACTACAAAGTAAAGATATACGACTAACATCATCCCCCCCAAAAAAGAAGTCGTCTTCCAGACAACATACATATAGCAAGATAAGATCACTGAGAAGTAGGGGGAAGGGAGTGCGTCCCTGGATGCACAGATGACGTCGGAGTGGTGGAAGAATGCTCTGCTCGCAGGTGCCTCAGCTCCTCCGTACATGTGCGAAGCTGCCGATCTGCCAGTATCTCAGCTTTGTCTACCCGAGCGTGTCGAAGGGCAACCTTCAAGGAGTGGTCATCAGGAGTGCTTCGCCACCACTGCTTGCACTCGTTGCCAGTCAGGTTCTCCCATGTTATCGTCTCGTTATCAGCGTCCATCCTCTTTCTTTTTCCAGCCGAGGCTACCTTTGGCTTGTGCTGCATAGCCTTCTTGCCCTTGTCCATCTTTCTGTCAGTTCGGCGATTCCAGCCGACTTTATAACTCTCGAGACTGTTGTGAAAACTGCCGAACTGCAGATGAAAACTGCCGAACTGTCGGTGAAAACTGCCGAACTGCCGAAAAAGCTGGAAATGCCGTACGCCCTGGAGAATTTGTACCTGAGAACTTGGCAAATGTGGTAGAGTTCGTACGGCTTGAAAGGTGGGTGAGTGCCGTACGCCTTGAGATATTTCGCCGAATTTGTCTGATGTGCTGATGCCGTACTCTGTGCAGAGGATGCAAATGTCGTATACTGTGAGGACTTGTGACAACCGTACGACCTGGAAGTCTTCTGAGTGAAAAGGCCATACGATTCCAGAAGCTTGAGATTGGCAGTGCCGTATGATGACAAAAACTGGAGATTGCCAAGGCCATACGATGTGAATTCTTGCTAAGTAGAAGAGCCGTACGACCCTAGAGTTCTATGAATTTCGTGCAAGTGTTCTTGAAATGCTGGTGCCGTACGGATTCTCCTGCAACACTGAGCCCGTACGAAATATCCTGAGGCAATAATGTCGTACGATTTGAAGGAAGTCACTGATGCACTGATGCCGTACGATTTGGAGGGAGTCACTGATGCACTGATGCCGTATGACCAGGAGAATATCACTGAGCTGCCGTACGATGTCAACCCTGGCACCAATTCCAGTCTGTGATGGCCGTACGATTTCCAGTGGCCAGCCGAGTGAAGACTGAGAGGCTTGTAATTGCCGTACGATGCAGTGCTTGGCAAAATTCTTTACTGGCAAAGGCCGTACGGTGCAGAACTTGGCGAAATTTTCAATTTGCACTTGCCGTACGATTTCCACTGACAAATAGAATAAATACTGGGAAGCTTGAAAATACCGTACGGTTTGAAAATACCTTGGATGCCGTACGACTTCAAAACTCTGGAACTGGTGAAGGCGCTGTACGAGTTCCTTCTCTGTGCTTGACTTGCTGGGTGCGTACGGATTCTTGTGTTCATTTCTCCCGTCGTGATTTCTGTTTATTTTGCCCTTTCTCCTGACTATTTCCTCTTTAAATGGCCATACGGCTTGGGGTGCTATATTTATTTCATTTTTGACTTTATTTGTTTTAATCGCTCTCCTTCTTGGCCGTACGCTTTTTTCTCTGGTCGGGCTTTGGCAACCTTTTAATTTAATGTTTTCTCCTTTAATTTTCCGCCATTTATTTCCTTTAGCCAATTTCTCCTTTGACTGTACGATTTGTTCAATAGCTGAGACTCTTATTTTAATTCGCCTTACTTTATTTAATTTGAGCACTTTAATACTTCCTCTCTTAATGTCCCAGCCATTTAATTTATTATTTAATTTTTTCTCCCTTCTTTTGCTTTCTTTTCTGACTTCTTTTACGTTTCTTTTATTTCTCTCTTCTTTTTCTTTTTCTTCCCATTCGCCTTGTTTTTCTTTACCTCCTCCGTTATTTTCTTTTATTTTCATAGCTTCTTTTCTATTTATTTTTATTTTTTCCAACTTCCGTTCATTTTCTCTCTCCTCTCTTCTCTCTCCTTTTCTTTTTATTTTTTTCCACTTCTGTTCACCTTCTCTCTCTTCATCTCTTTTCTTTTTTTCTAATTTTTTAATTTTTTCATACTTTTCATTTTTTAAGTCCAACACAATTTTTTCATCTCGTACCTGTTCAAATTTGTGGACGGGTGTATCGTCTAGTGTTGATACTCTTTCTTTGTACTCTCCGTTCTCGGCCGGAAATGTTTGGCTGGCCCTTCCCTGTTTCTCTTCTTCCTTGATTTCCCCGATTTGTAGCATGTTACACTCTCGGTGGAATACTTCATAGTCTTCCATCTGCCAATGAAATAAGCCATTCAATGAGCTTGTCTCGTCCTCCGAACAACTTTCGAGTTCAAGTACGCCTTCAGTGTTCGGTTCCATAGCTTTCCTTTGTCCTCATCCGGCTCACCTCCATCCGATTCAGATCCAGAGGAAGCCAATTCTTCGCTCACGGCCTGGTTCTTCAAGTCAATGACATACTTTTGCCTGTTGTTCTCGATCGAGAGTGTGTTCCTCTTCCAATTATGATTTTCCTTCGCGGCTATCAGCCATCCTCTCCCAAGTAGTGCATCGTATGCTTTCCTCTGTAATGGGATGACGACAAAATTTAGCAAAAACTGTTGTGTGCCGATCGTCACCTTCTGCGCCATCAGTGTTCCCAACGGCTTGATACCATGTTGATCAGCGCCCACCAGTTGGAATGTCGGTGGCCAAAGTGTAGGCTTCCCGAGACTCTTCCATGTGTCTTCAGGTAGTACGTTGACTCCGGATCCTCCATCGACGATAGTATTTGTCAAGATATTCCCTCTGATTTCCATATGCACGACCGCTGGCATCTTCCCGATGTTCGCTGTGAGCAATACCGGGTCGATTATTTGTTCACCGTACGGTGGCGGTTCTGGTATCAATTCTTTCCTTCGTTCCTCCAATCGCGGTTGCTTGCCATCCTCAACGACGTTTGTGATCGCCAGTCCCAACTGCGGCATAGTCTGGAGAAGGTCAGTTACTTTGATCGGTATGGTGGTTTGCAGTACCTGCCGTATGATGTTGGTTTCCGCCTCCGACCGCCGAGAGGTTCCTGGCTTCTCCGGAGGTACTTTGTTTTCCTTCGCCATCGCCAGTTCCACTTCGGTTTTTGCTTCCTTCATCCTTTGTTTCTCCGTACATGGATCTGGGTAAGTGGCTTTTTTTGCTTGTGCTCTGGTGATCGCCAGTACCTCTTGTTCTTCTACTTCCAGCATATGGATACCCTTTTGCTTTGGGCATTCATTATCTTCATGATCGCCTGGTCCACACCACTTACACAATCTCCCTCCCGAACCTTGACCGTTCTGGCAGTCCCTGGCGAAGTGGCCCCATTCGTTGCACTTCCTGCATTGGATCATAGGCCTTCCTTTTGCATCGTACTGTATCATGTTTCTCGGACTTCTATTGCTTCTGTAACCTCCAGGGGATGCATTGCTATTGTACTGGGGCTTTGGTGGTGTGTTCGGCGGTGTCGACGGTTCTCCCTGCGCGAAGAGTACTTGTGCACTTCTGGCTTTTAAGTTGTATGGGCATTCCTTGACGGAATGTCCCATCACTTGGTAGATATTGCAGAATAAGTTCTTGGGACAGTTCGCCTTCGTGTGACCTTCCCCATTGCAATCCATACACCATAGTTCTCTGGCTTCTCTCGTACTCTCCTTGTCGGCCTTCAATTCTTTCATCATTCGCATCATATCCTTCCTGAGTGCTTGTACAGTCTTGGATTCACCGTCGCTGTCGTCCGTACTCTCCTCGTCATCTGTCTTCTTTTTCCCTCGGGAGGATGTTTTATTTTCACTTTCTATGTCCATTGCCCGATTGTATGCTTCGGTGTACGAGGATGGCGGTACTACTTTCATTTTTCGCCGAAGTGAGGGAATCAGTCCTTCAATGAACCATCTTTTCTTTAAACCATCGGTCGGCTGTGCCTCCAGCTTCCCGATCAAGTCTTTCAACCTCCTGTTGTAGGTCCGTACGTTCTCGTGCTTGCCTTGTTTGGTATGATATATTTCTGTGACGATCTCACTATCGTCCCGCAGAAGTTTGAACTCTGCTTCAAAATTTTGCTTCAGGACCCTCCATGTGGCTCTCTGCGCTTGATCCAGTTCCGAGTACTAGTCAATGGCACTGTCCCTGAGTGTTGCTGGAAATGCCCTCAGCCACTGGTCGGGGTCGTCCTACCCGCTGGCTATCCAGATAGTCTCGCATGTCTTGCAATGCCGTACGGGATCCTCAGAGCCATTCCCCAGGAATTTCGACAACTTTTGCCAATCCGGATGAGCCATCTTTGCCGGTTGACCTCCTTGTTGACCTCCTTGTGTTTTGGACCCGATTAGACTAGTGGATTCCTCGCTACGTCCCTATGCGTCACCAGCACTCTTGGCCACGTACGAGTCACTACCACGTCCTCCGTCAGCGTCCTCAACACCGTGGGTCTCCTCAGGATCCCGCCGATGCTTTCTCTGCCCTGGGGTCTTAAGCTCTGGCCTTCCCCTCCTTAACTCTGTGTCGTCGTCCGAGAGGGTCAACTCTCAAAATCGTCTGATGCTACTATTCAATTCCTCTTCATTGTCATAGAGGTTATATTTTTTTGTATGTGGAGTGCTGAAGGGGTCTTCGTCCCTTCCGTCTATCAAATTGTGATGTGCTCGTTCAATAGATGTGTCTATTTTTTTCAAATTTTCATATGTTCTTTTTATGCTCTGATTCATTTCAATTAAGTCCTCATCTAATTCCTTACCGACTTGCCTTAGTCGTCTTCGCTGATTTTCTTGCTCTTCCGAAGTCCCGTGCCCGTCAGGTACTCTATTCTTGTCTTTGTTCGGCCGTACGGGCATTTAGTTGTTCAAGCAATCATTGCTGGTTGCCGGAAGTGTGGCGCCGACTAGTATCGCGTTCTTCCTCTTCACGTTTGGTTCTGTCTTCACAACGTTGCACGATTTGCTGCCTTCGGCGCTCACGGGCTTCTTCCTCTCGTAAGTCTTGCAGAATAATGAAATGGTGGGCCAGCAACCTGGGCATGCGGTTCAGGAGGTGGTTCACCTCGTCGTTCACTTCCAGCCGATCCCAGATGACTTCCTCAGGGATCTACCGAATGTGGGATTCCCTACGTACGTGGTCACGGAGCGAGATTTTCCACAAATTTACCAAATCTTCTGTCAATGAGTCTTCTCGTTCCTCATTAGCATTTATAGGTTCTTCCGCTGGTTGACCCATTACGCTGCCATGGTGGATGATGCCCTAGTCCGTTCAGGCAACGGCGCCAAATGTTTGCCTACGGAATGGAATTCTACTCTTACGTACTACTAGCAAACTGGTAATGTGCAGAACATAGGATAAAACAGTAAACTGAAAGATATCATTTTTGAATGCCAGAAACTTTATTCATCATCAGAAATATCATGTACAAGAGAGTATCACAATGCTTACAGTCTAAACATCGGCAACAAAGACTCATTCATAATTCTCCCGACTATCCCAACCGACTACATATAACGCTCGGTGGTGGTTAGATAACCAACCGACACGACGTTTCATAACAACATTAACATAACATTAATCTGAACATGTTTTCCCGAAAGTACATGACATTATTATTCTTTACTAATCTATAGTGTTATTAACCATTGGCCGACTACGACTACGACCGACTACGACTACAGCCGACTACGACCATGGCCGACTATGACTACGGCCGACTACGACCACGGCCGACTACGACTACGGCCGACTACGGCCACGGCCGACTACGACTACGGCCGACTACAAAGTAAAGATATACGACTAACACACCACTCAGGAGGGGACAAGATGAGCCCACATGGGCCAAGGGGGTACTTGTCGTTGCCTCAATGGGTGCTGCCCTTGGGTCTAGGAGAGTTGGCTACCAGGACACTCGCTGCAACTTCACTTACCCTATGAGGATTGCTAAGGGAGTATAGCGAGAGGGCATCTTCTAGATACGCCACCCGGGAGGGGACAAGATGAGCCCACATGGGCCAAGGGGGTACTTGTCGTTGCCTCAATGGGTGCTGGCCTTGGGTCTAAGAGAGTTGGCTACCAGGACACCCGCTACAACTTCACTTACCCTACAAGGGTTGCCGAGGGAGTATAGCGAGAGGGCATCTTCTAGATACGCTGTTGGCGTTTCAATTAGCACCTTTGGAGTGCTTATTGGAAATAGACAACTATGCACAATGCATGATGACTGCTCTTCAAATTATGGAGGGGAAGCCCCCTCTTGTTTACTGATGTTTGCGTAAAAGTAAAACAGACTAAGTGTTCCTATCTTTTTTACTCAGCGGGCAAGACACAAGGGTGCATAAACACAATGCGTTGCAACTAAGGTTTTCTCTTGTTTCTGCAGATCTTAACTTCAACTAAACTAGCTTTTAATCTATCCTATCTCCTCAAGGTAAACAAAGCATGAGGGCATAGGAGCGAGAATGGATGGTTGGATTACTTGTGCCGACCGTCTTTCAGAATGCGTCTGAGGCTCTGTACTCTCATATTTTATGCTGAAATAAGGCTTTATGCAAGCAATCACTCTTTACGGTAAGATGAATCTTAGGATTGCCAAGGAGGAGGAACCCTTGTTCGAGGTGTAGGCTAGGATGCAACTCACTAGAAACAACAAATAACGATGAACTGGCTAATAGGATTCCTGAGGAGGTGACGACACCTGTCTAAAGTGTAGGCTGAAATACAACTCATTAGACAACATCAAACAACAATCATTAACATCAAAATACCCGAGGTGACGACACCTGTCCAAGGGGGAGATTGAAACAATGGATTGTAAGAACAAGACGTTGAAAGAACTTGAATCTTTGGATCAAATTGCATGTGCCTTTTGATTTATATCTTCAAACTTTCTCAATGAATTACAAAGGTTTGGGACAGCAAAGGTATGAAATCATACACAATTGCTTATCAAAACCAAAAAACTCTCATCCAAGAGTGAACAAATGTAGACTTGCAAGCTTGTTGACACAATGGCGCAGCAATTTTGCCTAGTAAATAAAGGTTACAAAATAATGAGCAAAGGCTCTTATTTATAGAACTCAAAGGAGTAGGCAACCCTAAAGTCTCCTTGAGTTAACATTGAGTTCTTGCCAATAATCAGCAAGATTTATTCCTATGTCTAAAAGTAGGTGACCAAGTAGTTAACAGGAAATCTACTTCAGTTAACTAAAACTAAACTAAAAGTGAACTCAAATTACAAAAGTGCCTCCAAAAATAAAGATCCACAATTATGGAGTCTAGAATAGACATCCATAATTAGTGGAAATAGACATGCATGATCAGTGGGACAATGAGTTAACTTGGAAAGGGGCATCAAGTTAACTCTTGTTTGTCATTAATGCTATTTTGGAAGGTAGGACATCCTAACTAGGTGTTTGTGTCATGTCCCCTTCTCAGTGACATCTCTCGGAGTACAGGATTGGCCTATCACACGACCCTCGTAGGCCGATAGACTGGAGAGAGGGTCACTTCGGAGCTTGGCTCAGCTTCTGTTGGCAGAGTTTGGTCAGTAGGCTTTCGTTTGGGCTCAATCGGAGGTTTCTTGCAGAATTGCTATTTTTAGCAGGGCAACATGGGACCCTATTTTTAGCAGTATGGCTTCGGAATCACTTGATGTTAAGTCAACGAGCCAGACGATCATCGGATGAGTAGAGAAATATTAATATTTAATTGTATTAATTAAATATTAATTATTTAATGATTATAATATAAAGTTATAATATTAAATTATAGCAAGTGATTCTTCTTGAGGGGTGTAGCCATCATCGGAAAGGGCCAAATTGACATTTGAATTTATATTAAAATATTTGGCTGAGACTATGGAGAAATTAAAAGATTAAAAGTTGAATATTTTATTAAAACCCTATTATTAAGGAAATCGCACTTTTGAGCATATGAGTGCATTTGCCTTGGGTTTTGAGCCATTATGAGATTATTAATTTGAGAACTGATCAACTTTGATCTGAGCAAGAGACTTTAGGGTTTCAAGTTCGAATTCCTTGGGGAACGAGCCATCTCCACTGGAAGCAATTTAGAGGGTGTGAAATACCACTTGATTTATTGCAGCAGAGGTTTCTTCATTCAGGAGGAATCACAGAGCTTCAGAGATTATTATGTTTACAGAGCTTCAGCATATTTATTCATTCAGAAGACCTTCCATTCATCAAGGCGCCTATTCTTTGTTATTCTGGAGGCTAGGGAAAGAGCCGTACAAAGTTATTTATTTCATGCTGCAGCCGTACCAGTCAGTACAGCAGGCCGTACTACTGTCTTGAGCCGTACTTCACAGATTAAAAAGAAAACGCCCATCTTTTGACTTGCAATCTTCATCCTCTTGGAGCGCTGGGGTTCCAGAAGGCATTAGGGTTTACCAGACGGAAGGAGAAAGGAGAAACACACTCAGCCGTACCAGATTTTGATCTACAACAGCTCGCTGGTTTACCAGGTTTTCTCAATAAAAATTGTTATTTTATCATTGCATGCTTCCAGATCTTATTTGTATTGATTCCAGTTGAACAAATAAAGATACGCCTTCAATATTTCTTGTATTGCCTATGCACGTTGGCCATTTAGCATTTTTATAGAATTTATTATTATTTTCAAGCAAAATCGTACCATTTCATTTATTGCTCAAAAACCCAAAAATTGCAAAAAAACCACAAACGTCAGAAAAGACTCAGAAAACTGTCAGATTCGGAGAATAGGGGAAACTAGGGTTTCTACAGTGGTATCAGAGCTAAATCCTGTCATCCTGAGGGTTTAGCCATCACATGCAGCCAGAGGAATTTGATACATACAGGTACCATACTCGTAGACGTGCTTTGATTGAAAGGCAACGCAGTTTGAGCAGGCAGCCAGAAAACATGGCTGACAGGAATGACAGGGCTGACAGGACGGACATACCTAGGACAGAGATCCCACAGAATAACAGAGATTAGGACGATGTAGAGGTCTTGCATGCACTCAGAGATCTTTGTGCAGGACAACAGAGGTCCGATGATGTTTTACAGTAGGTGGCAGTGGCACTGCAGAGATTAGGTAATTCGAGGAGACCGTCACCACATCGTGATGATGACAGGAGTGATGCAGGGTCACAGAGAGCTCCTAGGACAGTGTCATGGACAGCAGATAGGCCTACTAGGCCTACTTTCACGAGACAGGAGCCCAATGAGGCTATACCAGGTGAGGAGCACGAGGATTTGTTTGCTGATAACCTTATGGCAATGAACGAGGAGTGGGAGTTGGTACCTCCTGCAGTCAGAGAACGGATCACTTTTGACCGTTTTATTACAAAGAGGCGAGAACACAACAGGGCTCGACAAGATTGGAGACCCCGACAGCAGAATAACGATCTCAAACATGCAACCAATAGGCTTAATCTGGTGATGTTCGATGGTAGTGGGAAGATGACAGCCCAAGCTTGGATTAGCAAGCTTGATACATTCCTCACTTTGCGTCGGAGTAGATTTGAGAGGCGGCAATAGATCTGCTTCTGCTTGCACCTCGAGGTAACTACGGTAGTGGCACCGCGGTATAGTGACTTCTGACATAGCGGGATCACTACACAGCGAGGAGTTAGTGGATGGAGTGGTTGAGAGGTTTGGCGGAAGGATTGGAAACCTATGCCGGAGACTTAACCTGATTGGCCCGAGTGATCTAGAGACATATATCAGTGACTTTTAGAGGCTATCCGTCATGGTTCCGAACATATCAGATAGGAGATTGGTAGTACTTTTCATGGAGGGTTTGACAGAGCCACTGAGAGGCTGGATCAAAGCCTTTGATCCTCCATCATTATAGGAGGCGATGAAGAAAGCACGGAACATGGAGTTAGCAGCACCGTCGAGTAGATTCAACTCCAGAGGTTCTTCATCATTCAGAGATAACAAGGGCTTTAATAAAAATAAGGATAAATCTGATTATAACAAAGAAAAATCAGATTATAAAAACGATTCGAAAGGTAAATCAGCATTCCCACCTTTGGATCGTGAGGCCCTGAATGACCTTCGCAGGAAGAAGCTTTGCTTCTACTGCAAGGGACCATATGGCCTCCAATCCGCGATTGTCCTCTAAGACCTAAGGGCAAAGGCAAATCGTGTGATGTGGAGATGTATTATGAGGACTCAAGATCAGAAAATTCGAACAGCGGAGCATTGAGGATGATTAGTCGGAGGCTCGAACCCTGGAAGCGGGGAAATAGAGCTTCAGGTACAGGAGGCACGTTTATCTAGCATTCAGCAGGAGGGCTCTTTCAGGATTCGGGGTGTGTTGGCAGGACAGAGGGTCATTACCCTACTTGATACAGGAGCCACGCATAATTTCATAGATGCTAGATTCGTGGAGAAACGTGGACTCATCACTGAGGAGTTCGAGGGCATTAGAGTCAAAGTGGCAGATGGTTACACTTTGAGATGCGAACGCATGATTAAGGATCTCCCTTTACGCTTGAACAATTATGAGTTCAAGGCGGATTATTACGTTGTTAATATGGGGGACATTGATTTGGTCTTGGGAATGAAGTGGTTACATTCATTGGAGGAGGTCACACTTCGTCTCAAGGACATGGAGATCCGTTTTGAGGTCGACGGGAAGACTCACATACTTAAAGCAATATGGGACAGCGACCTTAAAACAATTTCTTTTCGCCGAATGGAGCGGCTCATGCGTCATGACATGGTAGAGTGGGCTGCCGAGTGTCATTTAGCACCTATACAGGAGGGACAGCAAAAGACAGAGTATCATCCAGACATTCAGAAGTTGAGAATCAAGCATGACAAGGTGTTCAGTGATATTCCGCCAGGTAGACCTCCAGACAGGGGCATAGAGCACATCATTGAGCTCGAGGAGGGTGCGAAACCCGTTATGATAACTCCTTACAGGCATCCTAAAAGATTAAAGGATGAGATTGAGAAGACAATAAAGGAGTTACTTGCTATGGGTCACATTCGACCTAGCAAATCACCGTTCGCTTCTTCAGTTGTATTGGTGAAGAAGAAGGATGGAACGTTACGTATGTGCATTGATTACAGGGTCCTGAATAAGAGGACAATCAAGAACCGATACCCGATACCGAGGATTGATGAGCTTATTGATGAGCTCCATGGTGCCTGTTACTTTACTAAAATTGATTTACGGTCGGGTTATCATCAGATTAGAGTCTGTGAGCAGGACATAGAGAAGACAGCCTTCAGATGTCATTGTGGGCACTTCGAGTTCGTAGTGATGCCATTTGGGCTCACTAACGCGCCAGCCACCTTTCAGTCTACGATGAACAGGGGTTTTCATGCATTGCTGAGGAGGTTTGTGTTGGTCTTTTTCGATGACATCCTGATATACAGTCGGACTTGGCAGGAGCACTTGGCTCATTTGGAGACAGTGTTGAGTATCTTGGAGAGGGAGTCCTTGTACGCCAAGGAATCCAAGTGCGACTTGGGAATGACGGGTATTACTTTATTTAGGTCCTTATTATCAGTCACGAGATGGAGTGCGCATGGATCCTAAAAGATCCTTCATTATTGGCCCTTCTACCGTAAACTGACCGCGATTGAAGGTTTCTCGGTTTATGTAAGATTCTATACTCGCAGATTCGTGAATGGTTATTTCCACGACATACCTTGATGTGAATTTGATGATGAAGAAGGGGCATTTGTTTGGACTTCTGAGGCACAGGAGTGTTTATGAAGTTCAAGGAGTTGATGACCACATGCCCTGTTTTGGCATTACCCGACTTTACGAAGCCGTTCGAGCTTCAATGTGATGCATCAGGTGAAGGCATTGGTGCGGTGCTTATGCAGGACAAGCACCCGATTGTGTACGAGAGCCGCAAGCTCAGAGGACCCGAGAGATTGTATAGCATATATGATAAGGAGATGCTCGCGATTATGCATGCCTTAGCAAAATTCCGACAGTATCTTGTTGGCAGCAAATTTTGCATAAAAACTGATCATAACAGTTTGAGACACTTTTTAGGGCAGCGAGATCTTAATGACCGGCAGCAGAAATGGGTCAGTAAGTTGTAGGCTTATGACTTTGATATTTCATATATCAAAGGTACACAGAACGTAGTGGCTGATGCACTTTCACGTAGACCGTACTTGAGCACTATAGTTCATATCTACCAGTTGGAGGCATATGATAGTGGCGAGTATGCAAGGATAGTTGGGCCTCATTGTTGAAGTCAGCGGTTTGATACGAGGGTATACACTTGTGGTGACGATCATTTACAAGCCGCGAGATATTTCTGATTCGGTTTAGGAGTGAAAGAACATTGTTATGCGAGCCTTTCACGACATGCCTACAGCAGGACATCCTGGATACTTCAAAACCTACAGGCAGATTCGGGAGAGATTCACCTGGAAAGGACTCAAGGCCGATGTTCTTCGGTATGTGCGTGAGTGCCCTGTTTGTCAGCAGAACAAGCAGGAGAACACGTACCCGGCAGGTTTACTACAGCCACTTCCGATTCCTGACAGGAAGTGGGAATGCCTGTCGATGGACTTTATCACGGGCTTGCCTAAAGCCCAAGGGCGTGATTGCATTTATGTAGTTGTGGATCGGCTTACGAAGTATGCCCACTTCTTTCCGATCACCACGACTTACACAGCTACATAGGTAGCAGAGGTATTCTTTCGCGAGGTATTCAGACTTCATGGGTTGCCTCGGAGCATTGTGAGCGACAGAGATAGTCGGTTCCTGAGTAACTTCTGGCAAGAGGTATTTAGACTTTGTGGGACCGAGCTCACTCCGAACACTAGTTACCACCCGCAGACTGATGGGCAGACGGAGATTGTGAACAAGTGGGTGGAAGGTTACCTCCCAAACTACATAGCAGGGCAGCAGAAGGCGTGGGTCAAATGGATACATTTGTGTGAGTATTGCTATAACTCGACATTCCATATGACCATTCAGATGTCACCTTTCATGGCATTATACGGGTATGAGGCGCCGAGTTTCCTTGATTTGCTACTGAGCGACAGTAGAGTGCCGAGTGCAGGAGGTTGGTTGCAGGAGAGCCAGGACACTATGAGGGCTCTCAAGGAAAATATAGCCAAGGCACAAAATCAGCAGAAACAGTATGCAGATCAGAAGAGGACGGAGAGGCATTTCGAGGTTGGTGACATGGTTTACCTCATGCTGCAGCCCTATCGCCAGTCCACTCTTGGGAAGAGTGGGTCAGAGAAGCTCAAGCCACATTATTACGGTCCTTTTAGGATCCTGAGGAGAGTTGGTGGCTTCTGACTTGAGCTGCTTGACGAGGGGTACTAATGTATTTCATGTATCAAACCTCAAGGAAAGTTGGGTCATCGTGTGGTACCATCTGCGGTTCTACCTCCCTTAGATGATAAGGGAAAGTTGATTTTAATGCGAGTCCATCTTAGATGCTGAGGAGAGCCGGTTAGCGTCGGAGGACTATCGAGAATATCGTGAAATGGAGGAATTTTTGTTGAGGATCGACATGGAAGCGAGGAGATTACGACATCCGGCATTGAGATTAGCGAGGACAAAGCAATTTCAAGAGAAGCTGTCATGTCCCCTTCTCAATGACATCTCTCCAGTCTGAGGATTGGCCTATCCACCACGACCCTCGTAGGCGATAGGCCCGGATAGAAAGTCGCCGAACGAAAGCAAGCAGATTGAAGTTTGATGGAGTAGGCTTTTCGTTTGGGCTCGATCGGAGACTTCTTGATTTGCTATTTTAGCGGTTCTGGCTGACGGCGTGGGACCCTGCTTTGACAGTGTTTAGAATCACTTCAGTGTTCGTCAGCTTCAGACGGAACAGTCATCGGAGGAGGAACGAGAGAAATATTAATATTTAATTGTATTAATTAAATATTAATTATTTAATCATTATAATATAAAGTTATAATATTAAATTATAACTTAAGTGATTCTTCTTGAGGGGTGCGCCATCATCAGAAGGGGTCATTTTGGCAATTAAATTATGATTAAATATTTTGGCTGAGACTATGGAAGAATTAAAAGAATTAAAAGTCAAATATTTATTAAAACCCTATTATTGAGGAAATCGCACTTTTGAGCATATTAGTGCATTTGCCTTGGGTTTTGTGCCATTATGTGATTATTGATTTTGAGAAACTGATCAACTTGATCTAAGCAAGAGACTTTAGGGTTTCAAATTCGAATTCCTTGGGGAATTCCTTGGGGAACGAGCCATCTCCATCGGAAGCAATTCAGAGGGTGTGAAATACCACTTGATTTATTGCCAGCAGAGGTTTTCTCACTCAGAGGAAATCATTGATCTTCAGAGGATATTTGTCTACAGAGTTTCAGAGTAGTTTTGCATTCAGAAGACCTTCAATCATTTAGGCGCACCTTTCAGAAAGATCTGGAGAAACTTGAAGGGCCGTACAAACTTAATATTTGCTGCTGACAGCCGTACTGTCCTTTACCAGGGCCGTACCATTCTTCTAGAGGCGTATTTATCAAGGAGAGCAAATCGCCTTATATCTCTGACCTCTGTCTTCAGCAGTTGAGGCGCCTAGGAGTCTGGACCTGTCTGCAATCATAAAACCAAGGGAGAAGGATATAATTAATGCAGCCGTACCAGATCTGTACTTTTCCAAACTGCTGCAAAAATACCAGGTTTTTACAATAAAAATCATTCTTTAATTATTGCATGTCAGTAGATCATTTTTGTAATCGTCCCAGAAGAACAAATAATAGATTGGCATTTGTACTGGCATCAAATATTCCTGTTATCAGAGTAGAAGTATTTTATTTGAATTTATCATTTATTTTTCAAGCAAAATCGCATTCTTTCATTTCATGCAAAAAACCCAAAAATTGCAAAAAAAACCAAAAACGTCAGAAAAGACAGAAAACTGTCAGATTCGGAGAATAGGGGAAACTAGGGTTTTTACATTGTGGTTGGGGCTGTTCAGAATTCATGAGCTCGCAGGAGAGAACACTTATATTCTCTCACGCTTGGATGGAAGTCTCCTCCCTCTACCACACAACGGGAAATACCTGAAACACTTCGTCCCTTCAGGGGTGGAGTAAGCATTCCTGAAGATCAATCTTTGTAAATATTTTGCTTTGTTTTTCGTGATGTGTTTCCCCTTTCCGTGATGTGGTCGTTATGTTGTGTTTTCCCTTTCCATAACAGTCCTGTCGTGTTTTAGGTGATTAGGAGTCGTGTTTTAGGTGATTTTTAGGGAAGTCCAACTATTAGGTGATGCTAGGAAGTCCGGTCAAAGGTGATTTAGGGAAAGTCTTGCAAATAGGTGATTAGGAAATGATGCCGACTCCGATGCCCAATGGATAAGGCACTGGTCTATGCTTAAAACTCCAGAGATTCTTTGGTTCTCCTATGCCGTAAGTATCCGCCATGGTCCCCAGACAGAGCCAAATGTTGTACCCCAAATTAAAAAAATTTGCTACACTTAGACATTTTGAGGAAATGAGTAAAAATCCTGTTAAATTTGTCAAAAAGGTCAAAATTTGAGTGTGTGTCTCTTGCATAAGGGGTAAAAACGTGAATTTCCAAAATCTAATGATTTCGGTCTGCTCAAAGCAACCTAATCTACAAAACCCAGATCTTAGTTTTTCATCCCTACTTTTTAGGAAAATTGCTATTTTTAGAAATTTTCTAAAAATAGTAAATTTTTTTATGGGTTTTTATGGGTTTCTTTCAAAACAGATACTGGCAAAATTTTCTAAAAATAGAAAGTTGGTCCATTAGGGTTCAAACTAATTTTGATTGGCTCAAAATACTTCCACATCAAGCTGGTGCAGTCAGAATCAAGAAATAATCAGTTTTGCACTAATGGGTCTATTTTGCTTTTTCAAATTCAGAAAGCATTTCGAGAGCTTCAAAAGCCATCAATGGAGGTCAGTTAGTTGCCAGGCGCCAGATCCAACACGCAAGCACTGAACAGAAGTTGAGTTGATGAACATGCATGAAGAACGAAGGAGGGTAAAATTTGCAAAATTTTGACTAACACTGTCAGCCATGGGCGCGCCAGGTGAAGTTGGGCGCCCATCTTTTTAGGGCATCAGATGATCGAATTTGGGTTTGAGCTCTGAGGCAAAGTTATTCAAAATCCTCCCAGCTTCGCAACGAATCCAACAATGTAGTCATCAGATCATCCAGTCGCCCGGAATTTGAGGTCGAACGAAGAGTTTTCAAACAGAATACAGAATGAAAATTATGAAAATGTCTGAAAAGTTTCTAAGTCTGGGAACTTTGGGCGCCCAGCTTTTTGAGAAGCCTAACTCAACAGTTAGGGTTTGCAGATGGCATCAATCTCTTTGGAATTCGGCCAGCTTCAAAGCGGATATCTTCATTAGGGCATCCAACTAGCCAATCTCCAACAAATCCAGATCCAAGTGGAAGGTACAGAATGAAGGTTTGAATTTGAAGATGAAAATCAGAAGAAAATAGTTTAGTCTGGAGCAAATGGGCGCCCCAAAAGGAGATAGGCGCCCAAGATTTTGAGGGCTCAAACAAATGAATTTGTAGACGAAGCCCTAATGTGACTTCTTCAGAGTTGATCAGGCTTTCCAACGAGACCTTCAGCACGTTAAACGGAGTTGGCAATCACTAGATGTAGCACGCTGAATGGAGGGTTTGATGAGAGCTAAAAAACAAAATTCAAAAGCAAAGGTGAAAATTGCAAAAATTTGATTGTCTGGTGAAGTTGGGGGCCCTAGCTTGCCAGGGGCGCCCAAGCTTTTGAAGACCCAAATTCAACTTTTTGATAGAAGCGTCTCCAAAAGACCCCTCTTCGAATCTCCTCAGCTTCGTAACGAGCATAACCATCAGTCTATCCGACGTCTAGAACTTCAGATTTGGCAGGATCGTCTGTAGAAGAGAAGTTGATAAAAAACAAGAAAATATTCTAAGTTTGGTCCAAGTAGGTGCCCCTGGAGAGAAAGGGCGCCCAAGGTTTTGAGGTCTGAGATGATAGAATTTGCAGACACAGCGTCTAAGATCACCTCTTCAGATTCAATCAAGCTATCCAATGCAGCTGTCAATCAGACAATTAGATCAGCATAGCCCCCGAAATCAAGATGTCATCAGAAGATCAAAGGGAAATGAAGAACTTGAAAATCATGGAAAAATGGCTAACACTGTGAAAGTTCAGAGCCCTTGAAGGAAATAGGCTCCCATGAATTTGAAGGTCAAAACAAGGTTTTTTGCTAGAAGAGCCTCTAGGGGGACCTTCTCAGAATTAGTCAAGCTACGCGATGAATCATCCAACTCGCTCATCGCATCAATCTGGAAGTAGGGAAATCAGGGTGAAAGTAGGGCTTCAAAATTGAGAAAAGTTGAAAATTTCCAAAAAATGACCAACTCTGGACCAAGTTGGCGCCCCTAGCCAAGAAGAGCGCCCAACTTGTCATGCCTTAGCTAAAATTTTCAAGATTTCAAAATTGCAAGACGAAGAGAATGTCCAAATTCGTCGAACCAGCTGATTTTAGGGTTTTGAAGATTAAAGCAAAAGAAAGCAAACCTGTTTCAACCCTGAAGTCTATTTAACACCACTCTTTCATGCAATTCTCATCATTTTTGCAGGTGGCGTCCTAAGGAGAAGAGTGGAGCAGCGAGTTTGAAGAAGTTTTTCAAGATTCAAGAACTCAAGTTTGTTGATTCTTCATCAAATTTTTCAGACCAACAGCATAAGACCTTGTTTTTCATGCTTTTTTCATCCAAAAGATCAAAGATCTCAATTTTTCAGCCTTCGGGGTCTGCTCAACTCATTCTTCTGAAGAATTTTCAAGAATTTTTCTCAAGTTGCAACAGCTGCTTTTAATTTGCATGTCAGTGAAATCCTCGGTGTTTTCAAATTTTGATCATCTGGGTCCTCTCAAAACAGTCTTCTAAAGAAAACCCATATCACAACTTTTTTCAAGAAAAATTTCAAATTCTAGGGTTGGCTGCTTTTTCAATCAGCCCTCAGTGTTTTTCAAATCTAATCAACTGGGTTCACTCCAAATTGTATTTTGAACAAAACCCAGGTGCTAGCTTTTTTCGTGAAAATTTGAAGAAATTAGGGTTTGCTGTTTTTTCAGTCTAAATTCAAAAATTTTAAAAACGGACGATCTAGGTTGTCTTGCAATGAAATTTTGAGCAAACCCCATATCTCAGAATTTTTTTGAAAAATTTGTCCGTTTGAGGAAGAAAAACCAGCATTCTAAAAATAGTAAGTTGTTCAAAACTTGTCTGAATTGAGGCGAGTTTACAATCATTCTTCAAGGTTTTCAGAATGGAGTACACTCCCAATGTTTTCAAAACCGAATCAGCTCTCTATCATGATTACATCAAAACAGCTGAGACGGACTTGCATCACATCAAGCCGGTGTTTGATCTACATGCTTTGGAGAGCGCAGGCAACACTACAATCAGAAACTTGGGACACTCTAGACTCCTCGCAGCAGCATCTATTCCTATATCAATTCAGAGTCTCGAGTTCGTAATCGCTTGCATCAAGCATTACAATCTGGCTACAAGGGAGATTCAATCAGTTGATGGCAGATTGATATGCAGTTTGAAACCTAATGTGATCGAAAAATGCTTCTCCATTCCCCCTTGGCCTGAAAGTGTCACTATCTCAAAGGGTGAATGTGAGAGGATACGGGAAATGCACAAGGACAAGTACAATAAGAAGATTGCACAAAGGTGGATGAAGGAAAAACATAAGACTTTGCCTAAGAACGTCGGGTGAGGAGAGTTCAAGGACGAAGTTGCTATCATAATCACCTTGCTCAACAAGGTCACTGGACAAGAAGATGCTACCAAGTTTCAACCATAGATGTTCTATGTGATTCCTCACATCATGAAGAAAACTAAGTTCTATGATTGGGACAACTTGATCAGTGACAACCTCCATCAACAGATAACAAAATATTTCCAGATTCATGAGTTCCATATGGTTTCTTACCTAGTCTACTTAGTGGCCTATCAAGGTCAATTCAGAGGGTTGAGGGGTCTCTAAGCATACAGCATATCTACAACTCTTACCCTCAGCTGGAATTCACAAAATCATTACATCATTACAAGAGGGCAAATGAGGCTTTCCTATGTGGCATAACACTTGATTATAATAGTAAAGACTCGCAAAACAGATTTATCATCACAATCTTATGAAACCCTATGTGGCATAACACTCGATTAAAATGATAAAAGATTCACAAAACAGATTTATCTAAACTAAGGGAAGTATTTACCATGACAACCTTATGGAACCCTATGTGGCATAACACTTGATCATAACAGTAAAGACTTCTCAAAACAGATTTATCATCACAATCTCACGAAACCCTATGTGGCATAACGCTTGATCAATAATGACAAAAGATTCACAAGACAGATTTATCTAAACTATGGAAAGAATCCACTATCACAATTGCATGAAACCCTATGTGGCATAACAATTAACTGTAATAGCAAAGACGCATGAACAAATACCAAAAGAGCAATATTGAGGGCAAGGTAGGCGCAGCATATATTTCTCTCTCAAGCAAAAGTTATTTACAAATGAGCAAAAGCTCTTATTTATATACATCAAGGTGTAGGTAACCCTAAAATCACCTTGAGTCATCTACAGTCTCGCAATGCATGCAAGATTTGCTACCAAACCCTAATGAAGTAAACTATACAGTTAACTGGAACATACCATCAGTTAACCGAAACATTTAACCTAAATGGACAATGTGCAAGCATGCACGTCCTTATTTAAAGCAAAGTTAACTGGACACTACCTTCAGTTAACTGGAAACCCTAACCCTAACTCCTGTGATGATAATTCCAAGGACGAAATAAGCATGTGTTAAGTCAACATGTAAACTCAAGACTGAAAATCGAGTTAACTGCTGCTCATGACTCAATCCTCGAAATTAACTGCAGGTTTCCACTGGCAGATCACTCCATGTCATCTCGGTCTAACACTTCGACCAAGAACTCATCAATCTCTGTGTCATGTGGCACATTGATGCTGTTCAAAACAACAGTCTGTTTCTTCAGTTCTCTACCACTTTCCCTGATCGTATGTATGCCATCTTTACAATCTTCAGTCGCCTTTCTGAGACTAGCTGCAATCACTGAAATATTCTCTAACTTAGGCGCCATTGGCTCACCTTCAAGGCTGTCACAAATCAGCTTCTCGAATTCAGCTTGTACTTTGTCCAACTCAACATACGTGCCATCTTCAAGAAGATAATGACACGGAATCTGAACTACGAAACCGCTGACAAGTGCAAGTACTCCAACCACATCATCCTTGAGTGAAAACAACTTGGCAGAGATCTTCTCACATATTTCCATTTTGAGAAGGTGTTGCTCTTTCCAAGTAAAAACTTTCTCCTGATCCTCGTCAATCTCCAAGGCATCATATGCAACTGACAACTGAGACACCAGAACACGATCTTTTGCCAAACTCTTTGCAACTGCAACTTCAAGCAACTGAATACCCTGACAGAGTTTATGTGCATCATGAAGAGCACAAAAGATTTACTGAGAGGGGGGGGTGAATCAGTAAATCAAATACAAACTTTTAATTTTAACTTTTCAAACTTATTACAATCAATTTTTGATATGATCCAATTTCCTCAAATTGATACAACTTTATTGAAATAATGTTTTTAAAGTAGGCACCAACCTACAGATTTACACTAAGATGATTTAGTAGAAAATAGCCTACAAGGAACATCTAGACCTCTCCAAATTTAGTAGACAACTGCCTACAAGGAGCACCAACCCCTAATGCAAGGCACCAAACCTTGACTTGATGGATGTAAGATGACTGCCTTCAATCAGATCTGCACTGTCCCTATCCTCCAATCTGCCTTATGTGATGAAAAATATCACCCTAGACCCACACAAGAAGATGGAACTCTGACTTTGAACTGTTCACTCACTACAACCACACCTTCAAGTCTGAAAAGAATGATGAATATATATTTTTCTTTAAGACTGCATCTCTTAGACAAAGATCACAACCCTTGCTAAATCACACCACTTCATTTCCAGATTTTAATGCTTCTAACACAATTTGTTTTGCACAATGTTTGAAGAATTCTCTAACAATGCGTCTTTTTGAAAAGACACTTGAAGACCACATCTTTTAGACTTTGAAGAGACGTATTCATGATTTGCGTCTTCCTTTGAAAGCTCTCTTTTTTAAAAAAAAAACGAGTTGTGTTTGTTAAAACAAAACACATCCAATGAAGGCGCGTTACTTCCAGATTTGCATCTCTTTAGAAGACGTCTTTTCATAGGCGTGTTATTTCCAGATTTAATTGCATCTCTTGATTTAGTCGATGATATCTAAACCAAGACTCTTTATTGTGATAACACATTTCTATCTTTATTCGCACTTTTTAAACAAAGTTTCCAGCTTAACCTTTTAATCGCATTAAGAAAGATTCTTCATTAAAGCAACGTGTCTTTATCCTTGAAACGCACTTTCCCTTTTTTAAGTAAAAGCTTCTTAATACGTCTTCAGCATATCGATGATATTTTTGTCTTTATTTAATGCGCTTTATAATTTTAATTTTTAATTAAGTCTAAACAGACTTCTTTGATAACTTGTAGTTGCTTCTTCATATCTTAAAATCCACACAGATCTGAAACTGTGTGTCTTAAAAGATCGAACAAATCTGAAACTGTGTGCTATCAATGTATTCTTGAATTTGAATTTGAATCTCGAACAGATCTGAAACTGTGTGCGTTGTCTTTTGAAGATTATAAAGTTTTATATAATTCTGTTTTGAATTTGAATTTGAATCTCGAACAGATCTGAAACTGTGTGCGTTGTCTTTTGAAGATTATAAAGTTCTATATAATTCTGTTTTGAACCAACATGATGATTAGTTTGAAGATTCTTGCTGAGTCCTTTCAATGTCTTTGTAACAATGATATCATCAAAAAACATCTTATTCCATCAAAGCTTCTTGACGTCCACATGTTGCCTTGACATCAATGACAACTCTTCTAACAATCTCCCCCTTTGTCATTGATGGCAACTTCTCCAACTATAGCAACTTGATACCCTGTTTGCTCCCCCCGTGTCCAAAATCTCCCCCTTTGACATCAATGGCAAGGGGTCTTCTAACAAATTTCAGCTCTATGAAGCTACAAGATTTTGTGCGTAGCTCCCCCTGAATACATGCTTCCATCAATTAACTTCATGGAAGTGGAACAACTCTCAATTTGTCCCTTAGATATTCAAATGTATCTCTTGGAAGTGGTTTAGTAAATATATCAGCAGTTTGCTCTTTTGTAGTTATGTATTCCAAACATACTTGTCCTTCTCCTACTTGTTCTCTCAAAAAGTGATACTTAATAGGTATGTGCTTGGTTCTTGAGTGCATCACTGGATTCTTGGAGATATTGATTGCACTAGTATTATCACAATAGATAGTG
Organism: Sequoia sempervirens; assembly: GCA_007258455.2. Classification (NCBI taxonomy): domain Eukaryota; kingdom Viridiplantae; phylum Streptophyta; class Pinopsida; order Cupressales; family Cupressaceae; genus Sequoia; species Sequoia sempervirens. The sequence continues at coordinate 91,698 of VDFB02193999.1, read as the reverse complement.
CACGGATGATCATACTCCACTTTGATGTCTTTTAAAGTTTGCCTCATCCATAAAAGTTGAGTGCAACATGCTGCTGCTGCAATATATTCAGCTTCAGCTGTACATAGAGAGACTGATTCTTGTTTTTTGCTTATCCATGACACTAGATTTCCTCCAAGAAAAAAGGCTCCTCCACTTGTACTTTTTCTATCATCCACATTGCCAGCCCAATCAGCATCTGTGAATGCTTCAAGAGTGAAATCATTGCTACTAGGATACCATAGACCATATTCCATTGTGCCTTTCAAATATTTGAATATACGCTTTACCGCATGAACATGTGTCTCTTTTGGTGCTGCTTGAAATCTTGCCACAACTCCAACAGCTTGCATTATGTCTGGTCTTGTAGAAGTTAGATACAACAAACTTCCAATCATTGATCTATAAAGTGTTTGATTCACTTCTTGGGATTCATCATCTTTACTTAGCTTGCAACCTATAACCATAGGAGTACTAACAAGATTGCAATTTTCCATCCTAAACCTTTTTAACATTTCTTTCACATATTTGGTTTGGGAGATGAAAATACCTTTGATTGATTGTGAAATTTGCAGCTCAAGGAAGAAGGATAATTCTCCAAACATTGACATCTCAAACTCTTTTTGCATACATGATGAAAATTCTTTGCACATTTTGTCCTTGTCTCCACCAAAAATGATGTCATCTACATATACCACCACAATTAATAAGTATCCATCCTCTTCTTTGATGTATAGATTGCTGTCTTCATCTCCTCTTTTGAAACCTTGCTCTTTGAGATATTTGTCAAGTCTAGACTACCAAGCTCTTGGAGCTTGTTTAAGCCCATAGAGAGCTTTCTTTAACTTGCACACATAATCTTTGTCTTATGATAATAGAAAGCCTTCGGGTTGTTCAATAAAAACTTCCTCCTCTAGATCTCCATTAAGAAAAGCAGATTTGACATCCATTTGATACACCTTAAACTTCTTGTGACTTGCATAGGATAAAAACATTCTAATTGCTTCAATCCTTGCAACTGGTGCGAAGGTTTCCTCAAAATCTACTCCTTCAACTTGTGCATAGCCCTTGCACACTAGCCTTGCTTTGTTCCTTGTGACTTGACCATCTTCGTTTAATTTGTTTCTAAAAACCCATTTTGTGCCAATTACATTCTTATCTTTTGGTCTTGGAACAAGTTCCCAAGTTCCATTTTTCTCTATTTGATCCAATTCTTCATTCATTGCATCAATCCAACTTTTGTCCTTGCTTGCTTCTTCAAAAGTTTTGGGCTCAACTTGAGATAGGAAAGCAGCATGGCAATCTTCATTGTAATTCACCATTTTCCTTGTAGATCTACATCTATCTTGAAGGATCAAATCTTCAGGATGGTTCTTTTGAACAAACTTGGAAGGTGTCTTAGGTGTCTTCATGGGAGTCTTTTGTGAAGATTCTCCTTCTTTTGCCTCTTCCTCCTTTTCTTCCTCTTGGGAGTCCTCATCCTCTTTGTCTTCATCATTCATAGTTTGAACATGATGATCACTTTGTCCAACTTCTTTGAATTGCTTTCCTTCATCAATTCTTACATTAGCACTTTCAACAATTTTGTGAGTTCTTTTGTTGTAGCATCTATATGCCTTACTTTTTGATGAGTAGCCAAGAAAGGTTCCCTCATCTGCTCTTGTGTCAAATTTGCTTAAATCTTCTTCATCTCTTCTAATGTAGCAAGTGCTTCCAAAATTTTTGAAGTATTTGACAGTTGTTGGTCTACCTTTCCAAAGTTCATATGGTGTCTTCTCATTGTTTACTCTTATTTGTGCACGATTCAAGATGTAAACTGCTGTATGAATTGCTTCTTTCCAAAAGGAATCTGCTATCTTGGTTTCATTTAGCATTGCCCTTGCCATTTCTTGAACCGTCCTATTTTTCCTTTCTACAACCCCATTTTGTTGAGGGGTTCTTGCTGTAGAAAATTGCCTTTTAATTCCATGTTCTATGCAGAAATTTTCAAATTCCTTTGATGTGAATTCTCCTCCTCGATCTGATCTAAGGCATTTTATCTTGTTGTTTGCTTCATTTTCAACCAACTCTTTGAAAGCTTTGAATTTATCAAAAGCTTCAGATTTTTCTTTCAAAAATGCAACCCAAGTCATTCTTGAGAAGTCATCAATCAGCAACATAAAATATCTTTCTCCATTCATGCTCTTGGATTTGGTTGGCCCAAAAAGATCTGTATGTATGAGTTCTAATGGCTTTGATGAAGAATGCTCCTTAGACTTAAAGCTTGACTTTGTTTGCTTTCCAAGTTGACACTCTCTACAAATGATATTAGAAGGTTTTGTTATCCTTGGCATATCTCTTACAGCATTTGATTTGCTAACTTTGACAATATTATCAAAGTTTAGATGGCCTAGCCTTTTGTGCCACAACCAGCTTTCATCCTCTTGTACTAAGTTGCAACTTTCACAACTTATCTCCTTTAAAACATACAAATTATGTTTCCTTTCAGCTTGAGCAACCAGCTTTCCATCTTTCTTGATATCACATGTATTAGAAAGAAATGTGATACTATGTCCTTGATCACAAAGTTGACTAACACTTAGAAGATTTTCTTTTAGACCTTTGACATACAAAACATTTTCTGTTTTTGTTCTCCCATTATCTAGACTAAGTGTTCCTTTTCCTTTTATTTGTTTTCTTGTATTATCACCAAATCTTACTGTTCCTTCATCAGTAGGTTCAAGAGAGATGAATTTGCTCTTGTCACCTGTCATGTGCTTTGAGCACCCACTATCAATGTACCATCTATCCTTCTTACTTTCAGCATGTAAGGCTGTTTCGATGAACATTGATTTCTCCTTTTTCCTCCATACTTTGATAGGTATTTCTTTCTTTTTAATAGACTTATCTACCTTTTTGTTTTGTTTTGGAGAGTAAAAAAAAACTGTCCTACAAGCTTGTGCTTTGTGCCCTACGTTATTACAATTGTAGCATAGACTATTATAGTCCATTAATGGTGTGAAAGGATTATAATCTCTCCTAAGGTAGCTAGAACTATTTTTCACTTTATTTTTACAATTTAAGGCCTTGTGCCCAAATTTGTTACATAGAAAACAATAGCCATTAAATGCATAGATGTGCCTACTATTCAATCTTCTTTTGGAATCAGCACTTATCCAATCTTCTTCACCTTGCTTTGAGGAGGTCTTGAAATCTTCTTTGGAGTTAGTGACCTTCTTGGTTTGTTCTTCAAAACAACCTCCCATTTTGCTTTGAAGAAAATCTTGAGCCTTCATTAGCTCAATCAGCTTGTTGGATTCTTTATCAATCTTTGAGTGTTGAACCTTTGTTTTCTCCAATTCCAACTTTAGCATTGCTATCTCTTGCTCCAGCTTGTCACATTTCATCTCCTTTGTGTTGAGTTTGTTTTTCAATTCTTCTTCATTTCTTTCAGCTTCCATGATTTGAGCTCTCAAATCTTCAATGGTTTTGCTTGAATTCTCCAAGTCACTTGTCATCTCTTTGATCTTCAACTTGTACTTGGCAGCCTTCTTCTTCAAGTCTTCATTTTTCTTGTAAGCATAGTGCAATTCTTCTTCAAGATCTACTTCCTCTCCTTCATTTCCATCTTGATCTATCTCTTCTTCTTCTTCACATTCTTGTTCAACTTTTTGTTCTTCACATTCTTGTCTAACACATCACTCCTCAACTGATACAAATCTACAAGAAGACGTTGACCTGCAGCAACTACACTTTCAATCCAGTTGTCCAAAAGTCTGCCATGACCGACCAACTGATCCAGCTTTCGTTGTTCTGCAGGTGTATTCTGAGGAAGAACAGACGCTCTACTCGAACTTCCGTGAACAAGATCAGAAATGTATTGACAAATTTGACTATTTTCAGCCTTGAGTAAGGCCTTATCTTCTCCATCCTTCGTGATTCGCTCTTCAAGATTATTAGTGACAATCTTAAGAAGAGTCACATCTGTCTCTCGAGTGGTCCTGCCAAGATTAGCCTTAGTAAAAGTGAAATCACCAACTTCGACTTCATCTAAGCTTTTACCCTCTGGAGGAACGGCAACTTCGATAACAATCTCTGATTCTGGAGTCTTCTCGATATGCACCTTTTTCTTGATCTTCTTGTTCGACCTTCTCTGATAAGGTTCACCAAACTCAGATAAATCAAGGTTGTATGAGGGTTCTCGCCTCTGTCTTCCCAAAGACTTCTCGAGCCAACATGACTAAACAATATTTTCAATTCGAGGAGAGACTATCCCTGATGTATCAACCTGTGGCGGTTCAGGTGTCTCTGATCTAACTTGAATTGGTGTCTCAGGCTTAGAATCTATGTCAATAGGTTGCATGTGAGGCAGACTAGGAGGTTCAACGTGAGGTTCAGCCTGAATAACTGTCTCTACTGGAATCTTAGGAACATTCTCAACTTGCTTTTGCTTCCTCTTACCAGTAGCTCTCTTTCCCGTGTTTCCACTGAGTCTAACCCCTTCAGGAGGTATTATAATGGCCTTAACTCGAGGTCTCACCCTAGAAGTAGAAGGAAACGAAGAGAAATCCTTTGGCGGCTCTGCTACAGGAACTGGCTTCCGCTTCCGCTTGCTTTCCAAGAACAACCTGCTAGTCTTGATAACTGACCTGGAAACCTCCTCAATAGAAGTATTCTCCTTAGCATACCAATCAGGTGAGCGAAGTGGCTGCCGAGCAACTTGATCTTTGACATATGAATTGAGAAGAACTTCTCCATCATCATCTGATAGACCATCAACATCTTCTGATAGGTAATCAGAGAGCTGACCGATAGTGAGTCTACAATAGTGACGACGACGAACCTCGAATTCATCTTCACAATTAGCCCGGAGATCTTCAAGTGCTGGCTCATGTACAATCCCTCGCTCCAACCTGTCTGCATAATGACCAAGAGGATCATAGGAACGCCTTGTTGGAAATATTGTCATTGATGTCAAGCGGAAAGAGTCATTGATGTTAAGACAAGTATGACTGAAGATAACAAAGCATAAATATTTAAGATAAACCAACTGAAGACAGTGTTGAAATTGTTATCAAATGAAGATCATGGTATAGTATGTAGATGATCATACACAGTTTTAGATTCAAGCTCAATCTTGAATCTGTCTTTTCATATATTCAAACACGATTAATGGTTCTGTCAGTTTCAGACTCAGTTCGATGATCAATCAGATTTCCAGATTTATACTCTTCCAAATTATTGATGATTCACTTGTTTATTAAAGTTAACTTCTTGATAAAGCTGACTTGATAAAAATAATAAAAGATACGTCTTAATAAAAGAACAACGCAGTTTATACACAAACAAATCTGATACGTCTTAATAAAAGAACGACGAAGTTTATACACAAACAAAGTTTCTAAACTGTGATAGTAAAGAGATAAGGCGTGATATGGCGTGCATAAAGAAAAACGTCACTTTGAAAGGGCACGCGATTTGCTTCTTAACCAAAATCATTTTTTTGAGTTACAAATTGTTTAGAAAGAAAACGACTTTCTGAAGAGTTGGAAATCAGTCAAAAAGAAACGTTTTTCTGAAGAGTTGGAAATCGATCAAAATGAAAACGTCTTTTTGATAAATTGGAAATCGATTAGAGAGTTGTGTCGATCTGCCTCCAGCAAAGAAGCGTTGCATCCAAAAAGCTCGATACATTTTCTGAAGAATGGTATTCTTTCAATCGAAGAATGAACTAATGTAATCCAGATGACTAAAGATACATGATTTATTTTACACACACTCGATTAACTTTAATAAAGTAATAAAGAGAAAATAAATCAAGTAATTCGGTTTAGTTTATGAAGAGGCAACCCTTGATAAAGAACAGGAACAGACGTGATTTCTCATAAGAGGTATACAACTATTGAACAATATACATATGAGACATTCAAATCAAAGCTAGTGTGTGGTTGTCAAGTTCAAGAAGTCAAAGTTCAGAAGCTATCTTCTTGTGTGGGCTGAGTGTGAGAGTTTACATCACAAAGGCAGATTAGAGGATTGGCTGAGTGCAGGTCTGATTGGCTTCATTTGATTCATCCATCAAGTCAAGGTGTGGTGCTTTGCATTAGGGGTTGGTGCTCCTTGTAGGTAGGTGCCTACTAAAATTGTAAAAGGTTAGGGTGTTCCTTGTAGATCATATTCTACTAAATCATCCCTCTTGTAAATTGAGCAGGTTGGTACCTACTCCCTTAAAAATATTCAATAAAGTTGGATCAACTTGTGTAAATTGGGTCATATGAAAAAGTTGATTGTAACAAGTTTTGAAAAGTTTAATAATTAAAAGTTTGTGTTGATTTACTGATTCACCCCCCCCTCTCAGTAAATCTTTTGTGCTCTTCAATTGGTATCAGAGCAAGGTCCTTCTTGAAAGCTTAATCGCTTGAAGGAGATCCTTAAGAGCACATATGGCAAATCTAAGCAACACAGTGAAAGCACCCATCTTTGATGGGACTAATTATGCCTTTTGGAATATCAAGATGGAAGCATACTTGAATGCACTTGGGTTTGATGTATGGCAATCTGTTGTTGATAGGTATTCACCTCCAGCTACCCCTCCAACGGATCAAGCAGCCAAAAAGAGAAGTGAAAACAATGCAAAAGCAAAACATGCTCTTCTTTGCAGCCTAACAGATTCTGAGTTTACAAAAGTCATGAGATGCAAATCAGCAAAAGAAATTTGGGACAAACTTCAGAATATTTATGAAGGAGATGCAAAGGTTAAGAAAGCAAAGTTGCAAACTCATAGAAGGAAATTGGAGACTCTCAAAATGGAGGATGATGAAGATATTGCTTCATATTTTCTTCGTGTTGATGAAACAGTAAATATCATGAAAGGACTTGGTGAAGAAATTGAGGATACTTTCATTGTTGATAAGATTCTAAAATCACTATCTACAAAATTTGAGGCCAAAGTTGCAGCATTGGAAGAACTAACAAATCTAGACCAGCTGAAAAAAGATGAATTACATGGTATCCTTGCTGCCTATGAGATGAGGATTGAAGGAAGATCACCACAAAAGGAAGTCTCATTCAAAGCATCCAAAAAGGGCAAGAACAAGCATGAAGAAAAGGATGAAAAATCAAGTGATGAAACTGAATCTTACTTCATGGGTAAACTTAAGAAAGGAAAAGGAAAATACAAAGGAAAATTTCCTTTTAAATGCTTCAATTGTGGAAGAGTTGGACATTATGCTTCAAAATGTCCTCAAAATCAAAGCAGCTCTAGTGAAGAAGAAAAGGAAATCAGCAGCAAGAAAAAAGGAAAGAAGCATTTCAACTCAAAGAAGAAATTTCAAAAACATAAGAAGAGTTTCTATTCAAAGAAAGAGAGCAGCTCCTCTGAAGAACAAAGTGAAGATAGCTCAAGCAATGAGGAAGATGAAATATTGTTTATGGCTGAATGTGAAGAACAAAAAGTTGATCAAGAGTGTGAAGAAGAAGAAGAAATAGATGGAAATGAAGGAGAGGAAGTAGATCTTGAAGAAGAATTTCACTATGCTTAAGAGAAAAATGAAGACTTGAAGAAGAAGGCTGCCAAGTACAAGTTGAATATCAAAGAGATGACAAATGACTTGGAGAATTCAAGCAAAACCATTGAAGATTTGAGAGCTCAAATCATGGAAGCTGAAAGAAATGAAGAAGAATTGAAAAACAAACTCAATACAAAGGAGATGAAATGTGACAAGCTGGAGCAAGAGATAGCAATGCTAGAGTTGGAATTGGAGAAAACAAAGGTTCAACACTCAAAAATTGATGAAGAATCCAGCAAGCTGATTGAGCTAATGAAGGCTCAAGATTTTCTTCAAAGCAAAATGGGAGGCAGTGTTGAAGAACAATCCAAGAAGGTCACTAACTCCAAAGAAGATTTCAAGACTTTCTCAAAGCAAGGTGAAAAAGATTGGATAAGTGTTGATTCTAAAAGAAGATTGAATAGTAGGCACATCTATGCGTTTAATGGCTATTGTTTTCTATGTAACAAATTTGGGCACAAAGCCTTAAATTGTAAAAATAAAGAGAAAAATAGTTCTAGCTACCTTAGGAGAGATTATAATCCTTTCACACCATTAATGGACTATAATAGTCTAAGTTACAATTGTAATAACCTTGAGCACAAAGCACAAGCTTGTAGGACAGTTTTTAATGAATCTCCAAAACAAAACAAAAAGGTAGATAAGTCTATTAAAAAGAAAGAAATACCTATCAAAGTATGGAGGAAAAAGGAGAAATCAATGTTCATCCAAACAGCCTTACATGCTAAAAGTAAGAAGGATAGATGGTACATTGATAGTGGGTGCTCAAAGCACATGACAGGTGACAAGAGCAAATTCATCTCTCTTGAACCTACTAATGAAGGAACAGTAAGATTTGGTGATAATACAAGAAAACAAATAAAAGGAAAAGGAACACTTAGTCTAGATAATGGGAGAACAAAAACAGAAAATGTCTTGTATGTTAAGGGCCTAAAAGAAAATCTTCTAAGTGTTAGTCAACTTTGTGATCAAGGACATAGTATCACATTTCTTTCTAATACATGTGATATCAAGAAAGATGGAAAGCTGGTTGCTCAAGCTGAAAGGAAACATAATTTGTATATCCTAAAAGAGATAAGTTGTGAAAGCTGCAACTTAGTACAAGAGGATGAGAGTTGGTTGTGGCACAAAAGGCTAGGCCATCTAAACTTTGATAATATTGTCAAAGTTAGCAAATCAAATGCTGTAAGAGATATGCCAAGGATAACAAAACCTTCTAATATCATTTGTAGAGAGTGTCAACTTGGAAAGCAAACAAAGTCAAGCTTTAAGTCTAAGGAGCATTCTTCATCAAAACCATTAGAGCTCATACATACAGATCTTTGTGGGCCAACAAAATCCAAAAGCGTGAATGGAGAAAGATATTTTATGTTGCTGATTGATGACTTATCAAGAATGACTTGGGTTGCATTCTTGAAAGAAAAATCTAAAGTTTTTGATAAATTCAAAGCTTTCAAGGAGCTGGTTGAAAATGAAGCAAACTGCAAAATAAAATGCCTTAGATCAGATCGAGGAGGAGAATTCACATCAAAAGAATTTGAAAATTTCTGCATAGAACATGGAATTAAAAGGCAATTTTCTGCAGCTAGAACCCCTCAACAAAATGGGGTTGTAGAAAGGAAAAATAGGACGGTTCAAGAAATGGCAAGGGCAATGCCAAATGAAAACAAGATAGCAGATTCCTTTTGGAAAGAAGCAATTCATACAGCAGTTTACATTCTGAATCGTGCACAAATAAAAGTGAACAATGAGAAGACACCTTATGAACTTTGGAAAGGAAGACCAGCAACTGTCGAGTACTTCAAGATTTTTGGAAGCACTTGCTACATTAGAAGAGATGAAGAAGATTTGAGCAAATTTGACACAAGAGCAGATGAGGGAATCTTTCTTGGCTATTCATCAAGAAGTAAGGCATATAGATGCTACAACAAAAGAACTCACAAAATTGTTGAAAGTGCTAATGTAAGAATTGATGAAGGGAAGCAATTCAAAGAAGTTGGACAAAGTGATCATCATGTTCAAACTATGAATGATGAAGACAAAGAGGATGAGGACTCCCAAGAGGAAGAAAGGGAGGAAGAGGCAAAAGAAGGAGAATCTTCACAAAAGACTCCCATGAAAACACCAAAGACACCTTCCAAATTTGTTCAAAAGAACCATCCTGAAGATTTAATCCTTCAAGATAGATGTAGATCTACAAGGAGAATGGTGAATTACAATGAAGATTGTCATACAACATTCCTATCTCAAGTTGAGCCCAAAACTTTTGAAGAAGCAAGCAAGGACAAAAGTTGGATAGATGCAATGAATGAAGAATTGGATCAAATAGAGAAAAATGAAACTTGGGAAATTGTTCCAAGACCAAAAGCTAAGAATGTAATTGGCACAAAATGGGTTTTTAGAAACAAATTAAATGAAGATGGTCAAGTTACAAGGAACAAAGCAAGACTAGTGTGCAAGGGCTATGCACAAGTTGAAGGAGTAGATTTTGAGGAAACCTTCGCACAAGTTGCAAGGATTGAAGCAATTAGAATGTTTTTATCCTATGCAAGTCACAAGAAGTTTAAGGTGTATCAAATGGACGTCAAATCTACCTTTCTTAATGGAAATCTAGAGGAGGAAGTTTTTATTGAACAACCTGAAGGCTTTCTATTATCAGAAGACAAGGATTATGTGTGCAAATTGAAGAAAGCTCTCTATGGGCTCAAACAAGCTCCAAGAGCTTGGTACTCTAGACTTGACAAATATCTCAAAGAGCAAGGTTTCAAAAGAGGAGATGTAGACAGCAAACTATACATCAAAGAAGAGGATGGACACTTATTGATTGTGGTGGTATATGTAGATGACATCATTTTTGGTGGAAACAAGGACAAAATGTGCAAAGAATTTTCATCATATATGCAAAAAGAGTTTGAGATGTCAATGTTGGGAGAATTATCCTTTTTTCTTGGGCTGCAAATTTCACAATCAAGCAAAGGTATTTTCATCTCCCAAACTAAATATGTGAAAGAAATGTTAAAAAGGTTTAGGATGGAAGATTGCAATCCTGTTAGTACTCCTATGGTTACAGGTTGCAAGCTAAGTAAAAATGATGAATCCCAAGATGTGAATCAAACACTTTATAGATCAATGATTTGAAGTTTGTTGTATCTAACTTCTACAAGACCAGACATAATGCAAGCTGTTGGAGTTGTGGCAAGATTTCAAGCAGCACCAAAAGAAACACATGTTCATGCAGTAAAACGTATATTCAAATATTTGAAAGGCACAATGGATTATGGTCTATGGTACCCTAGCAGCAATGATTTCACTCTTGAAGCATACACAGATGCTGATTGGGCTGGTAATGTAGATGATAGAAAAAGTACAAGTGGAGGAGCCTTTTTTCTTGGAGGAAATCTAGTGTCTTGGATAAGCAAAAAACAAGAATCTGTCTCTCTATCTACAGCAGAAGCTGAATATATTGCAGCAGCAGCATGTTGCACTCAACTTTTATGGATGAGGCAAACTTTAAAAGACATCAAGGTAGAGTATGATCATCCTTGCACTATATATTGTGATAATACTAGTGCAATCAATATATCCAAGAATCTAGTGTTGCACTCAAGAACCAAGCACATACCTATTAAGTATCACTTTTTGAGAGAACAAGTGGGAGAAGGACAAGTGTGCTTAGAATACATAACTACAAAAGAGCAAACTGCTGATATATTTACTAAACCACTTCCAAGAGATACATTTGAATATCTAAGGGACAAATTGAGAGTTGTTCCACATCCATCAAGTTAATTGATGGAAGCATGTATTCAGGGGGAGCTACTCATAAAATCCTGGTAGCTTCATGGAGCTGAAACATTGTTAGAAGACCCCTTGCCATTGATGTCAAAGGGGGAGATATTGAAGTCAGGGGGAGCAATAAGAAGAAAGTCAAAAGATATCTTTGGGGATGTTGCCATCAATGACAAAGGGGGAGATTGTTGGAAATGTTGTCATTGATGTCAAGCGGAAAGAGTCATTGATGTTAAGACAAGTATGACTGAAGATAACAAAGCATAAATATTTAAGATAAACCAACTGAAGACAGTGTTGAAATTGTTATCAAATGAAGATCATGGTATAGTATGTAGATGATCATACACAGTTTCAGATTCAAGCTCAATCTTGAATCTGTCTTTTCATATATTCAAACACGATTAATGGTTCTGTCAGTTTCAGACTCAGTTCGATGATCAATCAGATTTCCAGATTTATACTCTTCCAGATTATTGATGATTCACTTGTTTATTAAAGTTAACTTCTTGATAAAGCTGACTTGATAAAAATAATAAAAGATACGTCTTAATAAAAGAACAACGCAATTTATACACAAACAAATCTGATACGTCTTAATAAAAGAACAACGAAGTTTATACACAAACAAAGTTTCTAAACTGTGATAGTAAAGAGATAAGGCGTGATATGGCGTGCATAAAGAAAAACGTCACTTTGAAAGGGCACGCGATTTGCTTCTTAACCAAAATCATTTTTTTGAGTTACAAATTGTTTAGAAAGAAAACGACTTTCTGAAGAGTTGGAAATCAGTCAAAAAGAAACGTTTTTCTGAAGAGTTGGAAATCGATCAAAATGAAAACGTCTTTTTGATAAATTGGAAATCGATTAGAGAGTTGTGTCGATCTACCTCCAGCAAAGAAGCGTTGCATCCAAAAAGCTCGATACATTTTCTGAAGAATGGTATTCTTTCAATCGAAGAATGAACTAATGTACTCCAGATGACTAAAGATACATGATTTATTTTACACACACTCGATTAACTTTAATAAAGTAATAAAGAGAAAATAAATCAAGTAATTCGGTTTAGTTTATGAAGAGGCAACCCTTGATAAACAACAGGAACAGACGTGATTTCTCATAAGAGGTATACAACTATTGAACAATATACATATGAGACATTCAAATCAAAGCTAGTGTGTGGTTGAGAAGTTCAAGAAGTCAAAGTTCAGAAGCTATCTTCTTGTGTGGGCTGAGTGTGAGAGTTTACATCACAAAGGCAGATTAGAGGATTGGCTGAGTGCAGGTCTGATTGGCTTCATTTGATTCATCCATCAAGTCAAGGTGTGGTGCCTTGCATTAGGGGTTGGTGCTCCTTGTAGGTAGGTGCCTACTAAAATTGTAAAAGGTTAGGGTGTTCCTTGTAGATCATATTCTACTAAATCATCCCTCTTGTAAATTGAGCAGGTTGGTACCTACTCCCTTAAAAATATTCAATAAAGCTGGATCAACTTGTGTGTCAGAACCCTGGTGGTTCTCGATTCAGAAACCCTAACTGAAACTGAGGTTTTTTGCAAGTTTTGTGTTTTTTTGTGTTTTCAGGCAAATAATGAAAATTGCGATTTTCTCAATAAATGATAATAAATTCAAATAAATTATAAATCTCCACAGATTAATCTCAAATATGCCAGAGAACATGGGCGCACTATTTCATTATTTTTATAGAGCTTTTGCAATGATGAAAAGTTGATAAATGAACAAGAAATGAATTAATTTCAAAAGAACCTGGTGGCGGCTGTAATAAATGAAGGATGGTACGGCCAGAAATAAGAATGAATCTCCAAGCTCTGAATACAATGCAGGATCTCCAGATATGCCCAAGAAAACCCAGCGCCTAGAACTCAGTGCCAGAATCTGAAAGCAGAAGGCGAATCTCTGAAGAAATAAAGGTACGGCCTGCAAGTACGTAGTTGTCGCCCGCCCGCAGCTATAAAAAGGAATGGTAACGACCCAAGAAATGATGCCGATCAATCAATAGATTCCTCTGATGAAGTCGCCTCAAATGGAAGATGATTTTCTCTGCTAATCTCTGTATAAATAACTCAATAATCCCAAACTGTGATCTCTGGATGAAATCACCAAGTGCAAGCTTCAGCTGGTATTGCACAGCCTCAGTCTGCCTGATCTCTGAAGAGTTTCCGTTCTTCAGAAACGATCGTCTGCCAGAAACCCTAGGGTTTGCAAACTCCAATGCTCAGAGCAATAAAGACAAAAATTGAATAATAATCAAGATAGTTCGATTTCGACCGTAAATATATACCCTAGCTAAAATTCGACCCAATCCTTTTAATTGATCATTTAAATAAAATGATTTAATTCTCGCGACTTTTAACTTGGGAGAAATATTAATTATTGGCGGCCCACTTTTTAATGAAATATAGCAAATACTCATTAAGTCACATTTAATAATTCTATTATAAAGCATAATAAATACTTTTATAATTGCTTCTAATAATAAACATTTAAATATTTCAATAAAGTGACTTTATTATAAAGTCAAAATATTAAATATTTAATAATTCATTAAATACCTCTTATTTCTCTCCGCCTCAACATCAAACCGGCTGAATCGGGTCGATTCTCCTCTGAAGCCGAAGTGTTGAACCAAAATCGCTCGGAAATAGTAGCCTTCCGCTCGACCTAACTTTCTAAAATAGAAAGTTCCTAAAAGCTTCATCGAAGATATTCTGCGAAGGCCCAACCTGACACAACTGCAAAACTGGAGCTACCAAACACTGAGCAACTGCCCCAGATGATCCTCTGAACACTCCTGTCAGCCTACGAGGATCGAATTGATAGGCTAACCTCGTCACCAGTCTGTGCTGACTAGGATGGGGACATGACAGTCCGCCCTCCCTGAAATTGCTTGTCCTCAAGCAATCTCAACTCTGGATGCTGTAAGATCTCCTCTGGCTCCCATGTAGCATCCTCAATTGGCAAATCTCTCCACTTGACCAGATATTCCTTGATCACACGCCTCCGTAGGTGTCTCTCTCTCATCTCAAGGATGGCCTCAGGTACTAGTATCAATTTCCCTTCGTCATCAAGGGGTGGCAAAACTGGAGAGGGTATCACATGCTGACCCAATGCCTTTCAGCGAACGTAGAAATACATTATGGACCTTTGCTATCACCGGTAAGTCCAACTTCATAAGCAACTCCGCCCACTGCCCGACAACACGTAAATGGACCATAGTAGCGAGGTTTTAGTTTCTCTGCCCCACTCTTCCGCAGAGTAGACTGACGATACGGCTGCAACATGAGGTACACCATATCACCCACCTCAAAGGTACGCTCAACCCTCTTCTTATCAGCATACTGCTTATGCTGATTCTGTGCCCACTGGATATTGTCTCGGAGAGACCTCAAGATGTCCTGCTGACTCTGCATCATATCCCCTGCACTCGGCACTCTGCTATCGCTCAAAATCAAATCCAGAAGGTTGGGTGCCTCATACCCATACAAAGCCATAAAGGGCGTCATCTGTATTGTCATATGGTGAGTCGAGTTGTAACAATACTCGCACAAGTAGATCCATCTCACCCAAGCTCTCTGCTGACCAGCTATATAATTACGCAAATAACCCTCCACCCACTTATTGACAATCTCTGTCTGTCCATCTGTTTGCGGATGGTAGCTGGTACTCGGTGTCAGTTCGGTCCCACAAAGCCTGAACAACTCTTGCCAAAAGTTGCTCATGAACCGACTGTCTCTATCGCTGACTATCGTCCGAGGCAACCCATGCAGCCGGAATACCTCTCTGAAAAATAACTCTGCAGTCTGCGATGCTGTGAAAGTAGTAGTAATCGGGAAGAAATGTGCGTATTTAGTCAACCGATCAACCACTACGTAGATGCAATCTTTACCCTGGGCCTTCGGCAAACCCGTGATAAAGTCCATCGATAAACACTCCCACTTCCTGTCAGGTATCGGAAGTGGCTGGAGCAACCCAGCAGGATAAGTGTGCTCCTGCTTGTTCTGTTGGCACATAGAACACTCACGGACATATTGCAATACATCAGTTTTCAGCCCTTTCCAAGTAAACCGTTCCCGAACCATTTTGTAAGTCTTATAGTATCCAGGATGGCCCGCCATAGGAAGGTCGTGAAAGGCTCTCAACACTGTAGTCCGTACCTCAGAGTCAGGAATCAAAAGAATCCGCCCCTTGTAAATGATCAAGTCATCTACAATAGTGTACCTGTCGTCCTGCTCTGTCCTGTCAACGATGCTAGAAGCCCATGGGTTCTTAGCATACTCAGCAATAATCCGATGCCTCCAATCCTCCGTGATCTGTGCCAAGGCATTCAACTGGGGTCTGCGAGACAAGGCATCAGCTACAACATTCTGCTTTCCCTTAATGAAAGTGATATCGAAGTCATATGACTGCAGTTTACTGACCCATTTTTGCTGCCTCTCATTCAAGTCTCGCTGTCCTAGGAAATGTTTCAGGCTGTTATGATCTATGCGTACACTGAATTTGCTGCCTACCAGGTACTGCCTGAACTTAGCCAATGCATGCATAATGGCTAACATCTCCTTGTCATAAATACTATAAAATCTCTCAGGACCCCTGAGTTTCCTGCTCTCAAATGTAATCGGATGTCGCTCCTGCATCAAAACGGCACCAATGCCCTCTCCTGAAGCATCACAGAATAAATCAAACGACTTTGTGAAGTCAGGCAATGCTAACACCGGACATGAAGTCATGATCACCTTAAACCTGTCAAAGCACTCTTGCGCCTGTGGTGACCAAGTAAAAGCCCCCTTCTTCGTCAAGTTAGTAAGGGGTGCGGCGTGACGTGAGAACCCACTAACAAATCTCCTGTAGAATGCACACAACCCAATGAAACCTCTGAGCTGCGTAAGGTTCTCAGGTACCGGCCAGTCAACTATAGCTCGGACCTTTTCAGGGTCCATACTCACTCCCTTGGCACTGATGATGTGCCCCAGATATAACAACTCCTCCATACCGAGCTCACACTTGGATTCCTTAGCATAGAACGACTCGTCTGCTAAGATACCCAAGACTGCATCCAAATGAGCCAAATGCTCATCCCATGACCTGCTATAAACCAAAATGTCGTCGAAGAAGACTAACACAAATCTCCTCAACTGAGCACTGAAAACCCTGTTCATAGTCGCCTGAAAGGTGGCAGGTGCATTGGTTAACCCGAAGGGCATAACCAAGAACTCGAAGTGACCGCAATGACACCTGAAAGCGGTTTTCTCAATATCCTGCTCCCTCATCTGAATCTGATGGTACCCTGATCTCAAATCAATCTTCGTAAAGAAGACAGCTCCGTGCAACTCATCTATCAGCTCATCAATGCGTGGAATAGGGTACCTGTTTTTGATTGTTCTTTTGTTGAGCTGCCTGTAATCAATACACATCCGAAGTGATCCGTCCTTCTTCACCAATACAACCGATGAAGCAAAAGGAGACTTGCTAGGTCTGATGTGGCCCATAGCTAACAACTCATTAATGGTCTTCTCTATCTCATCTTTGAGTCGTTTCGGATGTCTGTAGGGAGTGATCATGACGGGCTTTGCGCCCTCCTCCAACTCAATGATATGCTTTGTCCCTCTGTCTGGAGGTCTGCCAGGTGGAATGTCACTAAACACTTTGGAGTGTTTAGTCCTCAGTATCTGAATGTCAGGGTGGTACTCACCCTTCTGCTGCTCCTGCTGGGCTGGCATCAACATGCACTCTACTGCCCAGTCAACCATATCATGACGAATGAGCCTCTCCATCCGTCTGAATGAAACCATCCTAAGATTACTGTCTCTAATGGCCTTGATGACATGTGGTCTCCCGTCAACCTTGAATTTCATCTCCATATCACGTAGGTTGAGTGTGAACTCACCCAAATCATGCAACCATGCCATCCCTAATACCACATCTGTATCCCCCATATTAACAACATAGAATTCAGTCTTGAATTCATAGTTGTTCAATCTCATCGGAAGATCAGTAATCTTTCGGTCACACCTGAGAGTATATCCGTCAGCCACCTTGACTCGAATACCCTCGAAAGCCTCTGTCTGGATGCCACGCCTCTCCACTAAACGTGCATCAATAAAATTGTGTGTAGCACCAGTATCCAACAATGTAATCACCTTCTGACCTGCTAAGAGCCCACGAAGTCGAAATGAACCATCTCTCTGAAGGCTAGTCAGATGGGCTTCCTGTAGCTTCCTTCCACCTTCATGTTCACCCTCATTTTCGGACCTCTCATCATCTGACGGCTCGGAATCAGCTTGCTGGTCTGACAGATCAGATTGCTCTTCGCCCTCGTAAAACCACTCCATTTGATTATTTTTGACCTTCGGACGAAGTGGGCATATATGTTTTTCATCATAGGGTGCCTTGCACCAAAAACATAACTTTTTCTTACGCAATTCATTCAACGTTTCCCTGTCAAATGGTGGTGCATTCTGTCTCTTAGGATCCGGTTGATCCTTTCTTCTGTCAAAAGGCCTATTCCTGTCATTGTTTCTATCAAAAGGCCTATTGGGTCTCGTGTATGGTGTTGACCCTGAATTGAACTTGCTGCGAGGTGCTGCAAGCTCCATGCTTCTCGCCTTCCGCATGGCCTCCTGAAGTGTAGGTGGGTCAAAAGCCTTAACCCAACCTCTCATGGGTTCTGTCAAACCCTCAACGAAGAGTATGATGAGTCTCCGTTCTGAAATCCCTGTGACCATGACTGCCACTCTCTGAAACTCACCAATGTATGAATCCAAACTGCCTGTCTGTCTGAGCTGAGCCAACTCTCTGAAATACAGTTCCGGATCCTTCTTATCAAATCTCTCTATCAGTCTGCTGGTGAACTCCTGATAGGTATTGACCGCATGATGGCCTAGCGTATACATGCCGTGGTGCCACCAATCATGTGCTACTCCGTCAAGATGTAAAGTAGCAAATTTAATTGCCTCATCCTCCTGCATAGGCCTAAGTGACAAGTAATTGTCCAATTTCTGGACCCAAGACCTCGCTGATGTCTTTTCAGACCCATCAAAATATGGCAATGTAATCTTGCTCACCGCATACTGCAAATCCCTATTCACCTGTGGCTGCGGCTGCTGATGCTGTGGGGGTCTGCGGTCAAATCTGCCTCCTCCTCTGGGTTTATAAACATCTATAAACTCATGGAATGTAAGTGCCTGTCGGATCTCAGGTGCTAGTGACATGTACTCACCATGAAATCTCGTCAAGTCTGCCACGGACATGCCATTGTGTGGCTGAAACTCCTGATGCTGCCCCTGATGCTCTGCCCCTGGAGTCTGTGGTGGAGTCTCCCTAGGTAAGAAAGTAGGCTGACCTGGCCTACGCTCCTGATAGATCGGAGACGGCTGTCGAGGTGCTGATGCTAATGGCTGATCCACTGGTGCAGTCCCGCTCGTCTGACCAATCTGTATGTAATGAGGCTGTGTGGGTGTGTACTGCCTAATGGTACCCATCAACTGAGACATCATGTCCATCATATTATCATGCCTCCGTCTAAACTCCTCCTCGGTAATATCACCCTCTGCATGCGCCTTCCCTGGATCCCTGCGAGTCTCTGAGGAAGTCTCACGTTCTGCCATTAGGGTTGCAACACTGTTTTCACTGCCGTCAGAACTGGATCTGTGAATACCAAGTACTCCTGATATAGTCTGACCTTCAGGGATAGGTGGGCCTGTCCAATCCTCGTCTTTGCCTGTCCCTACACCTTTAATGTAGTGAATGGTATCTCTGTTCATGAAAAAGCGCTAAAAAGCACACTGTATTCTGAAAAAGCACTGAAAAAGCACAGGATGGCAGGAGATCTGTGCTCTGATACCACTGTCAGAACCCTGGTGGTTCTCGATTCCGAAACCCTAATTGAAACTGAGGTTTTTTGCAAGTTTTGTGTTTTTTTGTATTTTTTGTGTTTTCAGGCAAATAATGAAAATTGCGATTTTCTCAATAAATGATAATAAATTCAAATAAATTCTAAATCTCCACAGATTAATCTCAAATATGCCAGAGAACATGGGCGCACTATTTCATTATTTTTATAGAGCTTTTACAATGATGAAAAGTTGATAAATGAACAAGAAATGAATTAATTTCAAAAGAACCTGGTGGCGGCTGTAATAAATGAAGGATGGTACGGCCAGAAATAAGAATGAATCTCCAAGCTCTGAATACAATGCAGGATCTCCAGATATGCCCAAGAAAACCCAGCGCCTAGAACTCAGTGCCAGAATCTGAAAGCAGAAGGCGAATCTCTGAAGAAATAAAGGTACGGCCTGCAAGTACAGAAATGTACGGCCTGTCTGCAGCAGAAAAAGGAATGGTACGGACTCCAAGAAATGATGCCAGATCACTGAATAGATTCCTCTGTTGAAGTCGCCTCAAAAGGAAGATGATTTTCTCTGCTAATCTTTGAATAAATAACTCAATAAATCCAATCTGTGATCTCTGGATGAAATCACCAAGTGCAAGCTTCAACTGGTATTTCACAGCCTCAGTCTGCCTGATCTCTGAAGAGTTTTCGTTCTCCAGAAACGTTCGTCTGCCAGAAACCCTAAGGTTTGCACTCTCCAATGCTCAGCAATAATAAAGAAAAATTGAATAATAATCAAGATTCGATTTTTTTTCCTTGACTGGTAATATATATACTCCTTGAAGAAATTCGACCCAATCTCCTTTTAATTGATCATTTAAATAAATGATTTAATTTCGCACTTTTAACTTGGGAGAAATATTAATTATTGGCGTCCACTTTTTTAATGAATATAAAATACTCATTAAGTCACATTTAATAATTTATTATAAAGTATAATAAATACTTTATAATTAAGCCGAATAATTAAATATTTAAATATTTCAATAAAGTGACTTTATTATAAAGTCAAAATATTAAATATTTAATAATTCATTAAATACTCCTTATTTCTCCGTCTGAACATCAAAGCTGCTGGTAGACTTCGATTAATGAAAGGTTGAACCAGGCCTGCCCGAAATAGGCTTCGCGACCTAACTTTCTAAAGATAGAAGTTCCGAAAAAATCACGGAAGATTCTGCGAAGGCCCAACCCAACTGCATTTGGAGCTACCAAACCGAGCAACTGCCCGAGGATGATCCTTTGAACACTCCTGTCAGCCTACGAGGATCGAATTGATAGGCTAACCTCGTCACCAGTCTGTGCTGACTAGGATGGGGACATGACATTGTGTAAATTGGGTCATATGAAAAAGTTGATTGTAACAAGTTTTGAAAAGTTTAATAATTAAAAGTTTGTGTTGATTTACTGATTCACCCCCCCCTCTCAGTAAATCTTTTGTGCTCTTCACGCCTCTCGGTATGAGTTTTGAACTTGAACCTCTCTATCTCAGTAGACATAAACCTGGCATCTGTCGCCGCATTGCAAGTGAAAATTCCCAATGTGAATGGAAAATTAGCCGTAGTCTTATGACGATTACGAAGAAAGAAATGAACATGTTGCATTTGCCTGAGAAACTCCATGAAGATGATCTTGTCTGACGGATACCTTGGCAACATCAGAGGCTCTCCCATATATCCATAAACTCGGATGTATGTGAAAGTAGGGAACTGGATAAACCAATCCGCCCAAGTCTCCATTGCTGATTTGGCCTCGGCAGAAATACGAATGTGCATCTCGTTGTCAAGATCTCTAACGGTTCTCATAGAAAAATGATCGTTCACTGCCCGGAAGTCCTGCTCGGATTGAGAAAACTCCAACTGGGGATAATACTCATGAACACGTTGAACACCGAGAGTGCCATTGGTTTTCAGATGCCTGTAGCTACCTTGAAATGCAACCAAGTAGACCAAGTAGGATATCATATGAAACTCATGATACTTGAGAAAGTTAGTAATTTGCTGATGTAAGCAATCACTAATCAACATAGCCCAGTCAAAATGCTCTGTGCCATCAAGAATTCTGGTAATCAGGTAAAACATCCATGAACGGAAAGTACTTGCATCCTGTTGACCGGTAACTCGATTGAGTAAGGTTATCAAAACAGCAACTTCTTCTTTGAATTCACCACGACCAACCTTCTTAGGCATGTTAGTCTTTTGAACTTTCAGCCACTTCTGAGCCACCTTCCTTTGCGAACGTTGTTGATCAGCATCCCATATCTTCTCACAGGCCTCAAGAACCACAGTAAAGTTATCTGAACGAGGAGGAATAGCAAAACATTTCTCTATGTCCTTTGGCTTGATACTACAAACAACCCTCCCGTCAACTGATCTGATTTGTCGTGAAGATGAGTCATAACGCTTGATGCAAGCAAGAACAAACTCAAGATCGAAAGTAGTAACAGGAATGGATGCCGCTGCCAGCAACCCGGAACGTTCAAGATTCCTTAATGCGCTGCTGCTAACTCCTTCCAGACTGCTCAAATTCACCACTGGATAAACATGATTCAGGTCTGTATCTGACGCTTTGATGAAATTATGTGTAAGAGCCGATTTGGCCTTGTAATCAATGAGATTGAACTGCATTTTGAAAATGAGGACTTTTGACTGTAAAGTCGAATATACTTGAAGAACTTTCTGAAAACCTCTAGACAAGGCTAAAAATAGCCTCTGACGAAAGAAACTTTCGAAGTTTTTCTGGAACATGGGTTTTGTGCACAACGGAATTATGAACAAACTCAGATAGCTGAATTCTTGAAAAAATGAGTTTCAAGCCCACATGCAAAGAGATTCTTGGAAAAAAGCACAGAGCTTCAAAATGAAGGCTACGAGGCAATTTTCTCGAAAAAATCTAAGACGTGGGTTTTGCTGATGATGCTGAAATATGCGAACCCAGATGATCAGATTTTGAATATGTGTTGAATTTCTTTGACATGCGAAGAAAGTACCTAAGGTGAGAAATAGAAGAAATAAGACAAAAGATAGAAAGTTTTGCTTGTCTGCTTATGAAAAATCCGCAAACTTCTTCCTTGGAACGTGATGAAACCTGCATGCAAAGTGAAAATAAAGTGTAGAATCGCCTTCCTCTGAACAATTTGAACTCGTTGCTACGAAGAACGCTGAATTCGTACACCTGTAGCACCTTTAGCTTGCTGGTCGCTCAAGAAGAATATGAACTTCGAAGCTAAAGATGATGAAATAATGGACGCCATTGCTTGAATAAATAGATTTTCATCTATGAAATTCGCATAAAGCATGAAATCCTTGAAAAGTGCGCTTGGCTTGTGATTGGACCTTATTCCAGTTAACTGAAACTCAAATAAGCTAAATAAATCGCCATGCTTTAGGGTGTCCCTTTTCAATCTTCAGTTAACAACTTCATGCGATTTTGACTTTAGATGACAATCTTCAGTAAGTTCGCCACCCTTCACACTTGCTCTAAATTCACAAATTTGAACTAAAGCGTCCCTTTTGATAACTAAAGTTGGCAATAAGAAATTTGCCATATTTCATGTAATAAATCAATTCTAAATATAGCGACCCTTTCATGACTTCAGTTGGCCTTGAATGCGCCAACTTCACATGCTTCAATTCTAAAAATAACAACCCTTTTGGAACTTAAGTTGTCATTCTTTGAAAAATGCGTCAACTTCACAAACTTATGCCTCATCATTAAAATTTTAAATATGGCGACCCTTTTGAGAACTGAAGTCAACATGTAAATGCGCCATACTTCACTAATTTATGCTTCATCAAATATGCCGTCCTTTTTCAGAACTTCAATTGACACTCAATGAAGCGCCATCTTCACAAAAACTTCACAATTGCAACCAAATTCGCCATGCATGTGAACTCCAGTTGACTTTCAAGAATAATCTTCAGTTAAGTCAACATGCAATCAAGTTAACTCAACATGCAAGGTAGTTAACTAAACATGTAAACTAGTTAACTCGACATGCGAACTGAAAGATCACTCAACATGCTAATATACGAACTGAAGATGACAACCCAGAAAACGTTTAGTCTAACTGCAGTCAAAACTCCAGTTAAGGCATCCATTCACCTCTTTTTCGAAAATCCAACTTTGAACTTTTAAGGCGAATTCCAGACTTAGCTAAATTTCATGAAAATTTAAGCTAAAACCTCTGCCGGGACCTCTGTTCATCCTCTAACACTGGCTGACTGACTTCTCCGATTGGCTGGCTGACAGGTGCATCGCAGAGCTGAGCAAAAACGAATCAAAAGGTATCTTGAGACTGGAAACCATAAAACTGACATCTGAAGGCTCAAAAATCCAAGCGCCTTTTTCAAAAGCTGCGCTTTTTCTCAGACTTAGTCAAATTTTGACTTCTATATCTTGAACGAAGGGAAAAATAAATCCTTCATAACTTTTGATTTATCAACTTTCAGGACTGGATCTCAGGTTTACTGCGGAGCTAACTTCATTCTGCATGACAGCTGCAAAGGCACATTTCCCCAGAAAACATCGTCTGAGGGATGAAAAACAAGGGCGCCCTTTTGAAAAACTGCTCTTTTCATTCCAGACTTAGCCATTTCTGGAACTGACTAAAATATCACAAAAACTCCGACTGCAAGCTGTTGAGTCATCCTCTGAACTGATGGAGACAGGCAACCGAAAGCTGAGCATAACATGGACACATTGAATATCTGAAACCATCAAAAAGAAAGCATTAAAGGCTTGAAAAGCTCAGGCGCCTTTCTCAAAATGTGCTCTTTTGCTTTTTCTTTGATATTCTGACTAAGATTTGACCCTATGTTTAACCTCTGGTTCACTGACTCCAGCAACTCAGATTCACCCACTGACGGATGCGTCGCGAAGCTCGAACAAACGTGAGACAAACATTTTGGATGGCATTTAGTCAAAATCCTTCATTTGGCACCTCAAAAAGATGGGCGCCATTCTCAAAAGCTGCGCTTTTCTCCAGTGTTAGTCAATTCTCACCTTCACCT
Organism: Sequoia sempervirens; assembly: GCA_007258455.2. Classification (NCBI taxonomy): domain Eukaryota; kingdom Viridiplantae; phylum Streptophyta; class Pinopsida; order Cupressales; family Cupressaceae; genus Sequoia; species Sequoia sempervirens. The sequence goes on along the minus strand of VDFB02193999.1, from coordinate 67,426 downwards.
CGTTTTGCACTGTATCCAACACAACTTGCTCAGAACAGGTTCGTTTGACAAGCTTGATAGCTCACTGCGAAGCTGACGTGATGCCGGACAAATGCCTGCTGGAGATGACAAACCCTAAAAACAGGATCTGGACCCCTAAAAGATAGGGAGTCTTTTTCAAAATGTGCTCCCCTCTTCAGAGAGAATTTTGATGCTTTTCGTTCAAATTTTCATTTTTCTTAAATCTCTTCAGTAACAGACTGACATGACACTGACACCAACTCCACATTTGAAAACCCCGAAAAACGACCTTCTCACATCACTTTAACAGGATTAAGACCCAATTAAGCAAAATGCCTTGGTGAAGCAAAAATTTTGGTTTTGGGTACAACAAACCCCGACCCGGTAGACCAAGATTATTAACGATTTGGCCACGTTTTGACAATGTATTTGTCAAACTAAATGAGTGATCTCCAAATGCTCAGTTCAAAGACTATTCTCAGGAAATACCATAGCCAACAATACAGTGGTTTGTAACTGATATTAAGAACTCAGAAATTGCTTGCTCAAAGGATATTGTACTAGCATTTAACTTTTATATTAGAGCAGATATCAACTTTCAAAGTTGCACAAAAGATTACAAGTTCAGTTTAATGATTGATACAATACATCAGCATTACATCCCAGACATCTTATAAAAGAAACATACTAATATACCCATAACCTTAACACATAAATAATTGATATTCGAACTTCTTGTATTGCAGACCAATGAAACACCATACACAATAAACCAATCAATGTGTGACTCAGGAGCAGTTACTTAACATACCCGGAAGCCTTCGTATATGTTCAGAAATAAGGGACATGATGTATGTCAAACATCCGCCAGCATTGACCTTTCCAAATATCCTCAACTCAGCAGTGTGATACGCAATGAATATATCCACAGCCAGAGACCAGGTATCGACTGCATAGAGAATGCCAGTGACTGACCCGATAAACATCAAGCCACAGGTAATATATATACAGAGGAGACGCCATTACAGTATGTGACATCTGATTATGAAGACCACCTTATTATTGAAACTCAATGCTCAATATGGATGTTGTTGATTATACTTCTTGTCTTCCACGGCTCACTAAAGGACCTGTCAGCCATACTTTGTCTGAGGCCAGTACCAATAGAATATGTGTGCCGAAATCCACTGTAGGCCAATAATGTGTTATGGGATAGAGACATAAACGGTGGGCACAATTCTCCAGTTACGTGCTTGTTCATTCCTACTATCCACGTCGGGCCATATGAGTCAGGAAAAGACAAAATGATATTGGCGCTTCCTAATCTCCAGAAAAAACTATTGCCGCCTCTACCTTTGAAAGAAACGTAGTGAGAAATATGAACTGTGTGCTCAATAATACTCTCTACAGACCCACGATGATGGAAAAACTCCCACGCTGGCACTGGGCAATAATACTTCATAACAGAGACTCCCGTATATCAATATATAAAGCACGATCATCACAGTAAGTAATTTTCCCATAAATGTTTTGCTTGTTCAACATTGATGTTTGGCGGAGAGATTATTCTCGATACTCAATGAACCATCACGCACAGAAACACAAGAGCCCGTCAATCTCTTCTCAATCGCTACAATGAAATGGTGCAGGAGCACCTAGGCTAACCTCCATGTTGTTTGTCATCAATTTTGGCTTGTACCTGACCTTAGCCAAGTCAAGATGATAGAGTGTTTAATTTGGACCTTAGAAGGTCTTGTTTGTGTGTGATGAGTTAGTCACTAGGACTAAAGTCATCTTAGTTAGTCATTGATGTTAAATGTTGCTTTAATTAGTCTTAGACAGCTTATGTTAGAATGTAAGCATTAAATGTGTGCTAATCACATCTAAGTTGTTAGAAGATGCCAAGAGGCAGTTGAGGAAGTTGATGGTTCGAAGCAAGGAGATTGAGGTCCTAAGATTTAGGATCATGACACAATGATGGAAGTTGCAAAAGTTGTTGTAAAATTGCATGGCAACATTTTGTGTGACTGCATGCAACTTAGTATATGGGATTCCCTTGAAATCAGGGATGTGGAGTCGAGCAACTTTCCTTGAAACATGGAAAAGGCTTCAAAATAGGTGTGGTGGCTCGTAGAGAGCAGTTAGAATGCTTTGTAATCAAATTTGGTTTGGAAGAAATAGAGGATCTCTGCATTTTTTGTGTATCTCGTGTGCTTTGATGTGACAGTGATATCTAATGGTTTATATGCACTGATTTGGCATTGGATCTGAGTTTACACAACATATTTTAGCATTCTTTCTTTTGTAAGTAAGTACATTTGATTTAGCTTAGGGGTCTGGTGTGAATAAATTAGGATTTAGGGTGTTTACTGTCTTTTCCTGAACAGTCAGTCTTTTCCATGGCTCCCCCATGAAGTCTAACCACGGGGTCTTCCTGAGGAGGGATGGATATGTTAGGGGAGCCAGTAGGTTGTATATTTTTAGTAGTAGGAAGTGTAGGGAATGGAGCAATGATTTTTAATCTCAAACCCTAGGCGAGCTAGGACTGCCCGGTTAGGAGTTTGATAGAGAAAAGTTGAGAACTTAGGCAGGGGAAGGAACTACTGTACGGAAACAGTACGGTTTCAGGTAGGTCTTAGTCACATTTTGACATGTTGAAAAGGATTGAGGCTTGAACAATCCACTGGTGTGAGGTATCAGCAAGAACTCCTTGAAACCCTATGAATTAGGTCAATTAGCCCTTTCTACCCTAGATTATAGGAATCCACTGTACGGATGATATAGGGATCTGACACCCTGTGAAACATTTAAAGGACTGAAAAGGGTACCTGGAAGTGAGATTTATTTGCTAGGTTGTTTGACAAGTTTGAGTAAGAATAGCCAAAAAGTGACTGGTAAGGGCTACAAGGAAATAGGCCTCTTCAAGGCAAAATCTTGAGATCGGGTAGTTTGAAGACTAAAGACCCTCCAAGATGCATTCAGTTGAATGTGAAATGCAAGGAGACAGTGACTCTAACACCCCTGCAAGCAGTTCAAGCAAGATGATGAAGTTGGCACTTAGATCCTTCTAGGTGTTGAGAGGAAATTTGCAAATTCACATGGTGTAGGTCTTCCAAAGGTAAAGCACAAGTGGAGAACTCTTTGAGAAGAGTTGAAGCAAGACTTAGTTAATGATCTAAGTCTAAACAGAGCCCTGAAGTTGTCAGGTTCTTGGTGGAAGACAAAGAGAAGTCTTCTAGGAGATTGTGCAAGCAACCTTTGGTTACATCATACACCATGAAACTTCCATCTGAAAATAGTTACGCCTTAGCACACACGAACAATTATGGATAAATCTTTTGAATGCGATTCCGACATTGTGAAGATGACAACCAAAATAATCGATATTTCCGCTACTGGCATGTCACCGTGACACACCCTCTGAACCTCGCCATGGAGAAGCGATGCCCAGCAGTTCAACTTAGAAATTATTTTCTTAAACCATGCTCAGGTTTTCGTCCAAACATGGTCACTGTGTCCTGAGAGTTTCCGTTCTCAGAAACATCACTAGCAAACTCATACAAAATCCATTCTTCTGTGTTCATCTTGTGTCGGCCCTCAAAGCCCATATAACTTCGCCAATTCAGTTTTGGTAACTAATTTAATTAAATATAAATGGCTTATAAAACTTTAATTTCAATATCATAATATTTCATATAGCCATAAATATTAATTAATTAATTAATTAAATAAATAATTAAAATGTCTTCTAAAATAATTAAAGACAATTTTAATATTTAATTAATTAGACCAAGTCCTCTTTTTGGGCATATAAAATTAAGAGACATCACAAATACACATAAGCCACAAGGTATACATTTGAATACACTCAAATACACATAAGCCACAAGGTATACACTTGAATACACTCGAATACACATAAGCCACAAGGTATACACTTGAATACACATACATAGGAAGCATGAAGCATACACATAATACATGAAGCATACACAGGATGGTAGGAAAGATGCTCTGATACCAATTGTAATGTCCCCTTTTGAGAAAACCCTAATTCTTGCCCTAGAAATACAAGCTAATGCAGTTCGGGTCAATTAAATGCTTTAAGCTGGATAAATCTTGGTTTGGGTCTTGCAATCATGTTAGATAATATTGGAATATGATTCCAATAATTAGACATATATAATAAATTTTTATCTATTCATATCATGCAAACATCTAAGTAACGTAAACCACATAATATTTATAATTCGCATTGGGAGTTGGATCATAAGGGAAAGTGGATGAGAAGCATGATAGGTTCACCCGAAGCTATCACACCTAGCCCAAAAGCGGATATATCATCCCCCTTGGCCCTCAAGAGGTGCACTTAGATATCCCACATGGGGTGGTCTACTTGGTGGACAACTTGTATCTGCATTCCCTACCCTTGCTATCTTATCCATTCCTCCTATGACTGAAACTTCCTTAATTTCATCTCAACCACCAATCCATGTGGTGGTTGGGGAGAAGGGCTTACCATAGGCGACCTGAAGACACCATTGGCTCCAAGTGCGGATATCACCCTGTTGGCTCCAAGTGGCTATCATGTTCCCAAAATTAGGACACAAAAAAACCCTGTTGAAATACGAATGAATAAATAAAATGTATAACAATATAACTATCAAAAAAATATAGATATAGATATTAGCAATTTAATATTTTTATAATTATAATTATCGTAAGATAATATTATAATTATGATTATCAAATATAATATTAACAATTTGAAATTATTATAACAATATAAATATTAAATACAAAATAAATATAAAGTATATAAATATAAAATAATATAATAATAATAATAACTAATATAAAATAAATTATATTTAATACATATTCAAAATAAACAGCGATCTGTTCATGCCAGCGCTAGACTTTAAGCATACCCTTATATCAAAAGCAAGGAAAAGAAACGGATCAGCATGGGCAGCAATTAGGTAATAGGAGAAGCAACAAAAACTAAAAACAGCGATAAGGAGACTATATTTATCAAACACTATAATATGCAGAAATTTAATAAAGGCAGCAGATAATATTAGTAAACAGAGATCAGCACTCTAACAAATAGCCACGTCCTTATGAAGGGTTGACTGCTCTAAAGGATGCCTCTTTTCGGTGAAAGGGCATAAGGAGAAAATAAAAGAAGAAAGGAATGGATAGGGAAGGGGGAGAGGAGAAGACTAAAACACAGATATGGAACAGTGAATAAAGATAGAAATAGGATGAGTAGTAGAAATGAATAAAAGGATATGCAACAGAAATTCTAAGGCAGAAAGGATATTATCAGTAATTAATATACACAGCAGGAGATATTGACCAATCTTAAGGAAGTAAATAACAGGTTTGGAAATAAATAAATATATATGTATATATTATATATGAATAAGTAAATATATTATATATATATAGATAATATGTATATGCAAAGGTAATTAGATTAATTAATAATAGTTATAGATACATATGTCTATATGAATTATAATCGATTATGTAATAATGATGCTTGCAGCAATTATTGAGCTTTATGAGTTGTTATGTTTCCTTAATACGCATATGGATAATAGACTCGTATGCGTTTGATTTACACTAACGATATCATTTGAGTGTTAAGAATAGATCGATTTGGGAATTAGAAAGAAGAGGAGAAACATATCAGCCAGCAAACCATAGAATCTCTAATTGCATAAGCTATCTTGTGATTGCAGATTTGTAAGTTAATATATCCATGGTAGGATCTATATGGGAATATAATGTATTGTTTAAAATGGTTCATGCATATTGTTATTTCTAACTTATGATATCACCTGCATAATGCATTATGTATTGCTGATATGATTATCTGTAAATATGAAATTGATTAGTTTATTATGCACATACCTGTACCATGATAGGAGAAGGGAGAATTACAAAAGGGGTACGGTGACGAGGCCCTCTTCCAGGTACGCCACTCGGGAGGGCACAGGATGAACCCACATGGGCCAGAGGGGTACTGCCTTTTAGTTTAAAGGGTGCCTAGGAGAGTTGAGCTACCAAGACACCCTTTTGTAACCTCACTCCCCTATCATGATGTAACAATATAAGGAGATCAATCATGAGGGAATGGAGATTGCCAAAGGATTACATCGAGTAGGCCTCTTCTAGGTATGCCACCCAGGGGGGACAAGATGAGCCCACAAAGGGCCAAGGGGGTACTTGCCCTTGTCTCAGAGGGTATTGCCCTTGGGCCTAGGGGAGTTGGCTACCAAGACACCTTTCGCAATCTCACTCCTCCATCATGGTGAATCGAATTCTCCAAGGATGTTAGAGTACCTTGTAATCAAATTAATGATGGGTCAATAGTTTATTAATACCTAGTTATGGCAAACTACTAACTATTATTGTTGTGATAAATGATTTCATTCTACTAATCAATTTGATTATGGTAAATGGTTCTAACTTGTGTGCAGGACTTCAATCAAGGTTTCCATCAGGGGAAAAGTATTCTCTAACTCATTTGTTATTTGGGAATTGAGGATTGAGGACAAATTTAGGGCAATCCCTAAAAGGGGACATTACAATGGTGCACACAAACATCCATCAAGGAGTGGCGTATTTAGGAGGACGTCTAGTATCTGCTCAACCTACTAGTATTTTCTTCCCTGCTCCTCCCATGGTTGTTTGACGAGAATAGTAAGTATAAATAACAAAATATATACAATAATCATGATAGAGCATATCCCAAGAATAATAAATACAAATAACAAAAATAATATATAATCGCATACAATAGTTATGACAAAGCATACCACAAGAATAATAAATATAAATAACAAAATATATATATAATTGCATACAATAGTTATGATAGAACAGACCACAATCTGCCCACGTGCTGTTAATACCTATGATGTTCTTTGCTTGAGTTTTGAATATGTTTCTAAGGATAAATCAAAAGATATCCTTTATTAAATGACTTGGTGATTTACTATTCAAAATATATAACTTTCTTCTTATTCCAACGACGCCCCTTTGTCTTGGATCGGTTTTCCTTTTATGGGCCGATCAGCCAAGAGATTTACTTACCCTTTGACTAGGGATGTGTCCCTTATGCAATCGTTGCCCTTTTGGAACTGATTCATAACTAGGATTATGTCGTGTGTTTTAGCAAACTGTAATTGCTGCATCCTTTGACATAGTTGCTGCGTCTAGGAACCGCTTCATGAATCGGTGCTTTTGTATGTAGTTTATATTTATTATTTGTTTATTTAGTCAACAAATTTCATTATTATTTCCTTTGTGATTTCTTTCTTATTAATATAGTAATTACTAAAATAATATCTGTTGTTTTATCATGATATTTATATCATAATTATAATACTATCTATGATAATCATGATTATGATAATAATAGTTAAATGGCTATGTTACCAATTCATTCCTGGGAGCCTCTAGATACGATACGATTCGTATCGGATTCGAAATTCGGATTCGATATGATTCAAATTTGAATAGGGTATGAAATTCCACCTGCAGATACGCTATGGCTACGAATTGCCTCTGTGGATTCGTCCAGGATACGCCTAGTAGAATCCAACACGAATCCAGACCAAATCCAGACGTGTGAACCAATAAAAAAAAGATTAATTTGATCAGCAACAGTGCAGAGATATATTTTGCAGCCCATGAAGAGTGGAAGGAAAAGAATGAAAGGAGGCTTTACAGGTTTAAATTTTTTATGTTAGTTTTGTGCATTAGAAAAAAAAAATTTACTAACAAGTCCTCCTGAGCCAAGCCAGTAAGACCTACAGCAGGTTGCTCAGCACAGGATGCTGTCAATCTGACAGATACTCACAAAGTCTCAATACTATGCTACAACCCTCAGTATGGAACTTTATCTCTAGCTAAAAGCATCCAGCTTAAAATCATGCAGTTTTATTTGTAATATTTGACATTCAAATTGATACGAGCTAGATAATTGTTCACTTTATGATGATAAATACCCTGGAATTATCACAATTTCAAGCAAAGTTCCTACAAAGGAGACACAAGGAGGTGGGATATTGAGCCAGAGCAACTTGACTTGGATGCTTCCACAAGTCGCTTAGCTGCACTTGATATTGATGATGAGTATGAGCCTAAAGCAGCTACTGAGAATGAGAGTGGTAGTGTCAGTGCTTGTGCGAGTGCCACTGATGCTATTTGTGGTTCTACACAAAATGTAGCATCTAATGATGCTGATGATGTTGCATTTTTTGATGACCCATATGATTCAGATTGATCAATGATCAATAATGGCTAATTGTAAACACTTGACATTTTTATGTTTGAACTTTAATATCAAGGCATTTGAGTATCACTAATATTTTAATATTTGACTATAAAAGTGGTGATGTATTTTTGCTATGTTATTTGACTATTAATATGGTGGTGTATTCTGAACTTAATTACTGCTGCAAATATGTATATATTTCTGATTTTTATATGTTTTTTGTATTAGTGTACACAAACTGTACCCAACCCCAAAAGTTTTTTTGACCGAATCCCGTACCGGATTCGCATACCCGTACCTGAATCCAAAAATGAATCAGTAACTTAGTTAAATGGTAATTTTTATTTATATCCATAATTATAATATTATCTTGATAATTATAATTATTATAATGATGTTTAAATGGCAGTTATATTTATATTTTGGTATTTATTCGATTTTGTTATCTGTATTTCAATATCTCATATTAGCATTACAATTTCGGGGACATGACAATTATTATCTTTTTCTTTCATAAGTTTGAACCAGATAGGAAGAACATTATTTTTTGGCACTTTTCCTCTAGTTTCTCACTTCCTCATCATAAGAAATTATTTAGTGGCTTTCTCTACTAGTACTTTGCATGCTAGGTATAAACTATTTTACTCACCATATTTGTTGCACACTGTAAAACTGAATTTCTCCTTTTTGCTAAACTTAAAAATGCTCAAGGACATCCAAGGCACTTATGCATGAAATTGTTCTGAATATTACAGGGAGAAAAAACTTTGAAACTTCAGGCCCAAGACCATACATATCCTGGGAAGGCAAAATGTCTCCTCCAAAAAAAAAGCTTTCTATATTTAGTGTTGAGAGGCCTTCAGCATTCTCCCTTGACCTATTGCACATGATGTAAATGGCAGTGACACTAAGCAAAGTAAAGGGCATAGACAATCTCTTGAGATTCAAAAATAAATGCATGGTTTATTTTAGAGTCTCAACAACCAATATAAGGTGATGTGTGGACAAAAATTGATTGTGTTTTTCTTGCATTGTTTCATCCATGGAGACTAAATTTGTAACCAGCTTATTAACTTTTCAAATTAAAGCGCATAGACAATCTCTTGAGATTATTTTGTTCCTCTTGCATTCTTTCATCCATTGAGACTAAATTTGTATCCAGCTTATTAACTTTTCAAGTTAACAGAAAAACAGTGTGAAAAAGGATTGAAAACAAACCAATAAGCCACTCTTTGAAAATTTCATGTGTAATTTACAGGCTAAAAACTAATATACCTTATTTTATCCCTTGAACCTAAACAGAATCAAATGGAAAAAGGCTTTACAAGAACAATTATATTACCGGATTATAAAATCGTTGCTTTGAGAAGCCACAATCAACAACATAAACTATGCCCTGCATTCACACCGGTAATATTACAGAATAGATCTTGGACCTATAAGAACAGGGTAAGTATAAATTATAGAAACTAAAGAATATCAATGCTAAAAGCTGCAGAATATCTATAATATTGCACACCAACGCCTCCATGTGATAAATGGTGTGCATTAAAATATAACCTGTAACATTAGTCTGCCAAAATCTCACCTCAAGGGTTATCGATGTCTCTGCAATATTTGTAGCTACAATCACTTTCCTCTTTCCTCTGGGCGCAGGCCCAAAAATAAGCTCCTACAAGATAAGATGTTTATTAATTCACAACAAATCTGTGGTTACAATATTCTAGAACCACTAAAGTTTCAACAGCAGTATTGAATAATGTCTTGAAATACAAATCAAAGTTCCCACACCTGTTCTGAACGTGGAAGCCCAGCATACAGAGGTAAAACAAACAATCCTGCACAAAAATTCAATCACTCATCAGATGTTTCTGAAAAGATATGAAACAACTTGTAATCAAAGTTCCGGGAATAGAAAATGAAGATTGATTTGTCATTACAGTTCTGGGAATAGGAATTATGACAGACTTGTGATTTCACAAATGAAAGCTTCCAATTTAAGATTTTAATATTCAATAACAAATAGGCAATGAAGATAAATGGCCCTCATAATAACTAACTACCCTGCCCAACTGAGTTATTGAGGATCATTTATACAATAACATAAAAATAGCTGGATGTATGTTAATAAAGCTGTTTGAAGGCAGTGCAAAGGGGAAATGAAATAGAAAATCAAAATATAATTGAAAATAGAAAACAAGTTGATTCTGTACAGACAAATTAGGCAAACGCCCACAAAAATATAGTGTCCAAAAACACAATATAGAGATTCCAGGCGTCAGGCAAGGCTATTCAAGAAAATCAGACTGGCAGCCTATATAACAAGGATTTGAAATGAAGTTTGAAACTTAGGAGACATGAAACAAGGGATTCAGAGATGTTAACATCCCCTAAGACTAGCCAAATGATTTAGCCTAAGTGGACAACATTTAGAAGAAATTCAAATAACTCCAAGTGACACCTGTGTGTAGTGAGTATAATTGAATAACCACTGTATACTCTTCAAAATGTTAACCATACAACATATATTACAATACATAATCAACATGGTAAAGTTCAAATACATTAGTATGCACAGAAGATCACTCCATAGAATAGTGACAACTCAAGCAAGGGTGCACATATCTATGCCCAAGGAACCTCGTATCTTGGGTAATGACATCATCAGCATGCATATACAAGGATGTTTTTAATCCCTAGGCTGTGTTAAGGGATGTTTCTGCAGACAAACCCCCATAAAACACACGAATAATTAGAAAATAGCGCACAGAATACCTGATTCTTAGATCAAACAACACTGTTTCATCAAAGGACAGAGCTGGAAATCAATATAAAGGCTACACCAACACATTTAATGAAAAAGTAAAGAACAGAGTGGATTCATTTATCCTCTTAAGTAGAAGTTTGATTGGTGAAACCATAGACCAATGGATTGTTTCCCAACACTGATTAGATAGGCAAGTCCATTACCAAAAAGCATGGACCAGATTGGAATCAAACCTAGGACCTCCACTTGGAGAGATAGGAAGCTGTACCACTGAACCACTAACCACTCATAAAGTTCTATGCTTTTTGGTGTGCAGATTGACCTTTGAATACACCCATACACCTACTCAAGCCACACATTAGATTGGGCTTGCCAAACCTGTTTTTGAAACCATTTTCAAAAGCATGGGTGAATGAGGACTTAATTGTAATGCCTCCTTTTCAAGCAGAGTTAATCGGAAGACCATTAGCCTATTATTTTATTTCACGTAGGCTAATGGAGATGTGCAACGGAAATAATTTAATAATTTCATTTAAGTTATCCAAAAATTAACTTTAAGTGATATTCATAAAAGGCAACTTATTTTTTATTATTAAAAATGTTGTTTCAAAAAGATAGGCCAAACGTGTCACTAGGAATGGGGTCCAAAGTAATGTTATTTTAAAAATGACTTTCTAAACACTTTATTAATTAAGTTTTGGAGGGAAAAAGGAAAATAAGAAAATAATATTGTATACCCTCAAAACCCTCATTTCTTTTGCTAGTGAATGCATGTTCATCTTTTTGCCTAAGGACGAAAATGTTGATGATAGCAGCGTCGGGCTTCTACTTCCAGCCCCGATTTCTTTGTATTAAAGAATAAATTAAATGAATAGCCTATCGGCTATTTAATTTATTGAGATATCGATTGGTGAAGAGGCGCTTCACCTTGAATGCTAATTAATATTTAATTATTTGCTGAGGCCAACATTATCTCTTCCGCCACCTCTATGGAGTCACATCAGTTCATATTGAAGGCCAACATGATGCTTTTGAAGGGACGCGATCTCTCCCTCTTGTATATATGTGAGTTGCTCATTGTTCTTCATCATCATATTCATTCATTCGAGTTCTAGAGTCAAGTGCGAATTCATTAAGAGCAGATCGAAGTTGTTCAAGAGGTCAAGTTTATTATTATCAAGGAGTTCGATATTATACATTGAGTTTGCATCTAGTGAGGTGCTGCTATTTCGGCCTAGTGTTCTTGGCCTCATTGTAAAGAGAATTATTGCTTATCATTCAATATATAAGTGATATATTGTTGCTGGGTTTTTCTCCCTCAAGTTGGAGGGTTTTTCTAGGGTATATGATGTGTCTACTTGTTTGAGTTTAAAATTAAAATCTGATTTTCATATCTGATCATAAAACTAACATGGTATCAGAGCGGGTTTAAGAAAGATCATGATCAGATTTACATAATCAGCGTTATCTTCCATTATTGTTATCATCTTCTTGTGTCTATCTTATCTTCGAAAATGGTGAACAGGCTCAAGATTGAAGATAGACTTGAAGGTGCTTCCAACTTCACCTCTTGGAAGTTTCGAGTATTACTTGCATTGGAAGAAAATGAGATTGCTGAGTTCGTGGATAGCGAAGTTCCCGAACCTTCCAATGAAAATGAGAAGTCACAATGGAAGAAGAATGGCACTAAGGCGAAGAAGATCTTGGTTGATTCCATGAAGGGCCACCTTGTGCCGATTATCTCCAAGTTGAAGACAGCAAGAGAAATGTTCAAGATGTTGGAGGAAATGTATTAAATCAATAATACAAGCAGAGCTCTTGCATTGAGGCAACAGCTTCATCATGTCAAGATGGCAAAAGGAGATTCTATCATCTCCTTCTTCATGAAGATCACCGAGTTGAGAGATCAACTCTCTACCATTGAGCATATGGTTGATGATAAGGATTTGGTTATGTTGGCGCTTAATGGTATTCCTCAATCTTGGGAGCCATTTATCCAAGGTATCAGTGGGAGATCAAAGCTACCTAAGTTTGATCGCTTGAGGGCAGATTGCATTCAAGAAGAATCAAGATTAGTAGCAAGAGGCAATGGGCAAAGTTCTACTAATGAAGAGATTCATGTACTTGTCGCTCAATCTTCTAAGAAGAAAGGAAGAGAAGGGAAGAATGGCAACTTCAAGAGGAATAGAGATAGAAGATCGGATAGTGCTCCTACATCTAAGAAGAAGAAGGATCTTTCTCACATTCAGTGCTTCAGATGTGACAAGTTTGGTCACTATGCAAAAGATTGTCCAACTAGACCTAAACAACATGCTTCAGTTGCGGATGTGGTCGAGATCTCTACTCAAAAGGAGTCAAGTGGATTTCTTTTCTATTCTACCTTATCAAGCAATGTTCCAACGGATAGCAACACGTGGTTGATTGATAGTGGCGCCTCTCGTCACATTACTGGATTTAGAGAACATCTTTCAGATTTGGTGGAGAGAGATACAAGTGTTCAAGTCATAATTGGAGATGATGCATGCTATTCAGTGAAAGGCGTCGGAACCTCCTCTCTTCACTTAGATTCTGGCATCTCTCTTAAGTTGAGTGATATACTATTCATACCAGGCATTAAGAGGAACCTTGTCTCTATTTCAGCCTTGGAGGACCAGGGATATCAAGTTGCATTCTCCAAAGGAAAAGTTCTTGCATGGCCGAAGAACTCTAGCATCAAGTCAGCTCGAGTGATTGGTGTTCGGCAAGAATGTCTCTACACACTTTGCACTCGTCCACTACAGGCTTTGTTGCATGATTCATCAAGTTCGTGTGATATTTGGCATAGAAGACTTGCTCACCTTCACTTTAGAGCACTTCCAACCATGGAGAAGATGGTCACTGTCATTCCTAAACTCAGCCAGGAGCATGAAGGTACTTGCCAAGGATGCGCCTTGGGTAAGAATACCAAAGGACCTTTTCATAGTAGTGAAAGTAGATCTAAATGCATTCTAGATCTTGTTCATTATGATTTGTGTGGTCCAATGTTTGTTGCTTCTTTAAGTGGTTTCTTATATTATGTAATTTTCATTGATGACTACTCTAGAAAAACTTGGATTTATTTCTTAAAGACTAAAGAATCTGAGGAAGTACTTGAGAAATTCAAGGAATTTAAGGATCAAGTAGAGAACTTGTCCGAGAAAAGGATCAAAGTTCTGAGATCAGACAACGGAGGAGAATACATCTTTGGAGGCTTTTGTAACTTTTGTATCGAGGCTGGGATTAAGAGGGAGTTTTGTGTCCCTTACAATCCACAGCAAAACGGTGTTGCAGAAAGGAAGAATAGATCCATTGTAGAAGCAGCTAAAGCCATGATCCATGATCAAGATCTGCAAACCTGCCTTTGGGCTAAGGCATCTAGGACAGCTATGTATGTTCAGAATCGGAGCCCTCATCGTATCTTGGAGAACATGACTCCTGAAGAAGCTTTCACAAGTGGGAAGCCTAAAGTCAACCATTTGAGAATCTTTGGTTGTCCTGTGTATGTTCATGTGCCTAAAGATAAAAGGACTAAGTTGGAAACATCTGGCAAGAAGGGAATATTTGTGGGCTACAGTGAGTCTTCAAAAGCCTACAGGATTTACATTCCAAGTTAGAAACTAATAGAGATCAGCAGGGATGTTACATTTGAAGAGGATGTTGCATTCAAAAGATCTAAGGGCACTCACATGGAGATAGACAATGAAGATCAAGAATCTCCTCAAGACATGGAAGTTGACCATACTCCTGAGATTCAGAGGGAGTTTCCTGAACCAGAAGAAGATTGTGATCCAGTTGAGCCTTTGGAACCTTCTGAAGGGCCTAGAGACATTGTCATTGGTCGAAAGAGACCTCTATGGGCTAGGCAAACAATGCAGGAGGCAGAAAAGTTTGCAGCCCCTAGAGGAACATTCAGAGAAAGCAAAAGACCTCAGAAGTTTTCAAGCTATGTTGCATTGATGAGTCAAATGATTGAATCTGAGCCTTCCAGTGTTGAGGAAGCTTCAAGTCAGCAAGTATCGAGAGATGCTATGGCTAAAGAATATCAATCCATCCTCAAGAATGATGGTTGAGATATAGTACCTAGACCAGAAGGGAAATCTATTGTATCTTCTAAGTGGCTTTTCAAGATCAAGCATGCGGCTAATGGAAGCATTGAGAAGTACAAGGCTAGATTTGTGGCTAGGGGGTTTCTCTCAGAAAGAGGGAATAGACTATGAGGAAACATTTGCTCCAGTTGCTCGTTATACCTCCATCAGGACCATCATTGCTATTGCAACGACTAAAGGATGGAAGTTACATCAAATGGACGTGAAGACTACATTTCTAAATGGTATAATTGAAGAAGAGGTATATATTGAGCAACCTGATGGATTTCAAGTTCATGGGAAGGAGTCTCATGTTTGCATATTGAAGAAGGCTTTGTATGACCTTAAGCACGCTCCTCGCGTTTGGTATGAGAGAATTGATAGATACCTGTTGAGCTTAGGCTTCTCCAAGAATGATGTTGATTCAAACTTGTATTTCAAGGTAATTAATGGTGAGGCTTTGATCTTGGTTCTCTATGTTGATGATCTATTTCTTACTGGAGAAGAACACCTCATTATCAAATGCAAGGAGTTGGCTTTTGAATTTGAAATGAAGGATCTTAAGTACATGCATTACTTCCTTGGTTTAGAAGTATGGCAGAGGCCTAATGAGATCATTCTGAGTCAAGGGAAGTATACAATAAACATCTTGAAGAGATTTGGTATGATGGATGCAAATCCATGTCTACACCTATGGAAACCAATTTTCAGAAGCTTAAGGAGGCTGCAGCTAGTTCAAATCTGGTGGATCCTACTATGTATAGGCAGTTGATTGGATCCTTGATGTATCTAGTCATTACCAGACCAGATATTTGCTATGCAGTGAGTGCACTTAGTCAGTTCATGTGTGAACCAAGACAAATACATCTAGATGCAGTGAAGGATATCCTGAGATACTTGCGTGGCATAGTTGGGTATGGCTTGAGATATTCTTCTGGTGTGGAGTTGAAGCTACATGGATATTTTGATTGTGATTGAGCAGGGTGTGTTGCTGATCGGAAGAGCACCTCTAGATGTTGTTTCAGTTTGGGGTCTGCGATGATCTCCTAGTGTAGCAAGAAGCAGTCTTCAATGGCACTGAGCACCGCAGAGGCCAAGTACATTGCAGCTTGTGTGGCAGCTCGATAAGTAGTGTGGCTTCGGAAGCTCCTTGCAAGATTGTTTGGGCAATCATTGGAGCCGACTATCATTCATTGTGATAATCAAAGTTGTGTGAAGCTTTCTGCCAATCTAGTGTTTCATGACAAAACCAAACATGTTGAGATCAAATACCACTATATCTGAGATATAGTATTGAGGAAAGCTATCCAGTTGAAGTATATTAGCACTGATGAGCAGACGGCCGACATTCTCACCAAGCCTCTCTCCAAAGTAAAGTTTGTGTACTTTCGAGACAAGCTTGGAATTGTGGAGAATGAAGCCCTAGCTGAGAGGGAGACTCAGCTTTAGTGATCTTATGTGATTTGCTTTAATGCATTTTTCTCTGTGAGAGAAATTTGAGGTGCAAGCCCTTGTCTAATGCATTTTTCTCTATGAGAGAAATTTGAGGTGTAAGCCCTTGTTTAATGCATCTTTCTCTATGAGAGAAATTTGAGGTGAAAGCCCCTGTTTCCACCCTCTAGGAGTAGCGATGGTGGATGTCATGTTGAGTGACTCCATTACAACATCACGTTGAGAGAGTCTATGATGATTTTTCCTTGTACTTGTGTTTATTCACCCTCTGGGAGTAGCCATGGTGAACGTCATGATGAGATGACGACATCACGTTGAGTGATTCCGTGATAGGCACTTGTGCACATATGCTTTACCATACATGGGAGTAGCCATGATGGTTGATATCACGTTGAGTGAATCCGTGATGAGCTCCTTTCACATATGGGTGTAGCCATTGTGGATGACATTGGATAACTAGAAGTATTCCTCCCTAGCTAAGAGGGAGTGTTGATGATAGCAGCATCGGGCTTCTACTTCCAGCCCCGATTTCTTTGTATTAAAGAATAAATTAAATGAATAGCCTATCGGCTATTTAATTTATTGAGATATCGATTGGTGAAGAGGCGCTTCACCTTGAATGCTAATTAATATTTAATTATTTGCTGAGGCCGACATTATCTATTCCGCCACCTCTATGGAGTCACATCGGTTCATATTGAAGGCCAACATGATGCTTTTGAAGGGATGCGATCTCTCCCTCTTGTATACATGCGAGTTGCTCATTGTTCTTCATCATCATATATATTCATTCGAGTTCTAGAGTCAAGTGCGTATTCATTAAGAGCAGATTGAAGTTGTTCAAGAGGTCAAGTTTATTATTATCAAGGAGTTCGATATTATACATTGAGTTTGCATCTAGTGAGGTGCTGCTATTTCGGCCTAGTGTTCTTGGCCTCATTGTAAAGAGAATTATTGCTTATCATTCAATATATAAGTGATATATTGTTGCTGGGTTTTTTTCCCTCAAGTTGGAGGGTTTTCCTAGGGTATATGCTGTGTCTACTTGTTTGAATTTAAAATTAAAATCTGCTTTTCATATCTGATCATAAAACTAACAGAAAACCCTTTTGGTAAATGGATTTGAGGATGAATATCCTTCTATTCACATGAGTAATTCCATCCACAGATTACTAGTGAGCTGCAAAGATTGGATTTGGGGATGAAAACCCTCATCTCCATTAGAGTGATTCCATTAAAGGATCACTGATGTGGTGAAAGTTTGAATTTAATTCCAACTTCAGGTTATCAGTTGAAAATATTGAAGAATTTCCAGATTCCAGTTAGGTGCTTCCAATTATTCAGTGAGTTTACAAATTTTATATTTGATTCCAGCTTTGTGGAGATTTAAGAATATTATATTGTCTTTGTTATTTTAATGGCAATTTTTTTATGTTATTATTGGTAGTACCAAATTCTATTCCAGCCGTACCCCTTGTTGGTAGCAGTTGTACATTATTTTTTGTTGTTTCTATTAAAGGGAAAAGTTGTTGTACTAATTTGCTGAGTTTGTCGAAGGTGTTGTATAAGACAAAAAGGATGACTGTAGCATTCTAAAGACTACATCTTAATTCTTATTGGCTGCTTGTCCCATTTATCCCATTTGTACCATTTAATAATGTTTAATATCTATAATTATTGCTATCTTGAAGGCCGTACTAATATTGATTGGTGCAACAGTGCAACTCATATTTATAAAGGCCCTTTGACCACTCTATGACAAGGTCGGTCAATCATTTACTTGAAGCAATGTTTATATATTATACATGCTAATATTGCTGATGTACATGCTCTAAGGGGGATTGCAGCATTTGTTGCTGCCATTCTTTTAATATTTCCAGGTTGATTTCCATTGTGTTTGGGTGCCACTAAAAGGCACTCCCATATGGTGTTGTTCTTGTGCTTTTTGTTTTTATGTTTTTTTGCTTTTTTGTTTAATAATAATCTTGAGGATCTATTAATGGGTATCATCCCATTTATGAAATATTTGAGAAACAACTAGAGCATAAGTCCTAGCAAGGGTGACAGACTCAACCTGCAGAAACAAACCAGCCATAAGCTGTCCATATGAAAACCCTATGAACATCCAAATTAAAGCTATGAAAAACTAGCACCACCATGCAAAAGACACTATTCCATAACAACTAGCCTAAATATTAGAAGAAAAGCATATAACAGAAATCCTACATAAAAACAGCAGAAAACCCAAACATGAAGCAGCTACATTTTAGAAATCCCCTATTGAAGAATGTTTGCACCACCATTGATGGAACAATAGCACTCACCAGCCCCTACTAGCCATGCCTTCACTTGAGATAGGAAAGATAGGAACCACCTTGACTCTAAAAGAAGTAGAGGAGACTCCAGTCCAACAAATTGGATCCCATCAATGATTTCAGCCCTATGAACCAACCTTGATAATTTATCATTTGCATGGGCAGGTAGAGAGAAATTGCTTGCAACTTCCAACATGCCATTATTGTGAGAGACCACCATATGTTTTTATCACTTGCTTAATATCCTGATATAAATCCATAAGAATAGCAACATCCCTGTTGAGAGTGTTGAATTCTGCCAGTGCTACCTAACCTTTAGCCTCCATAGGAACAAATACACTAGAAGCAGGCATCACCAAAGACAAGTCCAAAGCACCCTCCTTGGCTTAAATGATAAAAGCTCCACAATACATTTCGTCACAAACCGCATTTCTAACTGTTTCCTCCAACTTGTTATAAAAATCCACTAGAATCTTTGCCCTCAACTGAATAATGTCTACATTACCACCTTGTCTCGACCCAACACTGCCTTCACCAAATTATGAACCTGCACATTTGGACAATCAAATATCTTTTTCAACCTGAAATCAAAAACATGACCTTTCATCAAAGGATCCCTAGGGGCCTTAGCCTTGAAACCAACGGTTAAGACAACATCCAAGCACAACCAAATATATCCTCTCCAATTTGGCTCCACCAAAAACCACACAACCAGAAACTAGAGCATCAACAACCACCATTGGAAGACAACATTCCACCACAAATAAAACCCATCCTTCTCGTAACAACATACACCTAGAAAGGCCTCTCACACATGTGAAGATGTGCAAAACAAGATATCAATTGGCAATCATATATGAATATTGATAGTCCAGCCCCTCCCCCTCGCACTCCCCACCCTTGCACCTACTAGGAATAAACATTTGCATAGGGATATTAGGCTTACATTAACATGTACTCCTTTTTATCTTTTTCTATTAGCATAGATAAACCTTCCCGTTCCATTTCATTGACCCCTTCAATGGCATTTGAAGTTGGGCAATCTATCCCCTTGTTGGCTAAGAGATTGGCAAACTTATTTTGTTCTCGAAAACAATGACTGAAACTCATCGCATCAAACTTTCTTATCCAAGAAAGCACTTATTCTAAATATGCTGTCATTCACCAGTTTGGCCTATGTTCTTTTTTCAATGCATTTATCACTCCATTGAGTTTCCTATCTCAAACTCTTGATATCCCGCCTTATATGTTGTATATAGACCAGGAATTAAAGCCTCCCATTCAACTGCTTTTGTTAGTTTTATGGCCAAGATAGCAAGAGCTCCTAACAAGAAAGCTCCCTCCTCATTATGTAATAAAATACCCTGCTCCTACTAAGCCAGGATTACCACTCAACACAACATCAAAGTTCAATTTGATACCAACCCCCATAATTTCCAACATTGACATCTTTCTTGCTTTTTCCAATCTCTTGACGCATTATTGGGTGGTAGTGTTCTTGTGTTGATCTCGTAGTAGAAATCATAAGCAAGTAGTAAGCCTGTATCAAATATGTGATTCACATATTTCCAAGCATCTTTTTTCAAATTGAGAAGGATTATTCCCTTGAAAGAAGGAAAGGTGGTCGTTTTTTCTTCCTGATATTGTTGCTTGTTTCTACTCCATTGCAAACCGCTATTAAGGTTCAAAACCCATTTGCTCTTCATTTGAATGACACTAACACTGCAACTCCCAACAAAGTTTATCTTATGTTGAACTAAATTCTGCTGACCCTAATGCCTACCCTGAAAAGAAGATGAATGCCAAAGATACTAACATTCACATCACCCTTGCCAACATCAATGATAAGTCACAACAAATTACAAAGGTTATTTGTGCCAAAAAAGAATAACAAGCTGCAAATCAGAGGTGCATTTACTGGCTGGTCACTAATGTTTAGTTCTTAAGAGGCACTCAAATGACTATTCAGAATTGTCTTTGCAAACAAGTGGACTGCTTAGAAATACTGCAAAAGTGCCATCAGAATCTGGTTAATCACATGGAATTAATTGAGGAACTTCTGACCAATCAGAAGGCATGAATAGAACTTGCATAAGTGATCCACTACAACAAGAAGCAATTTACTACCAAGGGAGTCATTTCTTCTATCAATCTCCCATTGCCAAGCTATCCTCCATCAATGGAGAAGTGGAAAATCAGCTGAAGATCCAAGCTTGACCTGTGCCATTAGCATATGTTTTCTCCATGTTGATGGCTAGATAAACAGCATTTCATATTATTTAACTGAATTGAATTAAACATTTTAAAAATAGATTTTGACTTTCAATAAATAAAAAATTACAATTGAGAGCCAGATGCCATGCCAACCTGATGAACTATCTGCTTTTTGAGCTTCTTCAGTTATTAGCTGAACAGCTGCATCAACATCATCTTGGCCCGTCAAGAACACCAAAATATCTCCAGGGGGTTCCTATAGCCCAATACAGTAGATACTACTGGTTAGAAACCTATGAAACATAAATTTGCAGTCATGAAAAGTTAAAAAAGGTCACCCTCCACCTATACAGTTACAATTTGGCAAACACTAAAAGAAAAACATATTTGACCTTAATGCAACTGCCAAAGGGATTTTACCTCACATAATAGTATTCATGCATTTTCTAGGCTACACAAAGCAGACAAACAGGGATCTTTTACCTTGCACAATAATGACATCATTTTATTTTTTAATATTTATATAAAGTGCACATGCATTTGCATACACACCAAAATACTCAAACCAGAAACAAGCATAGAA
This sequence comes from Sequoia sempervirens, assembly GCA_007258455.2. Classification (NCBI taxonomy): domain Eukaryota; kingdom Viridiplantae; phylum Streptophyta; class Pinopsida; order Cupressales; family Cupressaceae; genus Sequoia; species Sequoia sempervirens. The sequence continues at coordinate 45,699 of VDFB02193999.1, read as the reverse complement.
TTTACTTATATATTTCAATCTATGGAGTGTGCCACTCTTCATAATCCAGATTCAGCTTTATTGCACTTGATAGAGTTAAGATATTGCTATAATTGTCAATGAAGAATGAAGCTGCTCGTTTTCATTTCAATGTACAACAAAGTTGCTTCGATACAAAAATGCATTTCATGGTTTTGAGAACTTGCATCAATGTATGTGTTGGCCATCATGTTGAGTTGAGATGGTTGCAAGATTAGTCAGCAAATAAGGAAACTCCTTTTCAATTAAGATCCACCCCCACACAAAAAGGAATGGTTTAGAACATCTTTTATTTGCTTTGTGGATGGTTGTTCACAAGAAATTAAATCATCCTATCTAGGGGTTGTATTGAGGAAAATATGAGCCTCACTTTGCAAGCTCCTCAAAGGCGATTATTTACATTGCTCTAGTTCATTTATTATGGTTTTCAAATGCCAAAAAAAATATAGCAAGCTCAATTTTGGATCATAGAACCCTAAAGATCAATTTCACGCATAGTTTTGGATGATTTCATTAGATGCAGATTAATTCCACAACGTACTTTTGACCTATAGTGATTTTGCAACAAAAAACTGACCTAAAGGTTACAATGATCAATTTTTCAATTCAAGCATAGTTGCCTACACATCTCAATGGTATTATGCACTATCTCTCACAATTGCATTGGCATTGAAGCTAAAGGTAAATTCATTTATTTTATTTATTTAAATTATATACATTTTTTCATCAATATTAACATCCTCAATATCCTACTTAAGATTTATTTATCATCGACATTTAATTAATCTATACATGTTTTTTATTTTCCTTTTCAAATTTAAGAACATTGTAACCATTCCTTTTGTTAGCTTCTAAAGTCTTTCAAAGTGTGTAAATAATTGTTAAATGAAAAACTATAATAATGATATTTGACCTTCCCATGACTAGAGTAAAGATGTGAACATTATATATGAATCACACTCTCTCCTCTCTAAGGCCACCTTAATGCGAGTGCCTTTACAATTCAAACTTTGTTTTAACTTTCTTGCAAGGGTAACTTTGATAATTCACTCATGTAAACCTAATGATTGGATTATGAAATCTCAAATAAGAGATGATAGCTTTAATGGTATTTGTTGATGTTAGAGGAGCAGCATCGGGCTTCTACTTCCAGCCTAGTTCATGCGATGAAGAACAATTTAAATGATAGCCTAACAGCTATTTAAATTACAAGACAACGATTGATGAAGAGGCGCTTCATCATTGGATATAAATTAATATTTAATCATTGCTAATGAGGCTGACATCTTGAGACACGACTTCTTGAAGAGTTGTGATTTTCTTGAGGCCGACTTCTTGTATCTTGGAGATGCAACTTCTTGATGATGGGCGACATGAAGATTGGAGAGATGCGTCTCTTCCTTCTTACTTGTATAAATATTTGATGCCCATTCATTGCAAGACATTCGATTATTGCATTCTATTATCATAGTTCGAGTTCAAGCAATTACAGATTTGTACAAGTTCAGATCGGTGTTATTGAAGGTGGTCGATATATTCATCAAGAGTATTGTATTGTCTTCAAGTGATATCATATCACTTTGCTGCTGTGTTTGGCCCCCATTGTTGGCCTCATTGTAAAGGAGTTCCTTATTTGATATTCAATATATAAGTGATATATTGTTGCTGGTTTTTTCTCCCTCAAGAGGAGGGTTTTCCTAGGGTATATGTTGTGTTACTGTGTCTGATTTTTGAATTAAATTTCTGCTTTTACATCTGATCATAAACCTAACATGGTATCAAAGCGGGTATAAGAAAGATCGTGATCAGATTTAGTCAAGCAGCGCTATCCTCCACTCTTATTCTCATCTTTGATTGCATCTATCTTATTGTCAAGATGGTGAACAAGCTCAAGATCGAGGATAGACTTGTGGGCGCATCAAACTTCACATCTTGGAAGTTCAGAGTCATGCTTGCTTTGGAAGAAAATGAATTAGCTGGGATCGTGGAAGGCGAAGTTCCTGAACCAACCGATGAGAATGAGAAGCCTCAATGGAAGAGACATGGCACTAAGACGAAAAAGATGTTGGTGGATTCTATGAAAGACCACATTGTGCCAATTATCTCCAAGTTAAAATCTGCAAGAGAGATGTTCAAGACTTTGGAGGAGATGTATGAGATCATTAACACAAGTCGAGCTCTTGCATTAAAGCAACAGCTTCATAACATAAAGATGGCGAAAGGAGATTCCGTCATCACATTCTTCATGAAGATTATTGAGTTGAGAGATCAGCTCTCTACAATTGGGCATATTGTTGATGACAAGGATTTGACCATGTTGGCTCTTAATGGTCTTCCTCCATCTTGGGAGTCAATCATTCAAGGAATCAGTGCGAGATCAAAACTTCCTAAGTTTGATCGGCTGAGAGCAGATTGTATTCAAGAAGAATCAAGGTTGGCTGCAAGAGGTATTGGTCAAAGCTCTACAAATGAAGACATTCATGTTCTTGCCGCTCATTCCTCGAAGAAGAAAGGAAAAGAAGGAAAGAGAGGGTACTTCAAGAGGAATAAAGATAAAGGATAAGATGGTGCTCCTGCATCTAAGAAGAAGAAGGACCTCTCCCGTGTTCAATGTTTTAGATGTGACAAGTATGGTCACTATGCAAATGATTGTCCAACCAGGCCTAAGCAACAAGCTTCAATTGTAGATGTGGGTGAGATCTCTCCGCAGAAGGATTCAAGTGGTTTTCTATTCTATTTTGCTCTTTCAAGTAATGTGCCTACCGACAACAATACTTAGTTGATTGATAGTGGTGCCTCTCGCCACATCACCGGATTTAGAGAGCATCTAACTGATTTGGTGGAGAGAGATTCTAGTGTTCAAGTCATTACTGGTGATGATGCAAGCTATTCTGTGAAAGGGATTGGGACCTCCTCTCTTCACCTAGAGTCCGACATCTCCTTACAGTTGAGTGATGTTCTATTTGTTCCGGGTATCAAGCGGAACCTTGTCTCTATGTCAGCCTTGGAGGACAAGGGGTATGAAGTTGCATTCTCCGAAGGTAAAGTTCTTGCATGGCCAAAGAACTCAAGTATCAAGACTACTCGGGTGATTGGAGTTCAACATGAGAGCCTCTACAGACTTTGCACTCGTCCACTTCAGGCTTTGTTGCATGATTCTTCAAGTTCATGTGAACTTTGGCATAGAAGACTTGCTCACCTTCACTTTCGAGCACTACAAACCATGGAGAAGATGGTCACGGGCCTTCCTAAACTCAACCGGGAGCATGAAGGCACTTGCAGAGGTTGCGCATTCTGTAAGAATACTAAAGGTCCATTTCATAATAGTGAAAGTAGATCTAAATCTATTCTAGATCTTATTCATTCTGGTTTATGTGCTCCAATGTCTGTTACTTCTTTAAGTGGTTTCTTGTATTACATTATTTTTATTGATGACTACTCTAGAAAGATGCGATGAGCCCAACTAGCTCCTCTTCAAACCCCTATTGTTTTAATTATCTTTTTGTGTTCTTTTGAGTTTTTTAAGAAAGTTTATACAGAGGAATAGAAGGGGCGCAGCATATAATTGCTCATAGAACTCAAATCTGAACTAGAATTGACAAAATGAAATTGCAGAAGGTATTAAATAACCATAACAATGAGATTACATGTTTCAAACATACCCGAAATGCTCCAAATTATTTAATTAAGAAAATAAGTCCAATTGCCAGCCATAAATGGAGTAAACTAACAATTCCAAGCGTAGGATGCAATAGAATGCAACCTCCAGCCTAATAACTGAAGCAGATGAAGGGAACAAGCTAGGCGCCAAAGAAGAATATGCAAAACCCTCAAAGAAGAAGGCGTTTCTTCTCCAGAACTCCCACGCACTTGCCTGAAGAGCTACACAGAACAAAGGAAAATCACGTCCTCAACCAAGAAGTACGGCCAAGAAGCTGATCAGACCTCCTGATGAAGAAAGAAGTCAATCTCTCAACTCGTCCTGCCTTTTATTGAAGAAACTACTGAATACTGCACAAAAATTCTCATTGAAGCACTGTAGAACTTCTAAATTGAAGCCCCTGTTGTAGCAATCGTTCAACTGATCTTTCACAGTCTCACAATTACAGATCTGTGAAGAGTTATCGTTCTCCAGAGATAAAATTCCTGAAACCCTTATCTCAGAGAAAACCCACGCTCAGCAAAGCCAAGAGGAAATATCAAATAGTCAATAATCAATAATGAGTTTGATTTCTCCTTTGTTTGCATATAAATCCAAAAGGCACGCATCCCAAGGAAATGACGCCACTTTCTCATTAAAATACATTTAAATGTATTTTTATTACTTTTCAATAGTCAAGTGAATAAATAAATGGCGCCCCTTTTGATAAAGCGTTTTATATTTCACTTAAATAAATTTAAGTGATTACTTTATTATAAAATCAAGTTCACTTTATAATATTCCGTCAAATAAAGTAAAACACTTTAATACACTAAAATATTAATATCTCACTCATAACTCAATGTATTGACATGTCGTCAGAAGCTATCAAATCCTGAACTGCCAAGGCATGCTATGAGCCAATCACTAAACTCCAAGGACAAAAACGACAAAACCCAGCAAATAAGGCCACTAACCCTCTAACCCAACCTGTTAGCCTACGAGAGTCTAAGTAATAGGCTTACCACCATCAAACACGATCATGCCGAAAAAGGGGACATTACAGTCTGCCCTCCCTGAAATTGCTTGTCCCCAAGCAATCTCAACAACAAAGAATCAACCACTCCACCAGGATCCCAAGGATAGTGTCGTGAAATGTCCCTTCTGTCATCAACGGTCTCCTGTAACTCCCAAATCTGATCAGCTGGATCATCATGTTGTACCCTTTCAATCTCAACACCATCTGTCACAAAAGAGAGGAACTCATAAGAAAGCAAGTCAAATTGCTGACAACACTTGCTCCCTAAAACTGCACGAGATATGCTATCATCCAACATGTCTAACACGTGCATACCAGAATTGTGCATCTGAAACAGGTCATGTACATGATGACTGAAAGTGAAACTGTGTAGACTCCTGACCATGTACACACTGGAAATCTCTTCAACGAGCTCTGTCTGAAATCCCGATGCACTGACAGGAATCTCCGATACTATGATCAAAGCTCACCCCTAAATCAGGGACAAGAGTAGAATCAACATCCACCTCAAAGAGCGGATTATCACAAGAAGATGTAGCATCCGCCTCATAAAGAGGATTGTGTACTAACTGAGCCTCATAACTGTACTGATCCCAATCAAACACCTCTGATCCCATGGAACTAGAAGCAAAATGATAATCCTCCTGAATCATCTCATGCTCCTCCTGAATCTCTTGTTCTATCTTCTCACTTTTTGCATTGACGAGAATGATAGATCGCATACTCCCATCCTTAAAACCAGCTTGCTGGTCCGTTAAATCAGCAATGTCATCACCCTCATAAAACCACTCCATTTGTCTATTTGTACCCTTAGGCTTAAGAGGACAATTGTGGTTTTGGTCATAAGGAGCTTTGCAATAGAAACATAGCTTCCTCCTACGCAAATCATTTATTGTCTCTCGGTCCAAAAGGAGCTGCAAACTTCCTCTTTTCATCAACTTTTTCTGATTCCTTAGGTTCTGAATTTGCTATCAGTATAGGATGTAGATGCTTTTGCATTTGAAGTGAACTTACCACGTGAAGCTGTAAGTTCCATGCTACGAGCTTTTCTCATAGCTTCATGCAAGGTAGGTGGATCGAATGCCTTGATCCAACCTTTCATTGGCTCATGGAGACCTTCTACAAATAGAATGACAAGTCTCCTCTCTGAGATTCCGGTAACCATAACCGAGAGCTTCTGAAACTCACCAATATAAGACTCCAAACTACCCACCTGCTTCAACTGAGCAAGGTCTCTGAAGTAAAGTTCTGGATCACGCCTATCAAACCTCTCAACCAATTTGTCAATGAATTTTCGGGTAAGAAGTGATCCTATCATGATGGAGTGTGACCATGCCATGGTGCCACCAGTCATGTGCCACGTCATCCAGGTGAAGTGTTGCAAATCTTATGGCATCCTCTTCTGCCATTGGACGTAGTGTCAAAAAAGTGTCTAGTTTGCTCACCCAGGCTCGAGCTGTGACTTTTCCACTGCCATCAAAATTAGTTAAAGTAAGTTTGTTGGTAGCCTGCCTTAGATCATTATACCTGTTTTCAGGCCTCTTATCTGTCCAGTTCCTGCCATGCTCTCTTTTCTAGCTCAAAAATCTGTCGAAGTTAAGGTGATCCTTAACTCTTTGGGGCAAAGCATCCCACTCATCATGTTGTGTCATGATGTTATTTGCAAAATTCACATTACCTCCCTCAGCCACGTTCTCCTCAACAGGATCATTTTTGATAAATGTTGGCCGAGTAGGCCTGTCATAGGTGTGTACTGGAGTAACCGTCCTCTGTCTATCTCCATGTACACTACCTTCCTGATCTAGATCCCGGTTCGGCCTTCTCTGAAAGCTCAAATTCTGGACGTTGGTACTTAGCTGCTAGAGGATGTTCGCCACCTATTCCTGTCTTGCAACAAGGCCTCTCAGTACATCTCTGGCTTCCCTGTCCTCGTCATTAATACGGTTCCTGTATAGTCCTTCCTCATCTCTGTAAGCCATGTTATCCAACTCTAAATCTTCATCCTGTTCGTCAAATGGAAATGCCGGAAATGGTTCAAAAGTACTTCTCTGATAACCAGGACCCTTGCGTGAGTAGTACCTGTCAAACCTATTTTGATGTGATCGCATAGAAACTGCTAACCCTCCAAGCTGGCAGGATCAAAGCTCTGATACCACTATGATGAGCCCAACTGGCTCCTCTTCAAACCCCTGTTGTTTCAATTATCTTTTTGTGTTCTTTTGAGTTTTTTAAGAAAGTTTATAGAGAGAAATAGAAGGGGCACAGCATATAATTGCTCATAGAACTCAAATTTGAACTAGAATTGACAAAATGAAATTGCAGAAGGTATTAAATAACCATAACAATGAGATTACATGTTTCAAACATACCCGAAATGCTCCAGATTATTTAATTAAGAAAATAAGTCCAATTGCCGGCCATAAATGGAGTAAACTAACAATTCCAAGCGTAGGATGCAATAGAATGCAACCTCCAACCTAATAACTGAAGCAGATGAAGGGAACAAGCTAGGCGCCAAAGAAGAATATGCAAAACCCTCAAAGAAGATGGCGTTTCTTCTCCAGAACTCCCACGCACTTGCCTGAAGAGCTACACAGAACAAAGGAAAATCACATCCTCAACCAAGAAGTACGGCCAAGAAGCTGATCAGACCTCCTGATGAAGAAAGAAGTCAATCTCTCAACTCGTCTTGCCTTTTATTGAAGAAACTACTGAATACTGCACAAAAATTCTCATTGAAGCACTGTAGAACTTCTAAATTGAAGCCCCTGTTGTAGCAATCGTTCAACTAATCTTTCACAGTCTCACAATTACAAATCTGTGAAGAGTTATCGTTCTCCAGAGATAAAATTCCTGAAACCCTTATCTCAGAGAAAACCCACGCTCAGCAAAGCCAAGAGGAAATATCAAATAGTCAATAATCAATAATGAGTTTGATTTCTCCTTTGTTTGCATATAAATCCAAAAGGCACGCATCCCAAGGAAATGACGCCACTTTCTCATTAAAATACATTTAAATGTATTTTTATTACTTTTCAATAGTCAAGTGAATAAATAAATGGCACCCCTTTTGATAAAGTGTTTTATATTTCACTTAAATAAATTTAAAGTGATTACTTTATTATAAAATCAAGTTCACTTTATAATATTCCGTCAAATAAAGTAAAACACTTTAATACACTAAAATATTAATATCTCGCTCATAACTCAATGTATTGACATGCCGTCAGAAGCTATCAGATCCTAAACTGCCAAGGCATGCTGTGAGCCAATCACTGAACTCCAAGGACAAAAACGACAAAACCCACCAAATAAGGCCACTGACCCTCTAACCCAACCTGTTAGCCTACGAGAGTCTGAGTAATAGGCTAACCACCATCAAACACGATCATGCCGAAAAAGGGGACATTACAAAAGACTTCAATTTATTTCTTGAAATCTAAAGAATCTGAGGAAGTACTTGAGAGGTTCAAAGAGTTTAAAGCTCAGGTAAAGAACTTATCCGGGAAGAGGATAAAAGTTCTGAGATCCGACAATGGAGGAGAGTACATCTCTGGAAGCTTCTGTAACTTTTGCATTGAAGCAAGGATCAAGAGGGAGTTTTGTGTCCCTTACAATCCTCAACAGAACAGTGTTGCAGAAAGGAAGAACAAATCTATTGTGGAAGCAGCCAAAGCCATGATTCATGATCAAGATCTGCAAACCTTCCTTTAGGCTGAAGCATCTAGGGCAGTTGTTTATGTTCAGAATAGAAGCCCTCACCGCATTTTGGAGAACATGACTCCCGAAGAAGCATTCACAGGGGTGAAGCCGGAAGTAAGTCATTTGAGGATCTTTGGTTGTCCAGTGTATGTTCATGTACCTAAAGACAAAAGGACAAAGCTGGAACCGTCTGGCAAGAAGGGAATATTTGTGGGCTACAGTGAATCTTCAAAAGCCTACAGAGTGTACATTCTAGGTCAGAAATTGATTGAGATCAGCAGGGATGTTACATTTGAAGAAGATATTGCATTCAAGAGGTCTAAGGGCATCCACATGGAGATAGACAATGAAGACCAAGAGTCTCCTTAGGATATGGAAGTTGACCATACTCTTGAGATTCAGAGGGAGGTTATTGATCCTAAAGATGATTCAATTGAGCCTTTGGAACCTACTGATGGGCCTACAAACATTGTGATTGATCGTAAGAGACCTCTTTGGGCCAGGCAAACAATGCAGGAGGTAGAAAGGTTTGCGGCCCCAAGAGGAACTTTCAGAGAAAGCAAGAGACCTCATAAGTTTTCAAGCTATGTTGCTTTGATGAGTCAAATCATTGAGTCAGAGCCCTCTAGTGTTGAGGAAGCTACTAGTCAACAGGTATGGAGAGATGCTATGGCTGAAGAGTATCAATCCATTCTCAAGAATGATGTATGGGACATCGTACCTAGACCTAAAGGAAAATTTGTTGTTTCTTCTAAGTGGCTCTTCAAGATCAAGCATGCGACTGATGGGAGCATTAAGAAGTAGAAGGCAAGGTTTGTGGCTAGAGGATTATGTCAAAAAGAGGGAGTAGACTATGAGGAAACCTTTGCTCCAGTTGCTCGTTATACATCCATCAGGACCATCATTGCTATTGCAGCATCTAAAGGATGGAAGATACACCAGATGGACGTGAAGTCAGCATTTCTGAATGGTGTAATCGAGGAAGAGGTATATATTGAGCAACTTGATGGCTTTGAGGTTCATGGGAAGGAGTCTCATGTTTGCAGGCTGAAGAAGGCTTTGTACGGCCTTAAGCAGGCTCCTCGTGCTTGGTACGAAAGAATTGATCAATACCTAATGAGCTTGGGCTTCTCCAAGAATGATGTTGATTCAAACCTATACTTCAAGGTAATTGATGGCGAAGCATTGATCTTGGTTCTCTATGTTGATGATCTAATTCTAACTGGAGAAGATCACCTCATTATCAAATGTAAGAAGGAGCTAGCTTCTGAATTCGAAATGAAGGATCTTGGTCTCATGCACTACTTCCTTGGTTTAGAAGTATGGCAGAAGCCTGATGAGATCATTCTAAGTCAAGGGAAGTATACTATTGACATTTTGAAGAGATTTGGTATGATGGATTGCAAATCCATGTCTACGCCCATGGACACCAACTTGCAAAAGCTAAAAGAGGCTGCAGCTAGTTCAGATCTAGTGGATCCCACGATGTACAGGCAATTGATTGGATTGTTGATGTATCTAGTCAATACTAGACCAGATATTTGCTATGCAATGAGTGCACTTAGTCAATTCATGTGTGAACCAAGAAAAATACATCTAGTTGCAGCAAAGCATATCCAGAGATACTTGCATGGCACAGTTGGGTATGGCTTGAGATATTCTTCTGGTGTGGACTTGAAGTTGCATGGATATTCTGATTCTAATTGGGCAGGGTGTGTTGCTGATCAGAAGAGTACCTCTGGATGTTGCTTCAGTTTGGGGTCTGCAATGATATCCTAGTGTAGCAGGAAGCAATCTTCAGTGGCACTGAGCACCGCAGAGGCCGAGTATATTGCAGCTTGTGTGGCAGCTCGAGAAGCAATGTGGCTTTGGAAGCTCCTTGCAGGATTGTTTGGACAATCGATGGAGCCGACTATCATTCATTGTGATAATCAAAGTTGTGTGAAGCTTTCTGTCAATCCAGTGTTTCATGACAGAACTAAACATGTTGAGATCAAATACCACTATATCAGAGATATGGTATTGAGGAAAGCGATCCAGTTGAAGTATATCAACACTGATGAGCAGACGGCAAACATTCTCACCAAGCCTCTCTCCAGAATAAAGTTTGTGTACTTTCGAGACAAGCGTGGTATGGTGGAGAATGAAGCCCTAGCTCAGAAGGAGTCTCAGTATTAGTGATCTTCTTTAATGCATTTCTCTCTGTGAGAGGGATTTAAGGTGCAAGCCCTTGTTAATGCATTTCTCTCTGTGAGACAGATTTGAGGTTGAAGCCCTTGTTTCCACCCTCTAGGAGTAGCCATGGTGGATGTCATGTGTGTGACTCCATGACAACATCACATGAGAGAGTTCGTGATGATTTTTATTGTACTTGAGGTGGCGACATCACGTTGAGTGATTCCGTGATGGGCACCTGTGCTCATTCACCATTCATGGGAGTAGCCATGATGGTTGATATCACGATGAGGTGATATGTTTTCTTTCCACATATGGGAGTTGCCATTCTGGTTGACATCACGATGAGGTGATATGTCTTATGCAGCTGGAAGTATCCTCCCTAGATGAGAGGGAGTGTTGATGTTAGACGAGCAGCGTCAGGCTTCTACTTCCAGCCTAGTTCATGCGATGAAGAACAATTTAAATGATAGCCTAACGGCTATTTAAATTACAAGACAACGATTGATGAAGAGATGCTTCATCATTGGATATAAATTAATATTTAATCATTGCTAATGAGGCCGACATCTTGAGACATGACTTCTTGAAGAGTTGTGATTTTTTTGAGGCCGACTTCTTGTATCTTGGAGACGTGACTTCTTGATGATGGGCGACATGAAGATTGGAGAGATGCGTCTCTTCCTTCTTACTTGTATAAATATTCGATGCTCATACATTGCAAGACATATTCGATTATTGCATTCTATTATCATAGTTCGAGTTCAAGCAATTACAGATTTGTACAAGTTCAGATTGGTGTGATTGAAGGTGGTTGATATATTCATCAAGAGTATTGTATTGTCTTCAAGCAATATCATATCACTTTGCTGCTGTGTTCAGCCCCCATTGTTGGCCTCATTGTAAAGGAGTTCCTTATTTGATATTCAATAAATAAGTGATATATTGTTGCTGGGTTTTTCTCCCTCAAAAGGAGGGTTTTCCCAGGGTATATGCTGTGTTATTGTGTCTGATTTTTGAACTAAATTTCTGCTTTTACATCTGATCATAAATCTAACAGTATTAAGTTCATGTCTTGTTCATACTTCTATTTGGCTAGTACCCTCTTCAAGAAGTTGTGTTAGAAATAGAGTTAGTGAATTAGTATTTGTAATGGGTAAAAGCAGTTTTATTATGCTTGTTGTTACTTAAGTTTAATCTAGGTTATATTTTGTGTCCATAAACTACAAGTCCCAAGATTGTTTTTCACATCTTAAACTTGGGAAAATATGATGCTGGAATAAATTAAATACACACACGCGCACACACATACATACACACACACGCATGCACGCGCACACACACACACACACACATACACACACACGCATGCACGCGCACACGCACATGCACACACACGGAAACACACACACACATGCATACACACGCGCATGCGTGCGCACACACACACACACATTTGAAACCAAGCATGTTTTCTTAGGACCAAACACAAGGACATGTCAAATTTTACACACACATATCTGAAACCAAACATGTTTTCTTAGGTCCAAATACGGGAACGTGGAATTTTATAGGGGGCAAGACAACCTCTAAAAAAATGTTGTCAAACTTGTTGATGTTTAGAGCAGCGTCATGGTCTTCTTCCAGCGATCTCCTTTACTTGTGATAAATTAAATTATAGCCTATGGCTATTTAATTTATTGAGTCCTTGATTCAACAGGCACGATTATTGATGAGTTACATATATTTGTTAAGGCCAACATATTGTCCAATGAAGAGGCACGATTAATTAAAGATTGTTATCAAGGCCGATCTTGAAATGGTGCGATCTCTTAAGGAGGCGTGTATTCTTATGTAGCTGACTACTTGTCTATTGGATGTGTTTTTATGAAGGGATGTCTTTCTCTATGGTGGCCAACTTGTCTTGAAGGGTGACGACCTTTGATATTGTATATATAATTGATATTCCTCTCATTGTTGTCATTCATTCATACATACATTTCATATTTGCAAGTGCGAGTTATTCTTCAAGGCAGATCGACTGTGTTAGAGGCTGAGATTTCATCTGTAGATTGCAGTATATTGTTTCTCTGATTGCATCAGATTGTGGTGCATGTTATAGGCCTTCATTGTAGAAACCCCTGTTTCCGCTAACTTCTGAATCTAACTATTTTTTGATTGTTTTGTGTGTATCTTGGTTTTTTGGTGTTTTTTGTGCATAAATGATATAATGCGATTTTGCAAGAATTTGATATAAAATTCAAATAAAATATTACAACTCAAGAAATGATTGAATCTTCAGAAACTCTTGGCGCCAGACTATTTATTGATTAACTATACTTATTACATTTGAGATCTGGTAACATGCAATAGAAAAATAACAACTTGATTTATTAAAAACCTGGAAGTTTGTAGCCGCCTTGAGTAATCATGAAATGGTACGGCCTTAACAATACTCCACTTTCTCCCTCCGTGAATGTTTGCAGATGATGCTGGAAGCATATGCGCCCAAGCTGAACAATCCAGAATGCCAAGAAAGAAGACGCCTTGCTCATAATGATAAAGTACGGCCTTGTACCTGCTGGTACGGCCCTAGAAACAGCAAAGGTACGGGTCTGAAAACAGCAGATAATGATTTGGTACGGCCCTTGTAAAAGATGCAAAATATCAAGTAAAGATAGGTGCCTCTGAACAACTGTCTGCCAAATGAAATACAAATCAAAACCCTGACTGATGAATACTCCGTAAATGTTCTGTGATAACCCTTGAATGAAGATATCTCTCTGAAAGCAATAGATCAACTGTTATTTCACAGTCTCTGAATTGCAACACTGAAGATGGCTCGTTTTCCAATGCCTGTAGACAACGGAAACCCTAGGCTTCGTTCTCTGGAAGAAGACTTGCTCAAAAATTCAATAATCAACATAATGGCTCGAATCCCAAGGCAAAACCCTTATATTCTTGAAAAGTGCGACTTTTCTCAATTGAGCATCATTTAAATAAATTCGAACTTTTTCTTTTAATTATTTCAATAGTTTCAAACTTCATTTTTAATTATAAATTATAATCAAAAATGGCCCCTTCCATGATGGTCGACCCCTTCGGCAAAATCACTTAAGTTATAATATTTAAAATATTATAACTTTATATTATAAGCTCCGAATAATTAATATTTAATTAAATCAATTAAATATTAATATCTCCCTCAAAATATATCCGATTCACGAACCGTCTGAAGCTGGCGAATAAGGGAGTGATTCTGCACGTGACCAAATCATACTTCTAAAAATAGCAGGGGTGCTCCGCTGAGTGCCAAATACTGCTAAAAATAGCAATCCAGGCAAATGGTGTCCGAATGAGCCCGAACGAAAGCCAACTGATAAAAATCTGACAACCGAAGCCAAGCCAAGCTCCGTCAAGACCCTCTATCCATCCTATCAGCCTACGAGGGTCGCATAATAGGCTAATCATCAGCTCTGAGAGATGTCAACTGGAAGGGGACATGACATTCATATCGGGCTCTACTGTAAAGGAGACTCTATTGTTGATTCAATATATAAGTGATATATTGTTGCTGGGTTTTTCTCCCTCAAGAGGAGGGTTTTCCCAGGGTATCTGCTATGTTATAGTGTTTGATTTTTAATTAAATTCCGTGCATTAAATCTGATCATAAAACTAACATGGTATCAGAGCGGGTTTGAAGAAGATCGTGATCAGATTTGTTATTGCAACGATACTCTCTATTCTTTTTTTCATATCTTTGTCTATCTCTATTTTAGTCAAGATGGTGAACGGTCTTAAAATTGAGGATAGACTCGAGGGAGCATCCAACTACACATCATGGAGGTTCAGAATCATGCTCACCTTGGAAGAGAATGACTTGGCTGAGTTTGTGGAAACCAAAGTTTCCAAACCAACGGAGGAAGAAGAGAAGTTGTAGTGAAGAAAGAAAGACATCAAGGCGAAGAAGATGCTAGTTGATTCCATTAAGGATCATATTGTTCTGATTGTCTCCAAGTTGAAGACGGCAAGGGACATGTTCAAAACTTTGGAGGAGATGTACGAAATCAACAGCACCAGCTGGGCACTTGCATTGAAGCAACAACTACACCGTGTGAAGATGGCGAAAGGAGAAACAGTGATTGCTTACTTTATGAGGATCTCGGAATTGAGAGATCAGCTCTCTACAATTGGTCATGTGGTTGATGATAAACACTTGACCATGTTTTCTCTAAACGGTCTTCCTTCATCGGGAGTCCTATATTCAAGGAATCAGTGCAAGATCAAAACTTCCTAAGTTTAATCGTTTGAGGGCAGACTGCATTCAAGAGGAGTCAAGGTTGGTGGCTAGAGGCGTTGGTCAAAGTTCAAATAATGAAGACATGCATGTTCTGGCCTCTCAATCTTCTAAGAAGAAAGGGAAAGATGGGAAGAAAGGATACTTCAAGAGGAATCGAGATAAAGGAAATGATGGTGCCCCCGCATTTAAGAATAAGAGGGACTTATCCAAAGTCCAATGCTTTAGATGTGACAAGTATGGTCACTTTGCCAAGCATTGTCCATCCAGGCCTAAGCAATAGGCCACCATTGCAGATGTTGATGATGCCTCTCCTCAGAAGGACTCTTGTGAATACTTGTTCTATTTGGCATTGTCAAGCAATGTACCTACTGTAATGTCCCCTTCTAATTAATCTTCCAAGAATCAAAGGATTATCCTATCACGTCGACCCTTGTAGGCTAATGGTTTTGGATAGAGGGTCACCCGAAAGGGCACTTGGCCATTAAATTGCAGTGTTGATATCTGGAGTATGGTGACGGGGTGAATTTGTGCGTTTGGCGTGATATTTGTGCTTAAAATTATGATCTTCACCTTTAATTTCACCATCCTTGTTCTAGGGACCATGTGTCTTTAAAATGGAGAAGTCACTTTATATTTTTTAGTTACTATTCATTACTAAAGTGAAAAAAGTTATAACTTAAGTGAATAGTACTCACTTTAATGAATAGTGATTTCAATGTAAAATTATAAAAGAAAGAGGAGAAGTTCGACCCTTTCATGCTTGGAGTTATTTTGCTTGTTTGACTTGTGAGTTTGGAGTTTGAGGAAGAGGGAGACTAGGGTTTCCTGATTTCTGTAGTGGGTGAGCCTGGAGGGGGCTTGTTTTTAGTTTATGAGCTGCTTGAGGGTGTGAAATACCATCTTAAAGTTATTGGTCTGAGATTGAATGCAATTTTTTGGTGACATTAGGAGCTATTGGTGAAGTTAAGAGCTGATTTTCTGAAAAGAGATTGCTGCCTAAGACTCCATCTTCCATTTTAAAGAAGCTGTTCGCATTTGGAGGGGTTTTGGGACTGATTTATGCAGCTACAGCCAGCCGTCCCATTCAAGAGGGTTTCATCATCAGCAAGGAAAAGAAATGCCTCTTCTAAGAGGCTGCAATCTTACCTAAAGGGGGTGCCCCAGCCCTAGGAAGCTTCCCATTTTGGTTTATGGCGAGAGAAGCTTGAATATCGAAACTTGTACTTATTTGGGGTTTGGTACTGTAGCAAGTTACTATTCACAGAACTATAAGGCTGTAAGTTAAAGTTTAGTAGAAGATATATTTAGCTTTAAATCTGATGTAAACTATAAGTTGTATGCATCTTATTATGTAATGAAGAAATCGTATTTGGCTTCTAAAATGAGTCTTTACTTGATGTATCTCAGTAGATTATTTTCTTAGAAGTTTTTACTTCATGTACATGCTCTTAGTTCTTATTTAGCATTCTTAGCAAGCAAACTCAAACACAAAGACATACTACAAAAACAAACAAAAAAATCAGACCTACAAACACAGTGGAACAAATCAGCAGAGTGGTGGCACACTACACCTACCGACACCAACACTTGGCTGATTGACAGTGGGGCATCTCGGCACATCACTGGATTTAGGGAACATTTATCAAGCTTGGTGGAGAGAGATTCTACTGAACAAGTCATTATTGGAGATGATGCTAGCTACTCGGTGAAAAGGATTGGGACCTCTACTCTCCATTTGGATTCTGGCATTACACTACAGTCAAGTGATGTCCTTTATGTTCCAAGAATCAAGCGTAATCTTATCTCCATTTCCACCTTAGAAGATAAAGGATATCAAGTTGCCTTCTCCAAAGGCAAAGTACTTGTGTGGACGAAGAATTCCAACTTCAAGACTGCTCAAGTAACTGGTGTTAGACATGAGCGCCTCTATTGGCTATGCACTCGTCCACTTCAGGCATTAGTTCATGATTCTTCAAGCTTGTGTGATCTTTGGCATTGAAGATTGGCTCATCTTCACTTCCGAGCTCTACCTATCATGGAGAAGATGGTTACGGGCCTTCCATAGTTCAACCAAGAGCATGAAAGTACTTGCAAAGGCTGTGCAATGGGTAAGAATACAAAAGCTCCATTTTATAGTAGAGAAAGTAAATCTAAATGTATTCTAGATCTCATTCATTCTGATTTATGTGGTCCAATGTTTGTTCCTTCTTTGAGTGGTTTCTTGTATTACATTCTTTTTATTGATGACTGCTCTAGAAAGACTTGGATTTATTCTTTGAAAACTAAAGAGTCTGAGGAAGTGTTAGAAAGGTTCAAGGAGTTCAAAGCTCAAGTAGAGAACCTTTTCGGGAAAAGAATCAAAGTCCTAAGATTTGATAATGGAGAAGAATACACTTTTGGCAACTTTCGGAATTTATGTGTTGAAGCTAGGATTAAGAGGGAGTTTTGTGTTCCCTATAATCCTCAATAGAACGATGTTGCAGAGAGAAAGAACAGATTGATCCATGATCCATGACCAGGATCTACAAACCTTCCAATGGGCAGAAGCTTCTAGGACTGCAGTCTATGTTCAAAATAGAAGTCCTCGCAGGATCTTGCAAAACATGACACTTGAAGAATCCTTTACTGGAAAGAAGCCAGAGGTGAGTCATTTGAGGATCTTTGGATGTCCAGTTTATGTTCATATTCCAAAGGAAAAGAGAACAAAGTTGGAGCCTTGTGGCAAGAAGGTAATATTTGTGAGCTACAGTGAAACATCAAAAGCCTACAGGATATACATTCCAAGTCAGAAGTTGATCGAAATCAGTAGGGATGTCACATTTGAGGAAGATGTTGCATTCAGGGGATCCAAGGGAACTCATGTGGAGATTGATAATGAAGAGTCTCCTCAGGATATGGAAGTTGACAATACTCCTGAGATTCAGAGGGAGACTTCAAAACTGAAGGAAGATATTGATCCAGTTGAGCCCTTGGAACCTACTGAGGGGCCTACCGATATTGTGATTGGAAGAAAAAGACCTCTTTGGGCTAGGCAAACTATGCAAGAGGCAGAAAGGTTTGAAGCTCCTAAAGGTACCTTTAGAGAAAGTAAAAGGCCGCATAAGTTCTCCAGTTATGTTGCCTTGATGAGTCAGATTATTGAGTCCAAGCCTTCCAGTGTTGAGGAAGCTTCTAGTCAACAAGTTTGGAGAGATGCTATGACAAAGGAGTACCAGTCAATTCTCAAGAATGGTGTTTGGGACATTGTTCCTAGACCCGAAGGAAAATCTATGGTATCTTCAAAATGGCTCTTCAAGATCAAGCATGCGGCTGATGGGAGCATTGAGAAGTACAAAGCAAGATTCGTGGCTAGAGGGTTCTCACAAAAAGAAGGAATTGACTATGAAGAAACATTTGCTCCTGTTGCTCGCTATACTTCTGTTAGAACCATCATTGCCATTGCTGCATCTAAAGGATGGAAGATTCATCAGATGGATGTGAAGACAGCTTTTTTGAATGGTGTGATCGAGGAAGAAGTTTATATCGAGCAACCCGATGGATTCGAGGTACATGGGAAGGAGTCTCATGTTTGTAGCCTGAAGGCCTTGTATGGTCTTAAGCAGGCTCCTCGTGCATGGTACGAAAGGATTGATCGTTACCTGTTAAGTTTGGGCTTCTCCAAAAATGATGTTGACTCTAATCTTTATTTCAAGGTAATTAATGGTGAAGCATTGATTTTGGTTTTGTATGTTGATGATTTGATTCTTACTGGAGAAGAGCACCTAATCATCAAATGTAAGGAGTTGGCTTCTGAGTTTGAAATGAAGGACCTTGGGCCCATGCATTACTTTCTTGGCTTAGAAGTTTGGCAGAAGCCAAATGAGATGATTCTAAGTCAAGGGAAGTACACCATTGATATACTTAGAAGGTTTGGTATGATGGATTGCAAATCCATGTCTACACCTATGGAGACCAACCTACATAAGTTAAAAGAGGTTGCAGCTAGTTCAGACTTGGTGGATCCTATGATGTACAGGCAGTTGATTGGGTTCTTGATGTATCTAGTTAACACTAGACCACATTTCTGTTATGCTATGAGTGCATTTAGTCAGTTCATGTGTGAACCGAGACAGATACATCTTGTTGCAACAAAACATATCCTGAGATACTTGCGTGGCACAGTTGGATATGGGTTGAGATATTCTTCAGGGGTGGATCTAAAGTTGCAAGGCTTCACTGATTCTGATTGGGCAGGGAGTGTTACTGATCGGAAGAGCACCTCTAGATGTTGCTTCAGTTTGGGATCTGCTATGATTTCCTGGTGCAGTAGGAAGCAGTCATCTGTAGCATTGAGTACAACAGAGGCAGAGTATATTGCAGCTTGTATGGCAGCTCGGGAAGCAGTGTGGCTTCGTAAGCTCCTTGCAGGATTCTTTGGACAATCAATGGAGCCTACTATCATGTATTGTGATAACCAGAGTTGTGTGAAGTTTTCTGTCAATGTTGTGTTTCATGACAGAACCAAGCATGTTGAGACCAAATACCATTATATCAAAGATATGGTATTGAGGAAAGCTATACAGTTGAGGTATATCAGCACCGATGAGCAGACGGCAAACATTCTCACCAAGCCTCTCTCTAGGATAAAGTTTGTGTACTTCTGAGATAAGCTTGGTATGGTGGAGAATCCAGCCTTATCTAAGAAGGAGTCTCAGCATCAATGATCCTCTTTAATGAGTTCTTCTCAGTGAGAGAAGTTCGAGGTGAAATCCCTTGTTAATGCATTCTTCTCTACAAGAGAAGTTTGGGGTGAAAGCCCTTGTTCCACCCTCTGGGAGAGCCATGGTGGATGTCATGTGTGTGACTCCATGACAGCATCACGTGAGAGAGTCCGTGATGATTTATTTTGTACTTGTGTTTCACCCTCTGGGAGAGCCATGGTGAAAGTCATGTTGAGGTGACAACATCACGCAAGTGATGAACACTTGTACATACCATACATGGTTGTAGCCATTATGGTTGATATCACGTTGAGGTGATATCTGATATCACAATGAGGTGATATCTTTATTTTCCACATATGGTTGTAGCGATAGTGGTAGACATCACGATGAGGTGATATGTCTTGTGTAGCTGGAAGAATCCTCCCTAGCTGAGAGGGAGTGTTGATGTTTAGCGCAGCGTTGTGGTCTTCTTCCAACGATCTCCTTTATTTGTGATAAATTAAATTATAGCCTATGGCTATTTAATTTATTGAGTCCTTGATTCAACAGGCACGATTATTGATGAGTTACATATATTTGTTAAGGCCGACATATTGTCCAATGAAGAGGCATGATTAATTAAAGATTGTTATCAAGGCCGACCTTGAAATGGTGCGATCTCTTAAGGAGGCGTGTATTCTTATGTAGCTGACTACTTGCCTATTGGACGTGTTTTTATGAAGGGATGTCTTTCTCTATGGTGGCCGACTTGTCTTGAAGAGTGACGACCTTTGATATTGTATATATAATTGATATTCCTCTCATTGTTGTCATTCATTCATACATACATTTCATATTTGCAAGTGCGAGTTATTCTTCAAGGCAGATCGACTGTGTTAGAGGCTGAGATTTCATCTATAGATTGCAGTATATTGTTTCTCTGATTGCATCAGATTGTGGTGCATGTTATAGGCCTTCATATCGGCCTCTATTGTAAAGGAGACTCTATTGTTGATTCAATATATAAGTGATATATTATTGCTGGGTTTTATTCCCTCAAGAGGAGGGTTTTCCCAGGGTATCTGCTGTGTTATAGTGTCTGAGTTTTAATTAAATTCTGTATCAAGAATTTCTCAAATCAAACTTAGACCACAACAATAGTCAACAATCAAAAGAATAAAATACTTAAGATCATTATTGTAACTAAAACCTAATCAATTTAAACAGCCTAGGTAAATGTATATTTAATTAGAATTCCTAATAATTAATTAGATCAGATAGAAAAATAATAATATGCTTTAGTCCATGATTGTAGTTAACACAATTTGAAGACTCCAAGGGAGTGGAAAAATTCACAAATGTTTATAGTTAGGTGGTTGAGAGATCAATCATGCTAAAAAGCATGTTAGATCAGAAAGAGGGCAATAACAATGAAGTAGATTCAATTAACTCGATCACTTAAAAGAAAGAAATAATAGACCTAGTTTTCTTTACAAAGTACTCTATAGGTGGTACTAGCTTGTTGTTGTTCTATTTTTATTTAAGATGTGTTATGCTATTCTTTGTACCATCTTTATTTTATTGTACTTTGTTATTTGGACTTGATCAACCCAATAACCTTATGCATGTGCCCTGTGAAATATTATATAGCCCTAAAATCCTTGAAATTTTCTATTATTGATTATCTATAAGTTATAAGAAGGTGAAGTATGTTGGAGTTCTCATTGTGAGAATTTTAGATATTATAAACCATCTATGAATAGCATTGAATTGATGTAAGCAAAATTGCTTTACATTTGAAACTTTGTTAGATTACAACTTGTTCTAAAGCCCTGATTAAGTGATTGTGTTAAGTGATATGTACTTTGTTTAGGGGTTATTGTGTATGTCTTTGTTGGCATTTCAATTTGCACCTTTGGAGTGCATATTAGAAATGGACAGCTATGCATAGTATTAACTACTCTTCAAATTAGGAGGGGAAGCTCCCTCTTTTGCTAATATGCGTAAAAAATAAAGTATTCTAAGTTCCTATCTTTTTGACTCAGCTGGTAGAGGCACAAGGTTATAACACCAAGAACATTGCAGCTAAGGTTTTCTCTAGTTTCCGCAGATCTTAACTACAACTAGGCTAACGCTAAAACTATCTTATTTCCTCTAGAAAAATAGAGCAAGAGGAATTAGGAGCAATTGGGAATGGTTGACAATAAACTCTATCTCAAGATTCCCAAGGAGGTGGAACACTCTATCCGAGGTGTAGGCTGAAATAAAGGTTATTGGAGACAACATGAAACAATAAGCTATTTCTCAGGATTCCCAAGGAGGTGGAACACTCTATCCGAGGTGTAGGCTGAAATAAAGGTTATTGGAGACAACATGCAACAATAAGCTATTTCTCAGGATTCCCAAGGAGGTGGAACACTCTATCCGAGGTGTAGGCTAAAAGTAGATTACTGGAAACAAACATTAAACAATAATCTTTATTTCTAAATTCCCAAGGAGGTAGAATACCTATCCGAGGTGTAGATATAAAAGCAAGATTATTAAAAACAACATCAAACGATGATCTTTATTTCTAAATTCCCAAGAAGGTAGAATACCTATCCGAGGTGTAGATATGAAAGAAAGATTATTAAAACAATAATAAATCTGGGGCAGCAAATGCATAATGAGACACACACACAATAGACGATCAAACCAGCTTTATATTAAACAAAGTGAACCAATACAAAATAGCCATATTGCATGGCAAGGTGGGCATAGCAATTTGTTATCATAGCAAAAGTTAAAGAAATAATGAGCAAGGTTGCTCTTATTTATAGAAGCCCAAAGGAGTAGGGAAGCCTAAAATCTCCTTGAGTTAAATTCAATCTTGCAAGCATGCAAGATTTATTCTTAAGTATAAATGTATGCAACTTAACAGTTAACTGGAAAAACTACCTCAATTAACTGATTCTAAACTAAACTAATTGGACCTTGCAAAACGCAAGTCCTTATTGATATGAGAGTCGACTGATAACCAACATCAATTAACTGAAATCTAACTAGACGAGAACTCCATATGTACATAGGTATCTCCAAAATAGACATGCACAAAAGGTGGGACAGTGAGTTAACTTGGAAAGAGGCATCAAGTTAACTGTTGTGTCTAATATCTATCTTGAAAAGGTGGGACGTTCTAACTTAGTAGTTCACTGGCTATGATCACGAGCAATCAACTCCTTCAAGAAGTTGTTAACTGCCTCATCATTTGGAGGTTGTCACATGTCTCAACTATCAGTTTACTATCTGTCAACAACTTGAGCAATCCTAGAAATATTTGTACACTTCAACTGACAATTCATTGATTGTTAACTTTGGCATATCTGTGACTAGAGTGATGACCTCTATTTCTTCTGCAGCATTATGCTTCTGACGCTTTTTCTTGATTCTTCTCAATGGAAAAGTGTTGCATGATGAAACCGCGAAGTTTGACTGTGAACACTTTAGCTATGAGAAATGCACACGAACTTGTTGCACACGCAAAGTTCCAACAGTATTCAACCCTCTAAACTGGCCTTGAAAGGCTATTAGCTGTACGAGGTATGAAACCATATGGAACTCGTGGACTTGGAGTGTTTGTGCCTGTCAATCAACCCCTGGATGTGCTCGATATTCTGAAGTGTGGTTTGGTCTATGCCTTCCAAGGCGAGTCAACGTCCGGATGCACTTGATGTAAATCAGTATCAGTTGTTCTAATGAAATTGTGAATCAAGACCAATTTGGTCTTGAAATCAATCTGAGTGAACTGCATACTGGAAAACTAGACTATTGACTATAAACATGGATATGTTCTGACAACTTTTTCTGGTGAGCTAAAAATAGCTTCTGGTGAGGCTAAAAATAGCTTGTCGAGGGGCAATTTTTACGAAAAATTTTGAGACGTGGGTTTTGTAGAGAAAGTATTTCTAAGCAAACCCACAATGTCAGAAATTCAAAAAAGTGCTTTTTACTTAGGCATGCAATGACTTTTCTGAAATAGAAGCTCCAGGTGCTGTAGGGGCTGTAGGGGTTGTCAGGGCTATTTTTCCCAAAAACAATCTAGCATATGGGTTTTGTAGCCGCCAAGCAAAGCTTCGAAAAGAGAAGCAATGGGGCAATTTTTCCAAAAAAATTCTGGAACATGGGTTTTGTAGAGAATGTTGTACTGATCAAACCCAGATGGCTAGATTTGTGAAAAACTGTCGTTGACTTGGACATGCAAGACAAAACCTAAGATGAGGATAGAAAAAATATGAGGGTGAGAAGATAGAAGTTATAAACTGCCTTTGTCAATCCTCAAGAAAAATGCCTCCTTCAATCCTCAATTTGATGAATTCCTAGCAAGAACATGCTGGAAAAACGAAGCATGAATAATTATTCCTCTATGCAACCTAAACGAAGAACCTCGAACAACACTTACAATGGCCTCCATTTGATACTTCAAAAGGCGTTGGAGAGAAAATAGCTGATTTTAGCTTCAACCTACAAGAAATAAAGAAGTTGTGATGCCTATACTTGAATAAATAAGCATTTTGGAGGTGATACTGCCAGTTAGGTAGGTGTGCCAACCCTAATTGAGTTAATACTCGTGCATGCATCATGAATTGATGTTCTCCATTAATTTTGGATGCCATATGCAAGAGGCAACATGCAAAAATCACAGCTGAAGTTAAAATGGTCAAACTTTGACTTTTGGAGCGTAAGCTTTGAGAGAGTTAGAAAATTTTCAAAGATTTTCAACTTCTGTTGTGATGAACTGCCTATGTTTGACTCTGAAATCTAGATGCCCGATTGATCCTGAAGCTTGGCTGATAGATTCATCACGAAGCTGGATCAAGTCTAACGAGATGTTGTTGGGAGTTGCAAGAGCTAAAAATTGATTATGGTGCCTTGAATTCTAGGGCACCTTTTCCCAAAAGGGTGCATTTTTCACCAGACTTAGCCAATTTTTGGATGTCTTTTCAGTCACGTCAATTTGACCCTCTGTGCTTCAATGTGCAGCTACCTGGTGACTGATGTTTCCTGAGAATATGCTGAGATATGGAATGGTAAACCAGTTCAATTCTGAAAAGAATGACTGGAATTGCAACGTCTGAAAGTTGGACTATGATGCTCAATTTCAAGGGCACTCCTGGCTTGCAGAGGCGCAATTGGATTTTTGAAACTCATTTTGCAATCTGTAACGTTCCACAAAACGCTCCACTTTGACTCTCGTTGTTGGGAGCTGGATTGCTCCGATGTTCACGCTGATGATCTCATCACAGAGATTGAACAACTCTGAAGAGATGATCCTGGGAACTACAAAGTCAAAAGACTGCACCTGAGGTCCCAGAAAGCTGGGCGCCTTTTCCAAGAAGGTTGCATTTTTTCAACACAGTCAAATTTCTACTTACTTTCATCTCTGCTGTTTTACACTAATTCTTCATTCACGAGCGTTTGACAGGTCTCGAGAGTTGACGGCTGGATTCATTGCATAGCTAGAAGGATTCTGAGCAAATCTCTTGAAGAAGACAGCTGCTGAAAACTTCATCTGATAGACCAAAAGGTTAGGCGACCCTGGCCCGCAGAGGTACATTTTTACATTTTGACTTTCATTTTATCCTTCGTTTTACGTGCTCACCAGATCAACAGCTACGGTCGTCCAGTATGTCTTATGGACTAGCGAATGAATCCATCACGATGCTAGACTGAAGCCGGAAAGATTATCTGAAGATAGCAAACTCAAATACTGACATCTGATAGGCTTTATTCTTGGGCGCCCCTAGGCTACAGGGGCGCAATTTCTATAACTTGATTGTTGTCTCTAACGTTTGTTGCCTTCAACATCTTCTGCCTTTGTCGCCGTTTCTCGATGTTTCGCAAATCTAATGGATTCGCTTGATGACTTGCTGGAAAGCTGATAGAAATCCGAAGATGACTAGCTTTACAAGTATTAACAACTGCATTTGGGCCTTCAAATTAAAGGGCGCCCCTGGCTTGAAGGGGCACAATTGACTCCAAACTTGGTGAGTTTTGGATGATTTTCATCTCTTTCACGCTTTACGAATATCGTGTCACTTGCTGAGTTGACTGCGTTGAAGCATCACTGCCGCTGACACGAGTACATGACTACATTTCACCAGTTTTACATATATGGATACTACAAAGTTGACATAGGCGTTGATCACACAAGCACCTTCCTCGTAGCAAGGCGAAGTGTTTCCAAACTTAGAATATTTTTCACATTTTTTACCTTTTGAAAATCCCCTCTGTGACAAAGCATCTTTTTCAACATCTTTCGCCACAGAATCTTCTGTGATGAGTTTGAGGCTTAGATTTCGACACCTGGTACTAGCCAACTGCCATTGACGACCTTAGAGGTCCTAACTTTTCTTTTGAAAAAATGAAATAGACCCACCAAACTTAAATTGACTTTTTCTTGATTCTGACTTCACCAATGTGATCATGAAGTGAGATAAGCCAATCAAAATTATTTTCAGCCAATTCTGGAAAGATCCTATTTTTTAGGGTTTTCTAAAAAAGTAGAATTTAACCCTAATTTCAAAATTTTCAAATTTTACCCGATATCTTCTAGATAGTAAACCACAAAACCCATGCTTCATTTGACCTAAAGCTTGACTTTTGACAATTTACAAGATTTAGACTCATTTAATCAAAATACCTTATTGAACAAAATTTAGGAGCTGGCTTTTCAATCTTCAAATTGTATTTTATGATATCCCCATTTTAGCACTACACCTTCAGATTGATGGCCTATCCCCGGTGAGCTGTCGGCTAGCAGAAGCTCGAATCAGGGTTTCCAAACTTCTTAGAGGATGTTTTCGTCTTTTTGCTTAGTC
Organism: Sequoia sempervirens; assembly: GCA_007258455.2. Lineage (NCBI taxonomy): Eukaryota > Viridiplantae > Streptophyta > Pinopsida > Cupressales > Cupressaceae > Sequoia > Sequoia sempervirens. The sequence continues at coordinate 19,286 of VDFB02193999.1, read as the reverse complement.
TGCATTTGGAATTGTTGATTTTGGATTGCGGATTCTTTCTGGGTTTTCAGAGAGCTTCGCGTTGGTGGTTTCGGTTCGGCATTCTGAGCAATTACATGGATTTACTATTTTTAGTAAATTCTATTTTTAGCAGTTGACTTGTTGACTCCTAATCAGTAGGCTTCACTATGGCAGTCTTTTCAGACGGTATGGTTGAATTTGGCTTCTGATGCATTTCCATGGTGATATAAGATATTTTATATTATAATGTTATAATTTAACATTATAATTCCTTGTTCTAGCATCATGAATTAATATTGTCTTTAAAAGGGGGACATTGAAGGGTATTTTCACATGGAGGAAATATTTTAATATTTCTAAAGGCCAAATTTTAGCTAGAGGATTTGGACGCCAACTTTGAGGGAGATATTATTTTATTAAAAGATTTATTTTTGCTCTTAAAAAGGGACGCCACTCTTGGAGGGAAAATGAAGTCAAATTCAAATTGGAAAAAGGGCGCACTTTCTAGAAGCATCTAGAGATTCTCTACTAAGTCTATAAAAGAAGGCCTTCTCTCTTCATTTTATCATCTTATGACTTGAGTAATGTTATGCTGCCGAAATGGTATTGGGATTGCTTCGAGGAATGAATGCCTCCTAGCCTTGGCTCGACTTCTTGCTTGAAAGATAGCAACTAGTGGAGAGTTAGTTTGTAGTTGAGTGGATTTTGTAGTGAGATTTTTGCATTGTAGTAGTTATTTTGCATTTGTAGTTCAATTTCTAGCATGTTAATGAAGTTCTGGAGTTGCTGATTTAGTATAGCTGCATGTTGTATTTGCTCATAAGTCAAAAAATAAAAATATATTCATTCTGGGTATTGGTTAGAACCATTTCTATGCCCTAGGCGCCCATTTGTGCAAATTTTGGTGATTTATAATGAAGAATCTGATTTTATCTTGTTGGTAGAACATTTCTAGAGGCTGTACCATTCTGTTCCGCCTGGCAAGTGTTTAGAAAAAAAAATACTTCAATTTGTCAGCTGTTTCTTTGTCTAGTCTTCATTGTCATCATCCTAGCATTCGTTTGCATCAAGTCTCATGTCATTCTAACAAGTATTGAGTGAGTTGTGAGCATTTTAGTGGATTTTAGGGTTGCTGGTTTTGCATTTAAAAGTGCAGATCTGATTTGATCAGAATCTTAAATCTGGTTTTTGAGAGAAGAAATCAGCTTGGTATTTCCATTAAGCAAGGAGAATTCTATATCTAAATGCTCGTTGAATTGTTCTAACTCTATGCTCTTGGCAGGCGAATTCTCTATCATATTGTAAGCTGACAGTAGTACTGGCAGCAGTTTTTAATCTTGCTTAATTATCTGATTTGTAATGCTCATCTTTACATTCTATAATTGCCTTGTAATATCTTACATCTCTGCCCTATGGTAGCTCCTTTCCCATTCCGGGTTAGAAAGCACATTCTGGGTGTCGAGTTACTTTCCGCATTCTAGCTTATTTCCCTTAACCGCATTGTAATTCTTAGCATCTCCGTCATATGGTAGCTCCCATTCCATCTCGGTTTGGAAAGCACATTCTTGACGTCGAGTTATTTCAGCTTATTAGTGATAGGGATCCTTTGACCATATGATCGTCCTTCGCGGGCACATTCTTGGTTAGAGTTTTTGCATAAGCATTTCAATTCAGATCCTCTGACCAATGCTCACACCTTGCCCACATCGGGATCCTGGTGTACATTCTGGTTAGAGTTGCTTCAACATCGTTTTGGTTTAGATCTAACCTTAACGGGTGCGTTGTTTGTAAACTTGCAATTGAAAAAACGAAAAAATTTGGCTCGGAATATTTCAGTGGTATCAGAGCCAAGATCCTGCCATCCTGTGCCCAACAAGGTTTAGTGATAGTCGAATGACAGAGAATTCAGTTTCTACATCAGAGATCAGAACGGAGTTCAGTTCAGTTTAGAAGTGGCAGTTAAACATGGCTAAGAAGGAAGAGATAAAGTTGGAACAAACACTTTTTACGGCTGGAAATAGACTTGACAAAGAATTTCAGTCAAGGGAAGATGAAGAGAATAATCTTCAAATATTGGAACAATGTTTGAGACAGGTGAAGCAGTCACCTTCTTATTTGATGCAATTGGCAATGTCACCTACAGTAACCTTTTTAAAACAGCCCTATTGGTTGGGACATCTAGATGAAGAAACCAAGCTGTTGATTTCTTCTTGCTTCATGGAGATGATGAGAATTACGGCTCCCCTAACACCCTATGATGATGAAACCATGAAAATCATTCTGAATATGATTGTGGAGAGTTTTCAAGACCTAGATGAAACGGGAAATAAATTGTTTCCAAGAAAAGCTGCTATATTGAAGACATTTTCAGAAATTAGAGTTTTCCACCTTTTGATAGATTTAGAGATGGAAGTTCAAATCTATCGTTTGTTTAATTATCTCTTCTCTTCAACTTGGAGTGAGCAAGAAGAGGATGTTATTGCAGCTGTGAAGAATATTCTCGTTCTCACCATTAATGAGGTTGATGAAATTCCGCCTAGTGTCCAATCCTTCCTCTTGGACGCATATGAACATGAAGAAGAGGATTCTCCTATTGCTGCTATGCTGATTAAGGAATTGTTTAATCATTGTGAGGAGAAACTGAAGCCACTTTCGGAGAAATTAGAGCAAGATGCAGGAAAGATTAGTGGTCATGATGATAGAGATGTTTCCAATGAGTCCATACCCGATCATGTTGACGATTTGGTAAAGATGGATTCTCTTCATGTTGCTGCCCCAACTTCTCAAGAAGTTCTACATGAAGAAATCAGCGTAATACTTCCTCATGGTGAAGATAATGACGGTGAAGTTTTCAAAATAGCAAGCAATGAAGATTCTTCATTTCACTATGGTGGTGACATTGGGTTTGAGCAGCAAACTGAGCCACGGGAGAGAAATAATTTTGATGTTATCAGCTAAAGTGATTTGGGAGTTGACTTATTTAAGGAGTCATCACTACAAAGGGAGCATGATAAGTTTTTCCCAGTTGATCATTCTAATCAACCCACTAGCATTTGGGATCCGGGTGTGTTGGCACCAAGGTATGAAAGAGAACCCTTGTGGGATGAATTTCCCTTTGATCCTGATGAAGAACAAAAATCAGATTGCACTGCAAACTATGAGGTAGCCATTGAAAAGGAAGTTGTCTTTGAAGAAGAAGAGTGTTCAATGAAGCTCCATAATGAACACTTTGAAGTGGTTGCAGCCACTAAAGAAGAAAATGTTTCTACGGAAGCTTTCCGAACAGCGGATGATTATGACCCATTGAGCAAGTTGGATGTTGCTATAATGTTTGATCAAGGAGACAGTAATGAAGAAGAAGAGCTAGAAGACCTTATGGCTCTTGAAGATGGAAAGTTTGAAGGTGTTACTAAACACAAATCTGATTTTTCAATGCGTGAAGCTGATTGCAAGCAATGGATTGAAGAATTCGTGGAGTATGATGCTCTTTATGACAATGAGCATTCTCAACAAGTTGGTGGTGAAAGACAAGAATGTTGGAGTAGCTTTGAGGGCAGCAAAGGCGTGAAACTAAGTTCTGATTTTCAGTTGCAGCCTATCAACAGTTTACCATCTTTGCATACTCTTGGAAGGGAAGATCAAGTCAGAGAGACCCTTGAAGAGGAAGTGCGAGTTCTATCCCAATTTGATCGCACTCGCAGTTTGATTGAAGAGCTCTACTGGAAGGCTCAGCTGGAAGAGAGACTAAGAGGAGTAAAAGATGAAGTTGCTCTTCCCAATTTGCAACTTATCAGAGATTCTTTGGAGACCTTGAAGTCCGAGTACATGCACTTGATTGAAGACCGAGATCGTGCCATTGAAGTTGCAAAGAAGAACATTTGTGCTTTTCAAGAAAAGGAGAGTATGGTTGATGAGCTCACTCTGGAGCTCGAATCAACAAGGGACATGTTGAAAGAAACTCAGCTGGCTCTAACGGAGGTTGAAGACCAGTTTGCTGACTTCAAACTTTTCAAGGAGCAAGAGGGTGCACAAAGAGCTGAAGAAATCAAGCAAGTGATTGGAGAGCTTGATTGTCTTCAAGAGGAGTTTGATCTTGAAAGCATCTCAAGAAAATCAGAAGTTGCATGTGCTGGTTTGGAGCAGCAAGATGAAAGGAATAACTTTCGAGTTTTTGACAATCCTCTCTTTGAAGAAGGTGATGAAGGAGATTATGGCAATCCTCTCTATGTGATGGAAGATGAAACAGAGAATGAGATTGAGTATGGTTTCCAGTGCTTGGATGCTTTGATCTCACTCCATGTGGATGTGCCACGTTTGCTGATTAGTAATGAATGCATAAGTGGGTTTGAGGATGAAGGTTCTACATGGGAGGTGACGAAGCAAGGTAATTTCAACATCTATGACATCAAGGTGTTGATGAGACAAGTCTTGGTAGCTGTTGGTAACTTCATTACAGCAGCAACGAGTGAAGATTTCAGACCTACTACTCAGGAGGAATGGGAAAAAGGTGAACTAGACTTTGGTGGTTGCACTCTTGACAATCCATCCCTTGGGTGGAATGATGTTTGGAATCATATTGATCAGTTTTGGGAGCTGAATTTGAAGCCACTCTATGTTTCATACTCCCTTAATGTGGAAGCTTTCATGGTTAAGCTTCAAGGATTTACTAGATGGGGCATCAGTTTCGTGAGAAGGCACTTGGTTCTCACTAGCACTTGGGAATGTGTAGAGATTTCTTTTCAGTGTGTTGAAAATCACTTTCAGTTGGGTATCCATGCTTGGGATTCTCAACTTGGGTTGTTAGAGTTTATTACTTATGGAAAAGACTTTTGGAGGGATAAGGATCAAATTTCCAGATTTGTTGATGTTGTTCCCTTCTTTTCCAGCTACTTGATGGTTCCGTTTGTTCATCAACAAATGGATTGGAGAGAAATTTTGAATATGGGTTGGAGAGATCAACGATCGGTAGTTCTTGGAAGTGACTTTCAGCTCAGACAAGGGCAGATTTTGAGACATGAGCTTGCTGGTTGGAGGCAGACCAGCCACCTTACTTATGGAGTTACTTTCATTCAGGAGAGTTGGTTCCTCACTCATGATCAAAGAAGTGGTAGTTTTCTGATGGAGATGGCTTTAGCGTGTTTTTCAGCCACTTTGGAGGTTTGTGATGCAAACTCTGATAGTTTATTTTCATTATTGGTTCATGACAGCGAGCTACCCCATGCTTTGATTCTACATTTTGAGACTCTTGGGGTTGGAATTGTGAAAAACTTCTTCAGACTTCATAGTTGTGCCATGATAATTCAGTTGAGGCATAGGGAATTCATGTGGAGTCATGAGTTTGAATTTGTTGAGCTCTTGCAAAGGATTGCCTTCCTCTTTGCAAGAAGATTTGAAGATGTCACATTTGCAGTCATGGTTCCGTTTGTTACCATGTGGAGGTATGCTGAAGAGTTCGATTTTGAGTTGAGTAGACTATCTTTCCTTTTGCCTAGGATTGTGATAGACATTGGTATGGTTGATATTTTTGACTCAGAGCATTTTGGACATGAGACATTGCATGAAATTGATCTCAGTCCTTTAAGATTTCTCAGTTTGAGTATCATGGACGGTAACATTCTGGAGTTACAAGGGAGGTTGGTGCAGCATTGGCGAGATGTCTTCACTGATGAGATCAGAGTGGTGCAGCATTGGCATGGTGGGTTTTCCCTGAGACAGACTTGGGACCCTGGGATCTTACTTGTTGGGGTATTGATCGGTTCTATATTCTATGGAGTTGTGGTGGCATTGCTTGAGGACAAGCAATTTTGGGAAGGGCGGACTGTAATGTCCCCATTTTTAGCACTACACCTTTCAGTGATTGATGGCCTATCCCCGGTGAGCTGTCGGCTAGCAGAAGCTCGAATCAGGGTTTCCAAACTTCTTAGAGGATGTTTTCGTCTTTTTGCTGAGTCTGCATTTGGAATTGTTGATTTTGGATTGCGGATTCTTTCTGGGTTTTCAGAGAGCTTCGCGTTGGTGGTTTCGGTTCGGCATTCTGAGCAATTACATGGATTTACTATTTTTAGTAAATTCTATTTTTAGCAGTTGACTTGTTGACTCCTAATCAGTAGGCTTCACTATGGCAGTCTGTTCAGACGGTATGGTTGAATTTGGCTTCTGATGCATTTCCATGGTGATATAAGATATTTTATATTATAATGTTATAATTTAACATTATAATTCCTTGTTCTAGCATCATGAATTAATATTGTCTTTAAAAGGGGGACATTGAAGGGTATTTTCACATGGAGGAAATATTTTAATATTTCTAAAGGCCAAATTTTAGCTAGAGGATTTGGACGCCAACTTTGAGGGAGATATTATTTTATTAAAAGATTTATTTTTGCTCTTAAAAAGGGACGCCACTCTTGGAGGGAAAATGAAGTCAAATTCAAATTGGAAAAAGGGCGCACTTTCTAGAAGCATCTAGAGATTCTCTACTAAGTCTATAAAAGAAGGCCTTCTCTCTTCATTTTATCATCTTATGACTTGAGTAATGTTATGCTGCCGAAATGGTATTGGGATTGCTTCGAGGAATGAATGCCTCCTAGCCTTGGCTCGACTTCTTGCTTGAAAGATAGCAACTAGTGGAGAGTTAGTTTGTAGTTGAGTGGATTTTGTAGTGAGATTTTTGCATTGTAGTAGTTATTTTGCATTTGTAGTTCAATTTCTAGCATGTTAATGAAGTTCTGGAGTTGCTGATTTAGTATAGCTGCATGTTGTATTTGCTCATAAGTCAAAAAATAAAAATATATTCATTCTGGGTATTGGCTAGAACCATTTCTATGCCCTAGGCGCCCATTTGTGCAAATTTTGGTGATTTATAATGAAGAATCTGATTTTATCTTGTTGGTAGAACATTTCTAGAGGCTGTACCATTCTGTTCCGCCTGGCAAGTGTTTAGAAAAAAAAATACTTCAATTTGTCAGCTGTTTCTTTGTCTAGTCTTCATTGTCATCATCCTAGCATTCGTTTGCATCAAGTCTCATGTCATTCTGACAAGTATTGAGTGAGTTGTGAGCATTTTAGTGGATTTTAGGGTTGCTGGTTTTGCATTTAAAAGTGCAGATCTGATTTGATCAGAATCTTAAATCTGGTTTTTGAGAGAAGAAATCAGTTTGGTATTTCCATTAAGCAAGGAGAATTCTATATCTAAATGCTCGTTGAATTGTTCTAACTCTATGCTCTTGGCAGGCGAATTCTCTATCATATTGTAAGCTGACAGTAGTACTGGCAGCAGTTTTTAATCTTGCTTAATTATCTGATTTGTAATGCTCATCTTTACATTCTATAATTGCCTTGTAATATCTTACATCTCCGCCCTATGGTAGCTCCTTTCCCATTCCGGGTTAGAAAGCACATTCTGGGTGTCGAGTTACTTTCCGCATTCTAGCTTATTTCCCTTAACCGCATTGTAATTCTTAGCATCTCCATCATATGGTAGCTCCCATTCCATCTCGGTTTGGAAAGCACATTCTTGACGTCGAGTTATTTCAGCTTATTAGTGATAGGGATCCTCTGACCATATGATCGTCCTTCGCGGGCACATTCTTGGTTAGAGTTTTTGCATAAGCATTTCAATTCAGATCCTCTGACCAATGCTCACACCTTGCCCACATCGGGATCCTGGTGTACATTCTGGTTAGAGTTGCTTCAGCATCGTTTTGGTTTAGATCTAACCTTAACGGGTGCGTTTGTTTGTAAACTTGCAATTGAAAAAACGAAAAAATTTGGCTCGGAATATTTCATATTTAGAGTTGATAGTCATGTAGTTTGGAGCGCATGATTATCATATTGGAATATATTTTGAGTATATAGATACAATCAGCAATAGGTTACAATATAGTATGGAATGTGTATAAGTGCATGCTATGTACTCATAGGACAATACTTTCTGTAAAATTTGTGTTGAAAAAAAAAAAAAAAATCTATATTAAAGATAAAGTGTACACGAATGACCAAATTGAAAAAGTTCAAAGATAGGAGGCTTAACATATAAAACTTGCATTACCTCCACAATTGTAAAAAGACCTTTTTTTTTAATGTGAATTTCCTTAATGTCTATAGTTCTAACTTCTAATCATGTCCTTAATTAGCGGAGTGTTTCAATTGAATCTAACTGTGATTAAACTAGACGGTATTATTGAAAAGATCTAGAAACTTAAGATATAGAAATATAAATAAAGTTAAAATAGAATTGGATTCATTGTGATATTGATAGTGCTACATTTGCACTTGTTTGACTCTTTTTTTAAGCTATGATGCATATGTACCTCACATTGTTGAGAACAACTAATTTAAAGGGCAAGAAATGTTCTAGAACTTTTTCCCAATTCATATGATTATTCCTAAGAAGGCTCTTGTAAATAATTGAAAAAAGACTAAAGGAAAAGGGAAAGAAAAAGAGATGGGGAAAAAAAAAAAACTTCAAATTAAAAGCCAAAGGGATAAAAAGGTGAAATAAGCCTTTAAAGTTTAAACATTATAAATTCATTTACCATCATAATAGCCCTTTTAAAGGCTGTGCATAAATATAAATAAATATTTATTAAAGGGTATGTTGGTTAATTGCCACCCTTTTGGGTTAATATATTAACCCATGAAATGAATGTAAAAGCATATATGTGTGAATTTATGGAGTTAAGGAAGAAGGTGGTTTGGTGGGCTATTGGCATAGGAGAGGAGCATACAGAATGCATCCAGCTTGGGGTACAAAGTACACCGAGGACTATCCTAGTTAGGGCTTGTGGTGTTTAGGCATAGTGCATAGGCACATACTATGTTTTTACACATGTTCCTCAAGTAAAATATAAAGGTCCCAAAAAATGGATTAAGCCCTGAACTGAGTATGGTACATCTTGAATGTTTAACTATTCCAAAGGTTCAATGCATCATATACAACATATAGTGCACCAACTAGAAAAGGGAATAGAACAAAACAACCAATTTGCATCTAACATTTCCACTTAAAAATCCTAAACTATGGAGCCTCAAGTTTACATAAACTATACTGAAAACTTTTTCTTCACATTGAGATGATGGTTACAGATTTACTTTAGTATAAGATGTAGAATGAAATGAATGCATAGCCAATGTCCAGATTAAATGGATATAGCATATTTTGGTTGCCAGGAATATCAATCACTCCAAAAATGGATCTGAACTTCCAGGGATAAGGAAGAGAGACCAACCCGGTTATGGATTGACAAAACAGTTGAAACTGAAGATTGCAAGTAACTTGAAGTTGCTTCCTCAAGATAGTGAACTTGTACATCATATGTCCTGCCCTGTAGATTTGGAACCAGTTAAAAGCCACACATTCTCTGTAGCCAAATGAAATAAGTCCCTTACTTTTAGTTCCCAAGCAAGTAAAAGATCCAAATTCTCTAGAGAAAAAGCCACTAACACAGACCAGATTCAAAACACTTGAAAGCAAAATAAAATTAGATGCCAGGAAACGAAAACCTAGATAGCTCAAGGTAAACTGTAAAAGTTAACACTTACTTCAACTGATATTATTGCAGGTTCTCTACTTGGTAGGGACTCTTCAGCATCTGCTTGATATTGCTTTTTAACTCTGTAGATAGATGTGAAACAACAATCATGTTCAAATAAAATGCAATGCTAACAACATTTTGCAACAAGGAGAAAAGACAAAAAAACCCCTTATTGCTAGTTTCTTACAAAATAACATTCAAAGCAATATACTATGAACCAGGGAACTCAAAATGCTAGATATACTGCTCCTGATAGCGCATCTATTTATACCATAGTTACCAGACTTGGACTTAGCACAAATTTGAAAAGCTGATTTTATATTTGAACTCCAATTTGGTACCTAGACTTAGCACAAACTCGGCAAATTGAGAAAACAAAGAAATATAGGGAAGTTTTAAGGAATGAAAGGTTTCTCTATGCACTCTTCAATTCAACTTTAAAGCCATAAAAAGCTAATCAACAAAGTATTTTCATCACACACAAAAGAAAAAATCAAACCAATGTGAGCAAAAGCAAATTTGAGCTTATAGAAGATTTTTAAATAAATAAATATTGTCAAGTGTTGTTTGTGTACAAAACTAATGGATTGTGATATCCACAGTATCAAAAACAAAAATCAGAACATGAACACATGTACTATGGTATAAAGGAGTTTGTATCACTCAGCCTAGCAATAGTAGCTCTATGGCAGGTCCTACTCCCATGTCTTAGAAAGGTCCTTGAAGCTGCTACAATCATGATAAATGTGCATGTGTCAACAATCTCTAAGCAATTTTCTTGTGCTCTCTCCCCCTATGCCATGGTTAGTGCCTTTGCCTTAAGATCAACCTAAACAACACATGCATGGTTATCCTCAACAAAGATAGGGTCCTCAACCTTAATAATCCAATCTATTGGAAGATCAACCTCCACTAATGCAATGAGAGAAATCTAAGCCCAATATTTGATTGAGGGAGGTAAAGGTTGTAATGAATATAGATAGAGTCATTCAATTGTTGCACCATCAATATATAGCAATATCGGAATGTATGTGCTCAACCATATTGCAAGTGTGCTTCCATCTTGAAGCATTGCTTGGTTGGAAAAAGATAAAAATGGCAGCTCTCTAAAAATTTGGCACCCTATCACCAAACCTCTCCCACCATGCATCAAAAATAAGAAAACAAAATGAAAATGAACTCAATCTCACTATTCAACATTAATGTAAGATATGTAAAAAATTTAAAGTACAACTTTAATCATCTTTTACCTAGCTACAATGTTATCCCAGCCGTCTTATAGAAGCCATCCCCTTCCAAGGAGTGCATCGTACACCTTTTTCTTCAATAGAATAACTACAAAGTTTAACAGGAACAACTATGTCCCAATCGTCACCTTTTGCGCCGTCAGAGTTCCCAATGGCTTGATACCATGTTGGTCAGTGCCCACCAATTGGAACGTCGGTGGCTACAGTGTTGGCTTCCCGAGACTCTTCCAAGTGTCTTCGGGTAGTACGTTGACTCTCGATCCTTCGTCAACAATCGCGTTGGTTAAATTTTTTCCTCCGATCTCCATTTGCACAATCATCGATGTCTTCTCGATGTTTGTTGTCAGCAACATTGGGTCAATGACTTGTTCACCCTTGGGTGGAGGGTCTGCTACCATTTCCTTCATTCGGCCTTCTTGTCACTAGCATTGTTCATCACCAACTACGTTCGTGATCACCATTCCAAGTTGTGGCATAGTCTAGAGAAGGTCAATCACTCTGATGGGTACAGTGGTCTGCAATACCTACCCTACAATGTTCTTTTCTAACTCCAACCGCCAAGAGGTAGTTGGAGTCTCCAAAGGGGTTCTTTGTTCTTTAGCCACCACCTGCTCCACCTCTAATTTTACTTCCTTCATTCTTTTATTTTCCGTATGTGGATCTAGGTAGATGGCCTTCTTTGTTTTTACTCTAATGATCGCCAATACCTCTTCGTTTTGCTCCTCCACGTCTAACATGTTGATTCCTTTCTGCTTCAGGCAGTCGGTGTCTTCATGGTCACCCGGTCCACACCATTTAAATAGTTTCCCCCCCGAACTTTGGTCATTTTGACATTCTCGGGCAAAGTGACCACATTTGTTACACTTTCGGCATTGTATCATGGGTTGACTTTTGTTGTCATATTGTATTCTACTTCTCGGACTTTTGTTGTTTCGATAACCTCCAAGGGATGCATTGCTATTGTGTTGGGGCTTCAGTGGTGTGGTCGAAGGGGTTGACTATTCCCCTTGTGTGAAGAATACTTGTGTACTCGTCTTCAGATTGTATGGGCATTCCTTGATGGAATGTCCCATCACTTGGAAAAAATTGCAGAATAGCACTTCGGGCAATTTGCCTTTGTGTGACCTTCCCCTTGTAATCGATGCACCACAACTCTCTAGTTTCTTTCGTACCCTCCTCGGCCTTCAATTCCTTCAGTTCTTTCTTATCATGTCTCTACTTAGTGCTTGGACAGTCTTTGACTCACCCTTGTTGTTGTCGTTTGTACTCTCCTCATCGTCTTTCTTCCTCTTCCCTCAAGAGGATGTTTTGTTTTCAATTTCTATATCCATCGCCTGATTGTATGCTTCGGCGTACGATGATGGACGTATGGCTTTCATTTTCTTCCTTAACGACGGGATTAACCCTTTGATAAACCATCGTTTCTTCAAACTGTCAATTGGTTGAGTCTCCAGTTTCACCACCAACTCCTTCAGCATACAATTATAGGCTCGTACGTTTTAATGTTTCCCTTGCTTCGTGTTGTAAATCTCTGCTACTATTTCATTGTCATCCCTGAGAAGTTTAAATGCTTCCTCGAATGCTCTCCCTCGCTTTCCATGAGACTTTTTGTGCTACTTCAAGTTTTTTGTACCAATCTATGGCTATGCCTCTCAGCATCGCTACGAATGCTCTTAACTAGTAATCCACATTGTCCTGCCCATTCACTATCCATATCGTCTCACATGTTTTGCAATGTCGTATGGGATCCTCTAAACCATTCCTAGTGAACTTCGGCAACTTCTGCCTTTCCACGCTCAAACTAGCTAGTGGAGTCACCATGTTTCTTCCCCGATGCGCTCCTTGTGAACCAGACCTAATTGGACTATTTATCCCCTGACATTTTGGTGCCTCTCTTGCACTCTCGACCACATACGAGTCAACAACATGTCCCCTCTCAACATCCTCTGCATCTGGAGTCTCTTGGGGTTCGTTCCAGTACTCCCTCTGTTCGAGGGTCTTTGGCTTGGACCCTTCAATTCTTGGTGTCTCGTTGTTTGATATGGGCAACTCTCAAATGCGACGTATGCTGCTTTCAAGTTCTCTTGTTAGTTCATTTTCATCATTTTAAAATTTTTCTTTGTTTGTTATGGACAATGTCCTGAAGGTGTCTTGGTTTCATTTGTCGTCAAGGTTTCTATTTATTTTGGTAATGTCTTGGTTTATTTCATTCAGGTCTTCATTTGCCTCTTCAACAATTCGTTTCAATCTTCTTCAGCGGTCTTCCTATTCTTTTAATTTCAATGATCTTTTTAGTCGTTCTTTGAGTGTTTCTTGCCCGCTTAGTGTTCCGTTTTTGTCCTTTTTGGATCGTACGAGCATTAATTGTTGGAAGGACTCCTACGACTAGTGTCGCATTCTTCCTCTTGCTTGCTTCTTTCCTTGTACCATTGTAGTATTTGTTGCCTTTGTCGTTCTTGGTCACTCTCAGCCCAAAGATCTTGCAGTATGATATAGTGACAAGCAATCAACCTTGGTAGTCGGTTGAGGAGATGAATGACCTCTGGATTGACATGCAATCTAAGAGCCTCCCTCCGTACATGATCCCTTAACGAGACATGCCACAAGTTTACCAGATCCTCCATCAAGACATCTTCCCTATCTTCATTTGCTTGCACTGGCTCTTCGGTTGGTTGACCCATTACAATGCCATTCTCCCGTCAGGATGATGTTTACCAGGTTCACTTAGGCAATGGCATCAAATGTTTACGAAGTGGTCTAACAAAGGAACATGGAGTAAACTAAATTTACAGCAACAATAACAGAGCATAACATTACACGAGAATTGCACAGAATATGATATTGCATTTATTCATCAAGTATATCAGCAATTACATCATAACAGCATCATGTCCCGACTACCATGAATTGACCACATAAATAGCTAGCCGAGGTTGGTTGAGATACCAACCATCGGCAACGCTTCCTACAACTGCCCAACTGTCAGATTAGTTTATGATTACAACTTTACATTAATCTGTGCACAAGAACTATTCTATTTCATATTTTATTTGTTTGGCCGCCTACAACTAACTACGGCCGATTGAAATTGACTATGGCCGACTACAACTAACTACGGCCGACTACAACTAACCACGACTGACTACAGCCGACTATAGGAGGAAATGTGGGGATTTAATGTGGGACAAGAAGTTAGGAATGGACATGGAGATGGAAATCAAGAAGTCCATCAAAAATCAGCAAAAGGACGAAGCAACTGAACGAAGTGATTGGAAGACATGCAAGGAAAAATTGCAGAATTGGAAATCAGGACAAGATATTTGGATAGAAAACTACAAATCTGAAAGTCATCATGAACTCCACATAGGAAGCAACGAATGAATGCATTAGGAACCTTGTGAGAATTCAATGCAAAAGTGGAAGTTGAAAATAGAAGAAGAATAGAAGGTAGTCCAAAAGTGCAACAAGATTCAATAAAAAGGGGAGTGGAAGAAATGTGGGAAAGGATTGGGGAACAGAAAGTTTGGATGTTCAGAGGTGGAAAATAATTTTGCAAGAGGGATTGGAAAAGATGAAGGAAAAACATGCAAAATTCGAGGAGGGAAGCGGAGGTGGAAGGGAAAAGGAAGAAGCATGTTAAGAACCTACAAGTCTTCAAAGAGGAAAATAAACTACAAAGGTGAACAGAGGGATTTGACTAGCGGTTGAGGGGAGAGCAAGGATTGGAAGAAGTTTGGATGACCTCTAAAATTCCACAAGAGGAAACAGGGAAGAAAGCAAGGGCTGTGAGAATCAAGAGTGGAGAAGGATCGAAGGTTAGGAGGAAGAAGGGAATGGGAAGAAGTCCAAACAAACTCCACAAGAGGGAAACAGGGAAAGGAGCAAGTAAAAGGGAGAATGCGAGAACTCAATGCAAAACTGGAGGAGGGCCATGGATGCAAAACAGGAAAGAGTTCAAATGTTCAATAAACCACCACAAGTCTGCAAAGTAGAGAAATGGGAATGGAAACAAGGTAACAAGAAAATGTGGCGATGCTAAAGAGGATGGGAGGTAGACATAAATTTGGATGTCTATCAAAAACTTGTGAATGGTGGAAACAAACGAAAATGAAGGAACAAAAGGTCCCAATAGACCTTGTTGAAATTCTATGTGGGACTAGAGGTGAGAACAAGATACTGGATGATTGGAATAAGTCCTATACTCAACAAAAAATTTGCAACTCTACAAAAACAATAGAAAATGACTAAACAAGCCCAAAACTTAGAAATTTTTGGATTCTTGCAACTTCCAACAACTCATAGGAACATGGGGAATGATGAGGAATGGCATTTATGCAAACATGACCAAGGGAGAACCATTTGAATATTTCTTAGATTTTTTATAAATGATGGACAAAATAAGGCCTAATGCACCAAGGGTTAGAGTTCAAGCAATTTTTCGCATTGTCAAATTGAGCTCCATCAAGTTCTAATACCAAATGCTATAAAAAATCAAGCATATAACAACAAAGACGTGATGAAGATATAGACTCTTATATTGTGTGTGGCCGTCTTTGTTTGCAAATAAAAAGGGGTCGAAATTATTCATTGTCGGCGGTCGGTACCTTATATCTTGTTAATTTAATTATATGCTTGCAAAATGGCATTAATATTCAATGAATATCATTAACTTAATATTAAACTTAAAAACAACTTTCATAAGGCATATATCCAACTTTAGATGCATGCAAATAATCACTTGAGTTTTCAATAATAGCATTACTTGTTGGGAGTCTCATGACTAGATAATGTGCATAATAGATGTTTTAGACAATCGACTGTAATACCAGACATCTCTATCTACAACAGTCATTACTCACATTGAGATAAATTGTTATTTAACTCAAACTATATGACTTTTATCTCTAGGCATAAACAATGTTGCACAAGGATGTATCCCTAGGGTCTAGGTGACATCCCCAATGTCCTAGACTTATGGAGGACTTGACGACTTTGGGATTTGGTGTCCAAGACCTTGGGGACTTGGAGGGGATGTCACCTTTCTCCAAGATTGGATAATCTACTCCCTTTGGTGCATAGAATTTTTTTTAAATGCAACCTTTTAAGGAAAACAATGCTAAAAAACCCTAAAAACCTAAAAGGATGAGAGGATTTCCATCAAATGCAACACATTGTATTTACATTTTAATATTTCAGCTTCTTTTAGTTGTTTAGTAGCCACCCCCATGTCATCCCAAAGTTTTGGGAAACTTTTTGCTACCCCGAACCTCATTCACACGCTCCTACGTCTCCCCATCCTAGAAACTCAAAAAGAAAGAAATTATATGAATATTCATGGATGACTAAGAGTAGGTAAATGGGACTCAAGAGTACACCAATTTGCAATAGAAAGTTCTAGGAAGAGATGCTTAGAGAGACCCCACAAAGGGAAAGAACCAAAAACAAAAATACAAAACAGCTAGGGAACACCAACACGTGCGATAAAGAAACAAATACAAATTGCCAAGTAGGGGGAACAAGAACCACAAAGAGCATAAGTTGTGGATTACTAAAAAGATAGGAAAGTCTCATTGAGTATCACATTCTAAGCCAAAAATGGACAAGATCTAATGGTGTTCATCAAGGAGTGCCTAAGACCTACCTCCCTCTAGAATCACATTTAACATCCAAGGCAAAGTAGCTTCTATAGTAGTGAAGAAGCCCATAATATGTGTCTATCCTTATGGCTAGGGGATAGCTGAAGAGAAGTAGATCTATGTTGTCGAGGAGGTAAACCATGCGACCAAGAAGAAGCAAAAACTTGTTGCTAAGGGGGGATATGTTTGTTGGAAATGTTGTCATTGATGTCAAAGGTGGAATATGTTGTCATCGATGTCAAAGGCACAAGATCGTTAAGTGTTGTCATTGATGTCAAAGAGGCATAGAAATATTGTCATTGATGTCAAAGGAGAGTTCTATGACGATGGAAATAAATGACAAAGCCAGAATCACATGTTTGGATGCATAATCTTATTTCTACATGTTTACAATATTCCAAGAATGCAATGTTATACAAAGCATTAATCGTATGAAGGTATAGAGGTTGCAGTTTGAAGACCAGAAATCTGCATGTCTTTTTAAGCATTCAAAGTCTGTATTAAAGTTCTGCCAAAGAATGGACAAAGGAAAAAGGAAGAATCACTTCAAATTGAAGACTTCAATATAGATGAGTAGGGACTCCTATGATGCTGTGGAAGATGGTAGGCTTGAGATTATTCTGAAATAATTTGAATCTGATAGGTTTAGATGATTAAGGTACATTCGATATTCGTGTATATCGCCCAAATTTGCAAAAGCCAAAAAAGGTAAGAAG
Organism: Sequoia sempervirens; assembly: GCA_007258455.2. NCBI lineage: Eukaryota > Viridiplantae > Streptophyta > Pinopsida > Cupressales > Cupressaceae > Sequoia > Sequoia sempervirens. The sequence goes on along the minus strand of VDFB02193999.1, from coordinate 2,151 downwards.
GAGCAGTGATTAATTAAAGTAAATAAAGGCAGCGATGAATATATCTTCAAAAAGCAGCGACTAATTAAAGTTAATATATTAAAAGGCAGCAAATTAGTTGTGTAGCGATCAATATAAATGGTGAATGATTAAGAGAAAGCAGCACAATTATTCAAGAAAGTACATCAATCTGTTTAAAGCAATGATTTCCTCTCATAAGGCAGCGAACTAATAAAAAGATTAAACAAATTAAAAATTAGTTTAAAGGCAGCGATAAAAAGAAGTTGTGATTAGTTGAAAGACAGCGATTTATTATGAGATGGCATATCCATAGTGAAGAGTGGTGTCTCTAAAAGGAAGTCACCTCTTTTGATGAAGAAACATAAAGAGATATAAATAGAAGATGAATGAAGTATTATCAAATCAAGTCATTCAATGTAATACCATTTTGAATTTGAGCAAGAAATAAATGAAAAATATCTAATGTAAAGAGCAGATATAAAAAGAGAAGAGGCAGAAAAATGAAGTCTAATTCTGATTTATTTTGGAAAGGAATATGTGTGACCATGAGAGAAGAATATATTGACATGTTTATAATCAGATTTGTGAAAAGGAAGAGTGCATGATAATGATCAGATTTGTGAAAAGAAGAAATACATGATAGTGATCAAATTTGAGAAAAGAAAGAGCACATGATAGTAATTGGATCAGACTTGTAATTTGTGATCAGATTTGTGAGAGAAGTTTAATGTGTGAACTATGATCAGATTTGAGAGAAGTCTAATGTATGGTTTGTAATCAGATTTGTGAGAAAGCTTGGTGCATGATGATAATCAGATTTGAAGGAAGAGAGTGATTATATTTGAATCAGATTTGGTGAAGAAGCTTATCATATCAACATTGAAGAATTGAAAAAGGTTGGAGCCTATCAAATAGAAGTTGGAGCATCTTGCTGGGTTGGAGCTCAGTTTGTGTGGGGGTTGGAGCCTATCAAATAGAGGTTGAAGCCTCTTGCTGGGTTGGAGTTCAGTTTGTGTGGGGGTTGAAGCCTACGTTGGAGCCTATAATTCTGTCAAGTGGAGATTGGAGTCTCTAGTAGGTTGGAGCCTACAATGAGAAGATTAATCTATAATATATAAGCAATATTTTGCTGTGGTTTTTCCCAAAAGGGTTTTCACGTAAATTGTGTGTTCTCATTGTGTTCTTAATTGCTAGATCTTGCATATGTGTAGTTGATGTGATTGAGTTTGGAAAAGTAAAAGTGTGTATTATCCTGATTCACCCCTCTACCCCTCTCAATATAACCGTGTGCTCATCAATGTTGGGGTAGAAATTGTGAGAGACATCATTCCACAAGTCTACCTACAACTATGTGTGAAGTAGTAGTATCCAAACACCGTTTACAACTATTAGTCTCTTAGATGTACTAAAAGGAGGAGATGTTCAGCCTAGGGGCTCTAGGATCCCTAAAGACCCTATGCAAGGATTGGTGCCAAAAGGTGGCAACCTCTCAAAGATAAAGGGCCAAGCATTGTTGGTCTAGATATCTAAAGAAACTAAAGAAATTGTTGTTTAAGTCCATGTAGAGGCAATAATATCTCCCTTGGATATCATAGTAAATGGGGCATTGGAAGACAAGTGCTGCTCGATGTCCACTTCCTGGAGAGAGCAAAGGCAACAAATCTAGTCTTGGCAGAGGATACGACAATTTGTCTCAACCCATAGTTGGTGGGAGGACACCCTCAATCAGCCAAGGGAAAACCTCAGGCCATGTGACCAATGACACTAGAGATAGTGAGGACAGCATAACATGCCAACTTCCACCTGTAACAAATGCTATGCATAAAAAGCAAGCTTCAAGCTAAGTGGCATTGTAATGTCCCTTGCTGTTATGTAATGCCCTAACCTTAAGTGCGGAGTGTGAGGCATTAAAATTATGGCAAAAAGTTGTAATCCGTAAATAAAGCCAAGAAAAACGATAGTTCTATTTTAGAAGTCAAGTGGAGTGAGTTTACTTGAGTGCGCATCAATTTAGAAATATTAATAGTGGCATATCCCTCAATTGGTGGATTTAAAACATTACCCATGACTATATTTCAACTATTTTAAATTCTTACCATCCTTTTTATATTCCTACTTTTCAGAATGAAATTTAAGCCATAATAAAGAACC
>VDFB02193998.1:42411-60956 GCA_007258455.2 Sequoia sempervirens | reverse complement strand
GAGTACTTGTATTTGGTTGAGTTTTCCTATAATAATTGACATCACAGTTCCTTGAGTATGCCACCCTATCAGGCCTTGTACGGTAGACCATGTGAAACTCCTTTGAGTTGGGATTGCATAGAGAATAGAGTGGAAATTGGTCATGAGATGATACATGATATGGAGTAGCAAGTTGATTTGATCAGGCAGCGCCTTGGGGAGGCACAAGATCGATAGAAAAAGTATGCTGATGCTAAGAGGGTTGATCAGAGTTTCTTAGTAGGAGATCATGTATTTTTGAGAGTGCGTCCGCACAAGAGTCCAATCCATTATGGAAAGGGCTCTAATCTTGCACCTCGATTTGTTGGTCCATTTGGGATCTTGGAGTGGATAGGTCCTGTAGCTTACCATCTAGCCTTGCCGCCTAGCTTGTCACGTATCCACGATATATTTCATGTATCTGTATTGCGATGTTATGTGCATGATGAATCTCATGTTTTGGATTGGACTACCTTGTAGGTGGAGTTAGATGGAAAACTAGCCTTGGAGCCCATCTACATTTTGGCTCGAAGGACATTGGCCCTTTGAGGGCGAGAGCTGGAACAAGTTAGGGTCCAATGGGATCGATATGATGAGGTTGCAGCCACTTGGTAGGATGCCTCACGATTGAGGGTTTTCTATCCCCACCTCTTTGAGAACTTCTAGGAGGAGGTTCATTCTTGGAGGGGGAGGATGTGAGGCTTTCCCCTATGATACACCTAGTATTTAGACTATTTTCAGTTATGGTTATTGATTATGCTTAGAGATACTCTTGATGACATGATACTTAGACATTTGAGTTCTTATGCTGATTTGACTATGTTATTTAGACATTTGAGTTCTTATGATGATTTGATTATGATGCTACATGCTTAGTTAGATGACTTTAATGGTTGACCTGAATTTATGCTAGTTACTATGGTTGTTTAATTGAATTTTGAAATGATGAACAAATGAAATATGTGTTGTGAATAAACCATATATATAATTTGAAGAAATTGAAAATTAAGGTAAAAAGAATTGGATATAATATGTGATTAGTGTTTGTTCCAGTTATGATGTGAGATATATATACTATGTGAAATTATGAAACTTGATTATATGAAATAGTGATTCAAATGTTTTGATATATGATTTATTGGATGGATTAACGTGTGCATCGAGTGTGCAGGTACACTTTCCATGGCCAATGGAAATTGGAGGTGACCTTTGGGAACCCTGAGTAAATTTACCAGTGAAGCCAAGCTATAGTTCCATTTTGTAATGTATTTTCTTTGTGATGTTATTTGTGCATGTTTGTAAAATGGTTTTAATTTCCATGTCAATCCATTTAAGTGGTGAGTTGTCCACCCAAGTGGACAAACTCGGATTTGATCTTTAGGGCACTTTTTGAGGGTTGAAAAGTTGAGTTTTTAAAGTGTTTTTATTGATTTAAGGTCCCTAGGTCAAGTACCTATAGGTTAGGTACCTTTTTAGCCTATAATGTTGAGTTAGTTTCATGATTGGGCACCCTTTTTGAGGCCTTTAAAAAGTTTGGCAAAAATAAGGTTTTGAGAAGTGGGATGGGGACTAGTCCCTTTCCACTACCACTTCTCTATGATGTCTTGGAAGTCCCCCAAGTTCTCACACATGTGAGAGCACACATGGGTGAATGTGCTTGGGAGGGTGAATGGGTGAGTGACAAATGTCGCTTCCCCCATTCAAAGGAAATTCAAACTTGAGATTCTATAAGAAAAACTAAGAACAAGGGTTTTGGGGGTTCTCTTTTGGGCATTCTTTGTTTTGGAGTTGTGATTTTTGGGAGCTCTTGGATTTGGATTGAAGGATTGGAAAGCAAGCTTGGAGGAGTTGCGCTCATCCTCATCACTTGCTTCCAAAGCTTGGATTAAGGTAGGGTCACCAAACCCTTTTGCTTATTATGTTGTTAAATTTGTATGCACTATGTACATGTGATTGTGTATTTGAAATTATTTCTCTTAAGTGTTGTTTTCTTTTGTTTTATTTTCTTTGTATGAGTTTTGTTGGGAAAAAGGGTTGTAATGGAATAAGCTCACCCAAATTTGGGAAGAGCATCCCAAGTTTGGGGATGGGGGAGTAGGAACCTCCATGGGGACATGTTATTCCTCTTTAAAAGGAGAGGTTTCAAAAATGGGTATGAGTACCCCTATGTGTTGTGTATGTGAAAGATGGTTGGCTAGATAGGGAGATGTGGAGGAAGGGTTTGAAATGAAGGATTGAAAATTTGGTGATTTCTATTCATGATATTACTTTTCGTTCCCCCTAAAATGGTGTGTGTAGTCCACTTCCATTCCCCGTTTTGGGTTCGTAATGAACTCTTTGTTATGTGAAAATCCCCTTGGGTGGGTGTGTATATTTTTGTGTATCTTGTGTGTTAATGTATTTGGCTTGCATGAATGTACCTAGTTCCCAAGGTGCCTCCTAACTTGAGGGTGGTTGGTTTTCCAACCAAAGGTTGGGAGGTGAGCTCCGCATTGGCCTCTGGAGAAAAGTTTGTGTGTATTTTTGTAGATTGGAAAAAGCTAAAAATTTCTTGGAATAGCCATGTTTCTTGTGAATAAAGATGGTGTTATTATGTCAAAGTAAATATGCTCTTTTGAAGTTGAATGTCATAGCCATAAAAGATTGTTGTAAAGAACTTGTTGTTTTGTACGAACTGTCCTATGTGAAAAGAAAGTGTTTTATTTTTGTGTTGTCCCAAAGAGGATAGTGTTAAAGTTGTTAACTGCATGAATGCTCATGTACTACCTGCATATTATGGATTGTATGAGATTTTAGAAAGGGATAAATGAAATATATATATATATATATGTATGTATGTATGTATGTATGTATGTATGTATGTATGTATACTCTGTTTTCAGTGGAATATATGTATAAATATGTTTGGCTATTTTAATCTCATTTAGTTGCTGCAAATAAGTAACCTACTCCTGTAAAAAGGGAAAACATTTTGTTGAAAAGGAGAGAAAATGTGTATTTTATGCTCTAAAAGAGTTATATTATTCTGTTTGCAAGAGTCCAATATATTAGCTTATATTTATTTACTTTTGAAGACACAATGTGTAACCTTCTGCAAGGATGTATACAGTAGTGAAAATAAGATTCTTGTTACTGTGCCCTTGAAGTAAAACATGTGTGATGCTTCAGTGATATCACATTTTGCTCTTGTTAGATTCATTATGAAGGGTGATATCATTCTGGTTTATTAGTTTAGGGAAATAAATAGAGGGAAATGTTTGTATATAAATGCATGATATTGTAACATGTTGTAGGTGAAGATAGAGTACATTCATAAATATAATACCCTCGAGTGGTTGCATAAGACCCATGCCCTGGTATATCTCTATGTCATTTGAAGTGGAGCTATGTATACACCCTACTAAAAAGTTTAGATATGGTGCAGTTGTAGAAACTTTAAAAACAAAATAAAAATTCTTGTGTAGCTCTATCCAGGCGTGAGCCGAGATAGTAGGGAGAATTATGCATGCAAGGTAAATTTCTAAGTAAATGTAAATGCATACATTAGGACAATTAAGAATTAGTGGTACAGATGCAAGTAGACCGAGTTCCTGATTCTGGGCTGAAATAGTATATCATACTTCCAAATAATTTAAATCGAAAGAAAGGGAATATATTCGTTGGATGTTTTCAAAAAAAAAAAAATGCACATTAGGACAGTGGATAAACATCCCTAAGTTTATGTGAGCACAAAAACAATAGAAAACAAAAATACACACTTAGCTCAGAAAACCTGTTAACATTGAATCCAAAGTTGGAATAGTGGCTTGTATGTTACAGCTTATCTTGGCATATAAATGTTGAGTTTCCTTTTATATATATCTCAATCTACCAAAAGTAATCATAGGAATCAAGGGTGCTCAGTCTGCTATCACTAAAAGAGAATGTCAAATAAAACAAAACAAAATAATAAATGACATAAAATTCTCAATAGTGTTATACTTGCGTTCACTAGAGAAACTGGTGCGGTTAAAATTGCATTATTTTGATATCTCTTGCATCCTTCCACTACTGCCACCATTTGTAGAACCTATGAAAGAAGGAGAAACGCTTTGCTGTTGAAAATAGTTTGCTTTCTATGATAGTGTAAAGTTAGGGAAAGTTGTATGAGTCAAACCATAAAAGGAAGAAGTAACAACAGGTCAATGGTCCATTTGAGCACCTAAATGAAATTTCAAAATGGATGCCAAAATTATTTTAACTCTGGTCGAATGATTCTGGTGACTTAATCTCACTTTATCTTGGACAAAATTGTGGTTGTGTGTATGATTCCTTTCACATCCATAGTAGATGAAATTAAAAATAAAAAAAATAAAAAAACTATTTATCCCTCACACGCCACTAATATTGGAGGCCATTCGAATGTTGGTTGATAAGAAATATATTAGTTTGAACATTTAAATAAGGATATAATGATTGGTTAATGAAGTCTTTCCTCATCTTTGTTTCACTGTTTCCCACCCAAAGTCAGATTGCAGCTCGTTATGTTAATATGTCTGTGCTTCAGCAAAGTAGAACAGGAGGAAGTATATATGGTGCTCCTTATGATGACTTTATAGGTGGTTGCTAAATAGGGATGTACACAGAAAAACATATGAATAAACATATATTTCACTTGTCCATATTTGATGCCCACACCATTGAGAATTCGAGCATGGTTTTATTTTGGAATCGTGCATACTCTACCTCAATTAAGAGGCCCTCTATGTGGAAGTATTGTAATAGTGGAAGTAGTAACGTGACTGTCTAAATTCCTCCCATAAATTTTTTTAAAAAAATGTACAAGATAATGAATTCATGCCTTTATGATACATAAAAAGGAAAAAGACAAAATAAAAGATCTTTAAATAGAATAAGGCATGTATGGCTTCAAAATACAACATTTAAGTAAATCTTAAAAGTATGATAAGTAAAAGTTAAAAAGTAGGTTACGTGGCTTAAAAGGTAAGTATAGTATTATTTAAATAAACAATAATAATATATTGTTTAATATTCTAAAATTTCTAACCATAGCATTTTGGATTACCCACGTGGCTCTCAAGCTTTAAAATCTCCTTAATGAAGGGGTAGAGAATATACCCCCCACTCTCTAGAAAAAAGGTCACATTAAATTAAAATAATAAGAGCATGTTAGAAAAGAAGAAGTAAAGTTTATGTATTTGATTGGCATTCATTCCATTCCTATAAGTTCCTCTTTAAAAGTAAATATATAAATATATGAAAATAATTTACTTAATTATAGAAGATAATCATTATAATATTTTTAATTTTCCCTTAAGGTAAATAGAATATTTAAAGAATATATATATAAGTATATAAGTAGATAAAAGAATCTAAATGGTAGATATTTTAATAAATAAATAAAGTAAAAATGATTTACCTTACTCTTTGGGTCTAGCAAAACGTTCGAATCAATCATCACCTTATTGGTAATCTTGAGGGTGATGGTAATAAACTCAGTATTGAGGATGGTAGAAATATGAAGAGTGGTACTAGTACAATGTCAAACTTTTGATTGATAGTTAAGGGTCTAGTAAACCGTATGTTTGGAGTCAACCCAAATTCATTTACGTCCCCTTAGCCCGCTCTCAGGTGACATGGCGATGATGATGTTGTATGAGCTATGTCACCCAATGTGCATTGTATGTACTATGCACATGTATGATTGTTAAAAGTTAGTATATTGTATTATTGTTAAAAAAAAAAATTGTTAGTTGCATTTTTACGCTAGTGTAAATTATGGCATTACAGCTTTTGTTGGTCATTTGTGCAAAACTTGGACCAAAAGGTCTTCCTAAGGTTTCATCCCTTGGGAAAGAGAAAGAATGTAGCTCATTCCTAGATCAGAGGTTGACTCTTCACCCAACTAGTGTTAGTGTTGTATTCTCGCTTAGTTGTTCTGTAGCTTGCTTTCTTACCCTTGTCTAGAATAGTGAGCTTGACATCTCCTAGTTTTTGTCCTCACCTCTCCACCCATAATTGCATCTCCCTACTTTTCTTTCAGTATTTTTAATGGAACAATGTTTCCCATGGATTCTCCCTTGCTAGATGCTATCCTAGAGGTACCCTCTTCTATGCTGACCTCGAACCTTGTTCTTGAGGTGAAGATGGTCGATGTCCTTGCAATGATCCATGAAGTTGTGGTGTCTTCTCCTACTTTGGTTAGCCCTTGTCTGGTCTACCTAGCTCAGCCAAAGCTAACTAACCCAATGAAGTTAGCTGATGTTGGGACCAATTCTAAGTTCAAAAGGAAGTAAGCTAAAACCATTAGACAAAAGAATACAATGATAGATATTGCTAATGGAAATAAGTCAACTTTGCAGTAGATTGGCTTCAAACATAATAAGAAATGTTGATTCTCTCTTGGAACATCTAAGGGATTAATATCTTCATAAGGAAGCATATTGTCGGAGATTTTATTAAATGTTTTATGTATATATATCTTGTCTAATTAAAAAGAACACACATAAGGAAGAATTCAATTACACAAAAAGAGACTAAAAACACTAAATCAAAACATGAAAATCCTCCATTAAGACCAAACCCCTTTGTAATTCAAAAAAACACAGCCAAAGTAAAGGATGACTTACCTTTAACAAAACATTGACTGACTTGACCAACTAGTAGTGAGTGTGTGAAAGCTCACTAGGGCTTCTGGCCAAGGTTACCCGACCAAGTTCTTCTCCGAGTGATAATTCCTACTTCCCTCTCAGAGGCTTACTTTTGTTTAACACTAACTTAACACATTTACAATGGTAGTTATCCATTCACAATATAATCATTTAAATCAAATAATTCATAGTCAGAATTCATTATCAAATTAAATCAGTATTCTTTCCACATATTCTCTTCGCTATAAAACATTAAATCAATTTAACATTCATTTATCATTAAATCTAAATGATGTACATAAGCAAAGTAAAAACACATGTATTTTAATCAAAATTACAAACACACTCATATATTAAAGTATTTTTAACCAACATAGTAATAGTAAATTGGTAAATGTACAATGGGGTGTAACATTAATGGGAATTCAAGGGAACTTGATTTTCTTTCTTCTTGCTACTTTCACTTTTGATAGGTCTTCTTAGGTTTTCTTCATAGCTCTTTTTTTCTTCTTTATTTGACTTCTTTGATGCCTCTTTGGAGTCATTCTTGTTTGCCATTTTATTTTCTCCATATCCAATTCATGTCTTATTGAATGGTGATCTCTGACCATTTTTAAATGTATCATCCAAATCTTGGCACTCTTATCAAACTTGAGGCTCTTGTTCAACTTGGATGATGCATTTTCTAGTTTCTTCCTCAAAGAAATTATCTCATACTCTAAGATTTCACAATCTTCTTCCTTTTTCTTTCAATTGGATTCTTACCTCTTCTTCAATATTTTTCCCTTCTTCAATTTAAATTTTGAGATCAATAATCATATTTTAAGATTCTTTAGGATCATACAACATTTTTTCTTTAAATGCACTATCCTCTTGAGTTTTTAATCCTTATTTAATTTTTTTTTTCATTAACTTCCTAATCTCACTAGAGGCATAATGGAGTTCCTCCTCAAGATCCACTTCTCCTAAGTTCATCTCTTCTTTTCTTTCACTCACAAGGTGGTCTTCTCTTTCAGAGATATCATCTTTTATTTTTGTTGTCATTTGTGTTCCATTTGTCACCCCATCATTTTTTCTCGATTCTTTTCATGACTTGTATTTGGTTTTGTCGATGCTTTTTGATCAACACTTTACTTGATATTGTGTTTTCCCTTATTTATATTCTTCTTTCCATGTGTGCTCTTGTATATCTACCTTCAAGTGGTTAAAATATCTCTAAAGGAACCTACTTTGATACCAATTAAAGAGCACACAATTATACTAAGAGAGGGGTGAATCTGTATAATCTAATATTTTACTTTTTCAAACTAACCACAATAATATCAATTACAGAATATAATTCATGTAAGATCTAACAATTATGAAACACAAGAGGAACACACAATTTACATGGAAACCCTTATGAGAGAGAAACCATGATAAAATATTTATTTTACAATATTTGTAGGCACTAACCTATTGGAGGAATTGACCCCCACTACTAAGAACCAACTTAGTGAGAGACACCAATCTCTCCTTTAGGAAGCACCAACTTCCACAAAAATGTTCTATATTTAGGATTTTTCTTCATCAAGAGATAATGGATATCTTGACCTTCTTTAGTGTTTTTTTTAGTGGCTAATATTCACCAATTGGCTAATTGTTGAAATTTGGGAATCCAAAATTGGATAATAGTTCGAGCTATAATGTGACTTGAATCGCCACATTTTACAAAAAAAAAAAAAAATGTAGTCTTATTTAAATGTCCAAAATTTATTTTATGAACAAAATTAACTCAAAAATTTGCCACAATACTTGATACATGATTAGATTAGATTCGCCTAAATTTTATAAATTATACGAGAAATCTATATTAATTCACTAATAGTATATCATAATTATTAGTTTCTTTAGGACCATATTTCTAATCTTTAGTTTCCACCATTGATTTATAATATAACCTAATGGTCCTTGTTGTATTCCACAAGGTAAAATGTACCCACGATTTGTAATGCTCATGGGGACCATAATTTTGGGTCTCATGAGGCATTATAGATTATTAATTAAATTACACCTCATGAGTAGGAGGGTGGTAGATCCCGGTGATATAAAAAGGAATTTTGAGCCATGAGAATTATAGATCATGGGTACATTTACCTCACAAAATACAATGATGGCCATTATATTATACTTTGAAAATGGCAACAAGTAAATATTAGTCTACCCCTTAACCCATCAATAATTTCCACTCTTGGGCCTCTACTTTTCCATGAGAATTATTTTTAGATTGGATGGATTCACCATAATAATTTATGCATTTTCCTATTATTTTTCAAGATTCACCAAAATTTTCTATAAAATTTTAATGATGTAAAAAAATCGCCAATAAAATTAATATTTTTTTAAAAAGGGAAAGTTTAGATCAATATAAATTAATATTTTTCTTAAAAATTGGAAAGGATTCCTGAATTTTATACCTTTTAGGGGTTTCTTAAAGTTATCACTAATCTTCTTCCTTTTATTCACTCCACGATTTCTCACTAATCATAACATACTTGTATGATCACACATGCTTGGATGATATTCTTTAATCCATAATATTTTCTTATTTCTTCCACCAATATGTATTTTATACTCACTCATAAATTCTTTATCATCTGAATGATTTCTATCTTTATTTACTCCTTACTTTCTCTTTAACAAATTGACTAATTTTTCCTTTTAGTCCTCCATACTTTTTTTCAAATCTATATTTATCATTCTTCAAAATCTGCATATATATACTTTTATAAATCTTCAATAATCTCTTCTTTACAAATCTTCCTTCAAGTTCTTTTATGATCTTATTTGTATCTTCTTATTTGTACATATGCATGTGTAAGTATGATATATACTTTTATTTATCTACAATTATTATTCACAATTCTTTATTATGTATATAAGATATTTGTGTTTTTACACTTCACACTCTCCTCTCTTCACAAATCATATTCTAAATATATACCTTGATGCCCCTTCACAAATTGACTTCATGGAAATACACATCTCTATGAATGAAGATTCAGCCACATTAGAGGATTTTGATTTTAATTTAATGTATCTAACCTCTCCAAAATGAAGCAAATCCTTTCTATGGTTGGCCTTAAACATATCTAATCTAATTTAAATTCTTTTATGGGAGGTGACTATTCTCCAAGGAGTCAACTTATTCAAACATAATCTATGCTTATCTATACCTTGATTCATCTTCACTGTTGTTATCTTTTCATACATTTAATTGCTACTTTATAAGTTTAATAATAATTCGCTAATTTCTATCCTTTATTATTAATATTAATTGTTGCTTGCCATTAATCATTTTTATGATAAATTTCTTGGACAATCTAAAATATATATTATATGATTATCTTTGTATAGTGAAGGATTAAACCGGCTATTACATTAAATGTCTTTGACTTTTTATTTACATAATGTAAAGGGTCAACAAAAGAATGGGATAGAATAAAATTGAACTTAAACTCATCTTGTTCAATGAAATTTTTTTATCCTTAACCATTTTCACATAATGTGATCTTGCTCTTGAAATGATCAGTGGCCTTTGGCATTTTTCGATGTCCTTCATGCAATGTTCTTTATCCATTAACAATAATTTACCCTTTGATATCATTGATAATAAACTTTCCAAAAATCTCATCAATAGGTATTTGCAATCAATGATAATATCTTGTTCATTCAATTTTACATCAATGACAACAATCTTGCCAACTTTGACATTAATGACAATATATCCAAGAAAGGATAGTGAAGAATAAATGCTTGCTACCAGAAAAAGAGAAGGCATAGTAAGCTAGGGTGGAAAGCTATTTTTTTATGTCATTCACTCCAACTTAAAATTTATATGATGGAGGGAACAAGATAAATGGATTGGTCAATCATAATAAAAAGTACTCTAAATATTAGACCCCTTTTTTACTATTACAAATGGTTGAGAGGTTATCCTTAAGTGCCACATGGAAAAATTCTCTTGAATTTTCAATCCTACGAAGGAATGAGGTATGAAGCTTGTTCATTGAATACATCAACCACATTCTTTGATTTTTTTATCTATGGAATTTATGAAAGCTTGATCCTCTTAAGGAGATTGTGGACATCACCAATAATCCTTTTTAGCCTCCAATTTTGGACTTTTGTCAAGGATAAAACAAAAATATATATTTTAGTCAGATTCAACTATCACCTTAAGTAGGAAGTAGGTTGTGGATGGGTAAAATCCAAACTTAGTTTTCTCCATTCATCATATTTGTTACCATAGGATCTATTACATGTATTTTATTCTCTTTCCATCATGGGGAAACCTATATCCCTTCTCTAAATATCCTTGAAATATTTTGAGGGATATCCACCCTTCATTGTTGAGTTTTTTGTAGGCTTAATGTTATAAAATATAATTAAGTGAGCTTTGTCATCCAATACAAACTTACAAAGTTCAAAAGTCTTGTTGAGGAGTACTAGAATTATTTTTTGTCTTTTCTCTTGGACTCTTTGAAAGATGTATAAGTATAGATGATCTTACTTTCAATAATAATGATGTAGTCAAGGATTGGGGAAAAAGAATGGATGCCTTGTCCTTGCACCAAACACTCAAGAAACTCTTAAGAGTTCAATAATTTTAGTATTTTCATGTGCAATATTTTGGACTCATGCTAATGCCAAGATTTTTAACAAAATATTTTATTTAGATTTTTTTTTTCCAATTCATCTTATTTGTTTCCTTAAGATTTATTACATTTATTTATAGGATCTATTTGGAATCATAATGAATATTGGGAAGCTCCTAGTAATGTCTTAAATTCACTCCTAATGTACTACGTACATAATATTAATGACATAGAGTAAGAAATGCATAAGTAACTATAGTCCATATATCTAAGTTAAAAATGAATATTATGTGACCAAATACCCCTTTTTGAACTTGGTCTAGTAATAACTTGTTAGTCAACTTAATTTACATTGGAAGTAAAAATTCATTTGTGAATTATCATCCTAGAGCTAAGATATTAAACAAAGAAATATCATTTGAGATTTGGATAAAATAAACAACTATATATCTTTGTTAATGAGAAAATATAATCATCATTCTTACAATTTTGGTTGAAAGGAATACATACAATATTCAATATGGGGTATGTAAGAAATCTATTAGATGAAGGATGCCTAGTGGAGTCAAATCTTCATGCTAGTAATTTAGGATATGACAATATATTCAAAGGCTTGCTACATGAAGGACTAATGTGATGAATGGGAAGAGGTTGTGCTTAGTCTATGGTATGCGGTGAGGTTGTCTGTGCACTTGTGAGGTTGCAGTGCATGGTTGTTTCCTCCCTCGCATGCATGGTCTGCTACTTGGATCGGTGTCTATTGGTGGTTCTCTATGGTGGGGGTGTGTGTTTTGTTCTCTAGGGGCTGTTTCTTTCTTGTTCTTATAGATTGGTGTTTCTTTCCTATTCTTGAAATTTTTTCCTTTTTTACTATATGTGGAATTGTGTTTGGGTTTTGGAATTGTGTTTGGGTTTTGTTTGACTAATTGAGGGTTTTACCGAGCCACTACTCCAAAAATGAGTGGCTACTGAATATATGTCTATACAAAAGGATCTACAAGTATGTATGAACATGTATGTATCTCGCTATCAAAAATGATGTACCCAAAAAATGATCACTGAGGAGCATCACTCCCAGACCCCTCTAGCTCTGGTGGATGCTCTGGAAGCTGAGGGTGGGGTTATACGATAGTCATCAAGTGTGAACAATGAGGTGTGATGTGGATAGGGCTTCTGCATCCCTCACAGTCTCCCCTTGCAAGGAGGATATGTCTAGCTCCGCTTTGTTGTAGATGGTCACCTGAGTCATTGAACCTCTGTCAAGCTCTGGCTGATGGCTTCCCATTGAGGTCATCAAGATAGGTCTAAAGGGCATCATGTGCCTACACAGTAGCATTAGCCCTCCTCACTAATGTGTCTCACTTGGCAAGAGCTATCTGTAGCTCCCCTGAAAGCTGATCGTGCTATCCCCACAGACTCGTTAGCTCTACTACCAGATGGACAACCTCTATGCCCTGCTTCTCCTAGGCAGTCCATAGATGTGCAACCAGCTTGAAGCTAGGAGCATGATGCCCTGCATACACTGACCGAAATGCCTCTAGGACTGACCCTTGAATCTATACAGCAGGGACCACCTCCGATATACACTGAGCTATGAGCCTAGGCCACCCTTATGCGTCCTTTGCAAACATAGAAAAGGAAAAGATATCAGTATCACATGGTATATGTAGATAAAGATACACATATAATCAGATATAAGTAAAAAAGCTTATGGAATAACAAATCATGTATACTTGCATCTGACTACCATGTTGGAGTCGGGTGAGGCCGATGCCCCGGACCTGTGCGTAATCTTGGTAGCCTCCCAGTGCCAAAAGTGATGCAGCCATGAAGTAGAAGATGGTGGTTTCCCAGACTAGGAAGTCATCGATGGGGATCGATTTCCTTTATTGCTGAGCCTCGACAACACTACTACCTCCTCCTCCTGACACGCTGCCAGCCTCTCCTCCTATCCTACGATTGGCGGGGGCTGGTAAGATTAACCTATGGACTAGGGTCCTCGAGGTACCTTCACCGAACATAGGGCCGGTCGATGCCTCTCCCACCACCGCGTAAAATCTGCAGCCATGCCAACATTATTCATCGCCAATAAGGGTGGTTGATCATAGTCGGGCTCATCATCATCAAATGGTAGTATATCTATGATACTCGGGTGAGGGAAATCCCCAACCCTCGCCGCACTCCTGTGGGCCCTTGTGTAGGTGGCCACAGCTGGTGGAATGGTCTACCCACATTGAAAATCCCACCACGAATGACATCATCTATGTAACCCCAACCAACCCTGTCATCTACGAAATTCCAGTTCATAATAATTCACCAGACTTGTATTCAAGGTTCGTGAAAGCTACAAATTCTACATCTTATAACGTCATTGGGCACACATATCCCATAAGGAGTAACATACAGAACTTGGATCAACAACCTACTTCACAACCTACTTCTTTACCACCTTCCCAACCGAGCCTTCCTGCAACACCTAAACTTGCGATCAAAGCACCAGGTGATTATGATCTTGTCAAGTAGCTTTGCATTACTTCGGCTAAGATCACAAGCTTTGGGACTTGCTTCAGACCACCTCGGTTTATCAAGAGATGCTTCAGGAGGCCCTGCAAAAGATTCTCTTGCCTGCCTCCGCCAGGCCTACGGATGTTAATGCGTTGTTGGCTAATATTTGTGTGGATTCGCCGAATATTACGTTCCACCCGCAAGAACTCCCGCCTCCGGACGTGCAGAAGCAAGCAGAGCCTTTAATGATCATAGTTAATGTTAATAACATTGGTATTAGGCGTACCCTCGTTGATACTGGATCGACACTCAACGTTTGTGGTATGGACCTACTACCTAAAATCAAAGTTGATTCGTCTTCCTTGGCAGCTCCCTCTTTGTACATCCGTGGATTTGATAACACTGGTCGCCAAGCTCTAGGTACGATAATATTACCTTTGCAGCTAGGCCCCGCTACCTTACCCACGTTGGATTATGGGATGCCTGGACCTTTACCTTACAATCTCCTTTTAGGGAGACCTTGGATCCACGCTATGGCTGCGGTAACCTCTACTTTACATCATTCTTTGAAATTTGTTGCAAATAAGCGGGTAGTCACGGTCAAAGCAGATCTAGAATGCGTTCACCTCTGTGAATTGGCTACTGCCAGTCACGTTTCAACCATGTCTACGCTCAAAAATTGTATTCCTTCCTTAACTGCTAATGCTATGGCATGTTCTTCATCGATACCCTTTGTGGAAATCATTCCCAGAGCAAGTGTCGAAACTAGAGAAATGCCTAAAGAAGAGGATCCCGGTTGTCCCATATCATCTTCTCAAACAAACGCCTTCCTAAGGGATGATTGGGGTTCCTTGAACTTTTCCGAATTATTTATTTCGGAGTACAAGGTAGACCCCTCTTGCATAGACTTTCCGCGTGCCCCTAGTACAAAGTTAGACAATATTCCCATGGAGGAGAAGTGCAATCCTGTTCAGGAAATCACTCCTTTCCACGCTGAGGAGAACGGTCCACCTCTTGCAAAAGAAATTAACATTTGTGAATCCGACAAAGGAGGCGAAAGTACCCTCGTAGAGACATTCGACGTTTATTGCTGGAACGAAGCACTCTATGTGGATCCGCCGCCCCTTGAGGTTTTACAAACTCGCTATGGATTTAGATATGAACTCGCCTCTTGATTTGGCTACGGGCAGAAGGCCTGGGACATATCGAGCAGGGAATTCAAGTCCCTATCAATCTTAAACCACGACAGCGTAACTTGGGGCTAGGTTGCTCTGTTGAACAATCTAAGCTAAAGCCTTGGGGGAGTGTTAATATGATTTCGATCGAATCATTGAACCTCGTCCACCATGAATTAATAGAGGAAAATGAGCAAGCCGAGAATATTCCTTTGGATATCTTCTCTTCTGATGAAGCATTAGAGGAATTTCTAGGCGCATACTCCTCACTCCCCGCTTACCATCACAAAAGATGTTTCCTATATTGCTTGCATAACCAAGCATATTTTGGGGAGTCTGTCTTGAATATTGATGAGGAGGACCCTCTATCTAACTCCAATGATGACATTCCAACACCTGAGCATGAAGACCAAAGTTCCCTCATAAAAGGGGATACTGTCGAGGTCTCTATGGACCTCGTATCCCCTGAAAAGGTGATCAAAATCGGAAAGTGTCTTTCTTCGGAAGAAGGAAACGAACACTCCGATATCTTGCGTTCCCATCCTGACATATTTGCTTGGACATATGAGGATATGCCCGATATTGATGAATCTATAGTGGTTCATAATATTGTCCTATGTCCCGATGCCAAGCCGGTTAAGCAAAAGATCCGAAAAATCAATCCTAGAGTGGCATTAATGGTTAAGACTGAGATAGAGAAACTGTTAAAAGCAGGCTTTATCCGTCCCATCGATTATTCCCCTTGGATTTCAAACATAGTCGCTGTTAGTAAACCTGACAGTTGCATTCGCATTTGCATCGATTTTCGAGACCTTAACAAGGCTTCCCTTGAAGATGATTTTTTGTTACCTAATATAGACATGATTGTTGATTCGACTGCAGGCCATGCATTGCTCTCCTTCATGGATGGCTTCTTAGGCTATAATCAGATCCGTATTAACCCGGATGATCAATACAAGACAACCTTTACTACCCCATGGGGTACTTTTTGTTATGTGGTCATGCCCTTTGGATTGAAGAATGTAGGAGCTACTTACCAACGGGCGATGACCCTAATATTTCATGACTTCATTCACAAGATCCTAGAGGATTACGTCGATGACATATTGGCCAAATCCATAACCCACCAGGATCATCCTAAGAACCTTCGTCTGATTTTCAAAAGACTTCGACTCTACAAAATGAGATTAAATCTCCTTAAGTGTGTCTTTGGCGTTGACGTCGGCAAGCTTCTAGGGTTCATAGTCTCTCATTGTGGGATTGAGGTCAACACTAAAAAGATCGACGCTATCGTTAACATGCCTCCATTGAGGAATATTACCAAGTTGCAGAGTTTACAGGGAAAGATTCAGGCAATTTGTAGATTCATATCTCAATTGGCTGATCGCACCCTTCCTTTCACTCGTTTGTTAAAGAAGGATGTTCGCTTCATATGGGATGAGGGATGTCAAAAGGCCTTTGAGTTGATCAAAGCCTATTTAGCCAACCCTCCCGTATTAATGCCGACTATGCAAGGTAGACCCTTTTTGCTCTACCTAGCTGTGTCACCATATGCTTTAGCAGCCCTTTTGGCTCAATATGATGACTCTGGGAGAGAAAGAGCAGTCTACTACATTAGCCGCGTCCTGGTTGATTACGAAACCCTTTATTCCTCCATGGAAAGGCAATGCCTTGCTCTCATCTTTGCTACACAGAAGCTGAGGCATTACCTCCTCCATGCCGAAATGCACGTCATAGTAAAAACAGATCTTTTAAGGCATTTATTTTCTAGCACCGACCTAGTAGGAAGGTTAGCGAAATGGGTTATGTTGTTTTCTGAGTTCAACATAAAGTTTGTTACTCAAAAATTGATAAAGGGACAAGTGGTTGCAGATCAATTGGTAGACGCTCCCTCATCTTGCTCCTTTCCCGGCTTAGATCTGTTTCCTGATGAAAACATTTTCTTGATCAACAAGGATCCCAAATGGAAAATGTACTTCGATGGGTTGAGGTGTCAAACTGGTTCCGGAGCGAGAGTGGTCCTAATATCCCCTGAAGGAAAACCAGTCCCCTTGTCGTTTTGATTAAACTTTCCTTGTACTAATAGCATCGCTGAGTACAAAGCCCTTATAGCTGGCTTACGCGCCGCGATAGCACTAAAAATCAGACACCTTCGTATCCTAGGTGACTCTAAGCTTATAGTGAATCAAATAACGGGAACCTATTAGGCTAAGCAAAGTTAGTTGTCTCGATATCTTGATCTTTCCTTGTCCTTGCTCAGACAACTTTCTTCCTTCACGATAGACAATGTCCCTAGGAGAGAAAATAGACATGCTAACGCCATGGCAAGTTCCGCTTCCTTGGTACCTTTCGAAGAAGACATAAAAGAGTACCACTTTGTGGTCCAAATCTTGCAAACCCCTGCGGTTCCCGAAGAACCTGAAGTGGAATTCCCCATGTGTTCCCATGTAGACTCTGGAGAATGGTTTGTTGATGTCTATAACTATTTAAAAGCTGGAAGCTTCCTCGACGATGCGACAAAAAATGACGCACTTGCGTGAAGAAGCTTCCAGTTCGCTATGTCATCTTATCAGACATCCTTTATAGAAAAGCCTACAATGGTTTGCTTCCTAGGTGTCTTACCAAAACAGAAATACCCCTTGCCCTTAAGGAAGCCCACGCGGGCTCTGGGGGTGGACATTTTGGTGGTAAATCCCTAACATAGAGATTGGTAGACATGGGCTACTATTGGAAAACAATTGAACGAGATTCCTTTGACTTTTTTAAGAAATGCCCTCAATGCCAGCAACACAACCGACTCATTCACGTGCTCGCCCAAGAGTTACAAAACCAAACTTCCCCTTGGGCATTTGCTAAATGGGGGTTAGATATTATCAGAAAGATATCTCCTCCCTCTTCCAAAGGACATGCTTTCATCATTACCACCACAGATTACTTCACAAAGTGGGTCGAGGCTATCCCGCTCCATTTCACGAATGCTGAAGTTATCTGTAACTTCCTTATGAGCAGCATTATTTCTCGATTCGGATTGCCCGCTACACTTGTTCTGACAATGGTACACCATTCAAGAATAAGGAAGTGAAGCAATTCCTTGAAAGTTCCATATCTAGCACAAGTTCTCTACACCCTATTATCCTCAATCCAACGATCAAGCGGAAGCATCAAATAAAACTCTTGAGCTCATTCTCCGAAAGATAGTTAATAAACACGGTAAAGACTGGCACATTCAATTGACATATGCTCTATGGGCCTATTGCCCGAGTGTCCGCACGGCTATAGGAACAATGCCCTATAACCTCGTGTATGGTGCCGAAGCTATCATGCCTTTGGAATTGGAAATCCCGTCTTTACGAGTCTCCCTGAAAGGGCTAATTGATAATGAGACCTATTGAGTCAACCGCCTACATTAGTTGGAGATGCTCGATGAGCGCCGTTTACGAGCCCTCAAACATCTTAAAGCTTATCATCGGTGGTTATCCAGACAATACAATCAAAGTGTACTCCCTCGAACCTTTAAAATAGGAGATTTGGTTCTTTATGAGAATCAGAGAAATGTAAAT
>VDFB02193998.1:12021-34172 GCA_007258455.2 Sequoia sempervirens | reverse complement strand
GGTCGAGGCTTAGATGACCTAAAAATATATTTTTGTAAAACCCAATGTGTTTTCAAGCACTTAGGCAATTTTTACAATTTAGCCAAAATGAAGAGTTAAAACTACTTAACTCTTGTTAACCTCCTTCCAACTAAGAAAAACCATCCCTAGGTCAACACTAATGGTCTACATGACCTTATGAGGAAACACAAATAACATCACCCAGATCAACCAAATGCCAAAAAGGCACAACAAAACAAAAACTCACTTCCAAAAGCTCCTGATTACCTAGGTGCTCCTGCACCAGTGGTCTTGGTGTCAATTATACTAGTTTGATGGGCTAGGATTGAGCTACTAAGTTATACTAGTGCTTGTGTACTTGCCAGGATCAGGATTGGGTTAAAATTCTCAATCACAAGTACCTCAGTGGGGTGAACCCTTATGATGTTCCTCATTATTGTCTCTAGGAGAAAGGGCCTATGATTTGGATGACTCTCAAAGGAGGAGCTAAGTTGATAAAGGAGGGTCTATTTTGGATTTGTAATAAGGGTTTAGAAGCCCTCTTTTGGTATGATTCTTGGGATGGTTATCCCTCTATTATATCTATGTTTTCTCATTTTCAACCTCTTTGTGAATTCTTGATGGAAGTTGGTTGCGTACAATGGAAGACTTCAAAAATGTCCGTGCCTTGGGCTGTGGTGGAGGTATGGCACCAGAAGGATCCCTAGGATTGGTCTCCGTGAGAGTGCAAGAGCTTGCTGTGGAATTTTTTTGGTAGAATGTAGTTATCTTTAGGACAAAGATATTTTGGCTTGGGCTCCTAATCCGAAGGGCATATTCTCTATTGTCTCTAAGTATATGAAGCTAGATAGTCAACTGTATGGAAAGGTTAGGGTCCCTTGGTGGAAGCAGGTTTGGAATAAATTTTCTTTTCCTATGTGAAATTTATTTTTATGATTGGTTGCTCAAAATAGATGTCTTACTTGGGAAAATATTTTGAAGAGGGGCTTGGTCTTCCATCTGTTTTGGTAAATAACAATAGTGAAGAGTATTTTGGCATTTTGGTGGGGCTTGGGGACATCCCCTATGTTCATGCCTATTTTTTGATAGAGTTCCCCCTGGAAAGCTGGGAGACCACTAAGACAACTTTTTCGACATTTTAGATTATTGGCTTGCCCTACCTTTATTATTTGGCACCTTTTCTTAAGAGAAATAGAAGGATTTTTTCAAGATGTGAAATAGGAAGGGGATCTTTTATGGAGGAATATCTTCATTAAGATCCAAGAGACCATTTTAACTAAATGTGACTTTTCAGTTACTCTGGATCCAAGTGATTTGTCCTTTGTGAGGAATCTGTACTTGGAGGGTAGAGGGTTTGGTTTCTCTGCTAGTAATGGCCCTCATTAGATCAAGAAGAGGATTCATTGGGATGGTCAGTGGTGACCTCCCACACAAGAAGTTTTGAAGATAACATCAGATGGATCTTCTAGGGGGAACTTGTGGCATGGTGAGATTGGTGGTAATATTTAGATAATAATGGAGGTGTCGTGATTCTTCTTTTCTATTTATAAGGTTCATCATTCCTAATAATCCTCTTCATGGCTTCACTCTTTCTATTTTCCATATTGGAAGAGGTTGTTCTCTGGGATAGAAGAGGATTATTTGTGAATCTAATTCACAGATTGTAGTTGATATGCTAAATGAGCGGAGATTTGATGGTGTTAACTAGAAATTGGTTGTTGTGATCAAACATATTGTGAAGTTGTGCAGTTATTTGGAATTTGTTTCTTTTTGTCATATTTCTATGGAATGGAATAGGGTGGTTGATCTTCTGGCAAAGTGGGCCTCTGATCATGTGGAGAGGTGGTTCATAGATGAATGGGGACTTTTACCCTCAGATCTCTCTTTGTCCCTTAAAAAGATAATCATGGAAGACTTTCATATGTAAGTGGTTCCCTGGTTGGGTTCCTTTGGGGACTTTTGTTGTGTGGATAGTGGGTAGTTTTTGTGGACTAGTGCCCATTGCTTTGTAATGTTTCTTTGATTCAATAAATTTTTACCCCTTTTCTTTTTTCTTTTTAAAACAAAATACTTGCTACATGAATATCTTAGACCTAGTAGGATTGAATGATTGATCCAAAACATAAAAAGAAATTGTATGAACTTATAATATAAGATATAGTGATGGAATGAGAATAGTGTTAAAATTGGACACTAAAACTAGAAGACAAAAATATGTGTAAGCGTATAATTTTAATGTAATGAAAAGAATAAATAAAATTGTTATTAAATAATGACCAAGATGAAGAAAAGAGTAACCTTAAATCTTACTATTTCATATAATATTGAATTACATAGAAAATTGTATTATAATTTTTAGAACTAAGTTATGATTATTATAGATATTCATTGGAAAATATGTGAGTTCATGTTATTAAAATATACATAAATGATTTAATTAATAAGTGAAAAAACTTATAAATAATACATTATGGCCACTAACTTGTTAGCTAGTAACTAAAGTGGCAAGATAAATGATGCATGTAGGAGGATAGTTGTTTCCAAATTATCTGATAATATATGTTTTATTTAACTACTACAATATTTTATCTTATATAGCATTGTATGTAACACCCCTCCATTTTGGCTCTTTGATCGGCAGTGTTTTCTTTGTAATGGTTGTGTTTGATTATGCTTTGACTTTGGAACTAGGCTGCTTTTGATTGCAATTGTTATACAATGTGGATGTTATATTTCGATGTGATGTTATCCTAATGTTACCCTTATGGCATGTTTTGGATTATCTTAGAAGATATTTGATTTAACCATGTTTTATGCTGATGATCATGTTATTGATGTTAGATGTGTCAGTTAGTGATAATGTATTGGTGAAGGGGACAGGATTGTATCACTTGCTTGCGAGTGCCCTACAATTCTGAGACTTCCTCTTCACGGTTTGATTGATCATATTATATATATATGCACGTTCGACATGCTCTTTGTTGCAGGTTGGCAGGTACATGACATCGACTCCAACTGGTTTCCAGGTTTGAGCGTGTCCTTTGACCAACGAAAATTAATTGGGAGATAGTAGCTAGGTTTTCTGTGTCAAGTTGTCACCCTAGTCATAGCATGTGGTTGGGTTGTTGTCGGGGTCAGTTGTTTTAACTTGTTCAGTTTTCCCTTGAGTGTTTATTAATTTCAAGTTAAAGTTTATTAAATGACCCACGTAGTTTAATTAATGATTAAATGTGGTTAATTGTAAGATAAAAGTGATTAAATGGCTTTTGAAAATTATAAGTGTTGATTGTTTCATTTTTTTTGAAATGTTGGAAAATTGGTGATTAATTAATTAATTTAATTTAATTAATAAAATAATCTGATTGTGAATTAGATTTATTTTATTGACTAATTAAATTAATAGGGTTAAATTAAATCAATTAGGTTGGGTTGGCATCTTTAGATTTTTTTGGATTAAATCAAAAAATTAGAATTATGCTTTACATTTTACTTTTAGAAATAAAAGTTGAAAAGAATTTAAATTGGTGAATTGATAAATTCAATTGGTTAAAGAAATTTAATTAACTTTTGGGTTGTAATGAATTTTATTTAAAAGAATATTGTTGCAAAATGCATTTGGAAAATGAAATTGTTTTATTAAATTTCAAAAAAATAAAAATATCTAATTTAGCAATAAATTTTGATGGGTGAGTCCATTTTAGGGCTTTGACAAATTTAGGGAAGGATTGCATAAGGAAAAGGGATTTTCTTTTTTGAATTATCTTTTTCATAATTGGAAAAAAATTGGGAGAGCAAAAACTTGGTTTTGGAATTCTTGGAAGGATCCTTGGTTTTGATTTTGGTGGAGAGCTTGGAGGAGACTAGAATTGTGGAATTGAAGGAGGGCTTGGGATTCTCCATTGTTGAAGCTTCCAAATTTGGAGGAAACACAAGGTTCCATCACTCTTTCTTCTACTTCTTGCTTTCTTTTGAATGAGGTTATATGATTGAAAATGTAATTTTAGATTCAATGAAATTTATGGAAGAGCTCTCATATTTGCAAAATTATAAATGGATTTGGGAATGGAAACTAAACAAGGAATTTGCACCAAGAAATAGAGAAAAAAAATAAAGAAAACTCCATTGTTGATCTAGTTTTTGAAAACCCATTTTGTTGTTTTGAAAATAAGTTATATTATTGAAATGGGTTTGGATTATTCTTGCAATTTAAGTCTGAAATAAAAAATCTGGGTACATATATGAGTAAATATGCCCATGCATTTCAAAACATGGATATATTTACTCATATATATACAGAAATATATATTATTGTATTTGAAATTTTAGATTTGGGGTTTAAACCCAGAAAAAAGCATGTATTTTCGCCATAGGCTATGGCTGTGCCTAATAAAATAAAAATAAAAATTTTGTTTTGTTGATGTGGGGTGGGAGGTCAAACCCCACTGCCACACACACGCAGGCCACGGCCGGAATGGCCACAGACTATGTGTTAAACACACAGGCCGCGGCCGGAACGGCCACGGACTGTGTGTTAAACACACAGACCGCGGCGGTAAGGCCACAGACTGTGTGTTAAACACACAGGCCGCGGCCAGAACTGCCACAGATTGTGTGTTAAACACACAAGCCTCGGTGGTAAGGCCACGAACTGTGTGTTAAACACACAGGCCGTGGCGGTAAGGGCTTCGTGGCATTCCAATGAACCTCGAATTTCATTTTTTTTTTATGATTTATTTTATAATAATTATTTAATATTATATTAATATTAATATATAATAATATATTTATATATTATACTATATGTATAATATATAATATATTATATATATATAATATTATTATAATATGTAAATAATATTTAGCTATGTAATAAATTGTAGAGTGTAATTAAATTGCCTGTTTAAGAGGATTGAAAAATTTGATTAAATAGATATTTTTTTAATGGAATTTTTATATACTTTAATGGATATGGAATTTTATTAAGAAATAGGTTTTATTGAATAGGATAAATGCCTTGATTTATCTAAATGTTTTGAATATGAAAATTATAGGAAATTTGGAGTAAGTAAAATGAAATAGATGTTAGTTGAACGACTTAATTGTTTAAGTGTTTGATTACAATTATAGTTGTGAAATTGTGAATCAAAGAAAATGTTATTTTAATCAAATGACGTTAGTCAATAAATTGGTTGATTATGATTTGGTTGTGGTACTAAGGATGAAGGAACGACTTGATTTATTGCAATGATGTGGAATGAAATTTAGAGTTTTGATTAGATAAATGCAAGGAAGGAATACTGTGATTGACTGGGTTTAGGAAACCCGAATTTTAGTTTATTTAATTGCTAGAATTACTTTTAATGTTTATTCTTCCTTGCTTGATGTTGGGAGTATGGGGTCATTGTTTGAAGTCTTCCTGATAGGGGATTTGTATCCTGTTGTGGGTTGTCGTTATGAAAGTCACTTTTGGTGTGTCAAAAATGTGCATAATTATACCTTGTGGATCACCCGGTTTTCACGAACGGGGATTTGTGCCTCCTTGGGTGTAGGAGAGGGTAATGTGATTTGGTTTCCTCCAATGTTGGAGTGGGTTTTGTACGTTGTTTTCTCCAGTGTTGGAGTGAGTTTCCTTGTTCTGTTTCCTCCTTGGTTTGGAGAGGTCGTGTTATCTAGTTTCTTTTTGTAGTTGTGTTGTCGATAGGAGAGTGGCTCTTGGTGGGGGTCCGGCACACAAAGGGGCGCCAGGGTAACTCACCTAGAGTTTAACTAAGTGATAATTTAAATGAATTAATGGGGATCTTTCACGCTAATAAGATAATGAATGCCTCTCTCGTGAAGCAAGTGAATGATAAGGCTTGAGATGAGATGGGACGTATAGTTTTGCATGAGGGTCCGGTGGCCGGTAGAGGCAAGCCAGGGTAACCCAGGATGGGGGTCCGGTAACCTAGGAAGGTTGAGCCAGGGTAACTCATGGCAATTTATGCATGACACTCTTCCTATGTCGACAGTTAATCAGTTATTGTGCGATGTACATGATCATTGTTCTTTGGAAGCATTGTAACCTCGTGTTAAGTGATGTTGTGGCTGTAGTGGCTAAATGGTATTGTGTTTTGTGGATGTTAAGTGACCTTGTGATTGTAGTTGTTTCAGTTCAGTTTTTGTGTAAGCCTGTGTCTAGTGGTAAATGGTCTTGTCTAGGAAATTCTTGTTACTATCTCCTAGCACAGAGGGAGTGGAACCTTTTGGATTCCATGTGGTCAGGTGGCGTGCATCTTTCCGTTGGTTCTTCTTCTTGTTCTTGTGGTCGTGATTTCCAGTTGGAGAGCTCGTGGGAATCAGTTTCTTCTCATGCCTTGTCCTTTCAGTTGGTTATAGTATTTATTACCCCTCATTGAGATCGAGGTGGAATTTGTATTATGCAATCTTGATTATTGGATTTATCTCATTCGGGGAATGAGTGTTATAATTATGTTGTAAACTATAATATTGGAATCCAGTGGTATTTCATATTCTGTGATGTAAATTATCTTGCATGGAATGTATGCGTTCTCATTTCCTTAAGTAATTAAATGTTATGTTTCATTTCATGTATGTGGTTTTGTGGGTTTATAGTAATCTCAACCTTGTAGCCTTAGGGGATGTTGGCAAAGTATAGTGAACTTGTATGTCAATGTTCTTATTTAAAAAAAAAAATTGTTGCGTTTGGTTAGTGAATTGCAACTTCCCCTAGGGTTGCGTGGCGGGGCATTACATTGTAAATTGTCACCCTTGACAATTTCACACTATGTTTTATTCCCTTTAAGTTATTGGACCTAATTAACCACTTAATTTCCTAAATTATGCATTCCACAACATATTTTAAAACACTTTTTGATAATTGTAAGCATAAAAAAAATTCTCTCATTTAATACTTTTCCTTCAACTCTTTAAACTTCATAAAATAGGTATGGGACACTAGCGCTTAGGGTGCCTATGTCCCCCTATTTTGGCTCCAAATTCAAATATGTCAATGTTAGCATTTTATTATTTGAAATTCAAATATCTAAAGTCAGTTGTTGGGATTTAATTTTAGGGAAATTAAAATAATAGCATATAAATACCTAGTTATTGCATCATTTGAGCATTAACACTTGAGATATCTAAAAACTATTATTAGCAAATTTGGTGATCAAGAGAATTATTCAAGAAGTGAATAGCAACCATTAAAGGATTTATTACAACAACTCAATATCCCAACATCATGTCAAAATGTATGTGATTTTTCTCATGTTTACGTTTGCACATTGTTTGTGAAAGCTAATCATTGTATATTTCCAAGCAATTCAAGTCATTGAAGCAATTGAGTGAGCAATATCAAGACTTTGAAGAGATGTGTATGACCTCAGTCCTTCAAGGAAGCCATTGAGGGTGGTGAGTTGCAACACTTTATGGATTCATCATTCCTTCTTATCATTTATATTTCTATCATTGGCATTGCCATTGTGGAAGTGGAAACACTAACTTGGGTTTGACCAAGGAAAGCCCCTAAATGGCACAACCTTTATTCTCTCTTAGAATGTGCAAGTTTTAGGTCTAAGGAAGATGGAATGAATTTTGAAGATCAATTATTCATTGTTTTAATTGAAACCCCACACCTTCACAACTAACGAAAACTAAGTTACAAAATTATCTAAAAGTGCAACAAGTAGGAAACAAAATCTCTTATCTGACACTCGATGACTAGAAAAACATAATTAAATTTTCCCTACAAGGACATTGGCGCCTTGGGCACCTATTTCCTACAAAATAAAGCTCAAATTTGAACCACAAGTGTATAGTTTCCTACTCATTCTATTTTTGTAGTCTATTTTTGTCTATGATTTCTCAAATATTTTATATTAGCATCATTAGGTCAATTGAATCATTGCATTTCATCCTTAAGACATTTCTAAATTTGGTTATGGTTTGATTGAATCAACTATTAGGTTTTAAGTCAATCATATACTTTGTCCAAATCCATCAAACCCTTGCCACCTTAAACCCTAAAGTGAAATCTCTAGGGTTTCACTTTTCCTATGTTTCATCTTATAATCGAACAAACTTAATTCTATTTGGATTGAATTGGATTCTCATATCTTATTATATTACTTGGATTTATAGAAGTATAACTGTGTGTGAATACACTCATTTATAATATTTTGAATGAATAAGTGAGATATAGGTAATATGGAAAACATATGGTTGAAATATAAACCCTAGGAAATAGACTATTCTCATTATTTGTAATGAAAAAAGGTTGAATATACTATTTTATTATTTTAAGAAATGTTGTTGGACTCAAATTATTTGCTAGTTAGTATGTCAAGTATATTTCATTAGATTATTGTTCCTAATGGGTTTCTTGTTACATTTCGTTCTTTAGAATAGGTTAGCTATATTTCATTCATCATTTGTTGTACCCATAGGAAAGGAGTTGTTATAGGCATAACTTGTAGCCATGACAGTTTAAATCCTAAATGGGATGTAGTACCCACATCGTCACACCCTTACAAGGTTATGACATTATGTCTATTCTATTATTATATATTTTAGTATGATTTAAAACACTAGAATTATGTAATAAAAATGAAATTAATTATGAGTGCCAATCTAATGACAAGCTTTGGACTTGGTTTATTTCCTTTTCCATGCTTAAACCAAATTCGAATGAGGGGTAGTGCTTATTAATTTCCATATAGAAAATATGTTTCTAACACCATTGATCTATAAAATAAGTTATAAAGATGGGAAAAACTACATTTTCTAATCCCAAATTAATTTCTATATACCCAAAACAAAAAATGTTTATATAATTACTTTAAATGGAATAAAATCATATTCTACCACCTAATTCATTATCAACTCAAAACTATAAATAATATAAATTGGTAATTGTGGTCTACATCATCTAGAATCTCTAGGTTTGTGGGTGCCACAATGTTGCACTATATTACACTTTGGTCGGCTCAAGTCTCCTAATGTATTCAATATGTTTTCTCATTACATAGACCATTGATTTTAGTCACTAACATGGTGAAAATTTCAATAAAATTGCTCAAATTTCCAAATGTATGCAACTTTCCAAATGTATAAGGTGCCAATTCATTCTATAGTCTAAATCAATACTTTAGATGTACATGTTTGCTACATATAATTTTGGCAAGACATTTGAACGATTTTAGGAAATTCCTATTTTGTATTTTAGAAATCTGAAAGTTTAGGGTTTGCATTGATTCCCATTAGCTTAGGATACATGCACTTAACATGTCTCACATTTCTATTGGCATTCAAGGAAGCCTAGGTTACTTGGATCCAAAATATTACAAGAAGTATTAGCTTTCCTATAAGAGTAACATATATAGTTTTGGTGTGGTGTTGCTCAAACTCATGACGTTGAAAAATGTAATTGAAATGATAAATGTTCTAATTACATAAACCTTGTTGCTATGTTGTTGAAAAACACATGGTAAAAAATATGATGGGCATTGTGGATCATCAATTGATGAAAAACACATCACAATAAATGTTGGATATCGTAAAGGTGGTGGCTTTAGTGACGATTGATTGCTTGTAGGAGAAATATAAGAGAATTGCTATGAAATAATATTAAAAAAATATACATTATATTATCACCATTTAACCTACAAACATCAAATAATGATGGTTGGGCTTAAACATCACACACTAAGCAACACTGACTGCTTAGGTGGATGTGCCTCTTTAACTCAATGTTTAACTCAACTCTACCTATTTTCTTAACCCAAATCTTATCTTAGTTTCCATTTCTAGCATTAAAAGTTTTGACATTTCATTACAAAGGTTTGAGAGAGTGGACCCTATGTTGGTGCTGCATTTTTAAAATAAAGAAATATTAATCCATCTCATTTATTGGTTGCAGTTTAGGCATGAAGAATGTTCTTTAGTATATGTATTCGATGGAGGCCAAATATATGTGTAATGCCGTAAATTTCATATAGAAACAAAAAGACAACTTTTTTTTTTCTTTTGTTTTAAATAGAGGTATAATAACGCTAACAATTGTTAACCATGCACGTGCATGGTGACACACTATATTCTTTGGGTAAAGTTGCTTGTGCAACTCCACCATCGATGCACCACTCGATAACCCTATAACTACTTGACCTTGCAAAAAGCTACCCATATTTGTTACTACTCTACTTATACCGATACCCTTAATATTACAAGACAATAATTGTTGATGCAACGTTCAAAACTAAACTTGAAAGGTAGAATAAAATGTTATTGTTTTATCTACTCCATCAGTTATTATTTATTTATTAAATTCATTTATCCCTTTATAATTATATACTTATATATATATATATATATCTTAAAATTGTAATAACTATGATTATCCAGTTCAACTAAATACATTATCCCCTATGACTATCTTTCAACAATATAAATTTATTTATTTATTTATTTTTATTAATAACTAAATATATATAATTTTATACTTATTATTTACTTTTTAAAAGGGACCTAGAATAAACCATAGAATATTATTTTTTTTGTTTTAGAAGATAGACTAGGAATATTCCATTAAAATTAATAAGATCTTTGTTGAAGGGAGTGGGGATTATATACTACATTCCTTTAGTTAGGGAATCTTTAAACATGAAGTATTTATTTAAAAGATGGAGGGAATATATTCTATATTCCTTTAGCTAGAGAAATCTTTAAACATAAGAATAAAGTATACGTGGGATCTCCTGAAGGCTAAAGTTAGGAACTATGATTAATGTGACGGCAATTTAACGTTTTATTTTTATTATTATTTTTTTGAGCTCTCACTGGTACGTATTAAGTCAGAAGCTCCAACCTTCGTAACACAATACTAAGTTTATACACAATAAGGGCTTAGCTGGCTATCCGCAAAGCTCCGCCATAAGAATGGCAATATGGTTATTTTTTTTTTCGAGCCATTAATATACGTGTAATCATATTTACGTCCGCAAATTTAAGTACCAAACTGCTCATATTAACAGTATTAATATCATTATTGCTATAAAATGAAATGCCCCTGATCAAGACCAAACACGGACAAGGATTGTATATGAACATTTCTGTTGCTGCTATTCTTTATTAATTGCAACTGTAAGGGAGTATCCTTAAACAAATTTTGTTTTTTTTTTTTTTTTTTGCTTGGAACATTGAATGCAGATCACGGTTACTACCCAGACCACAATTTATACTTAGCTATATATATATATTTTATTATTAACCATAATGGCAAGCATTCATTTCGCTATTTACTTTCTTTACGGCTCTAAAATAGTACTGACCCAAACTTAACATTTGAAACATTTGCACGACAATACTTCTAGCGCCCTAACATAATGAGTGAAAAAGAAAGTTGGTGAATCTTAAAGGAAGATCTGGTGCTGCGTTGAAGGATCTATTGACTGGCCGACAAAACGTGATTACAACTAAGTATTAAACTACGTAAAAGTCGAGGAATTACATCAGTTGTTTTATTTATTTTATTTATTTATTTTTATTGACTGCACATAGTCATAATTAATGAACGAGTGCATTAATAGGTGTCGTGCACATTAATTGGGCTCCATTTGAACTGCAGATCTAGCGCCTCTAAAAAAAAATTGCAACCCTAAAATATTATATGCCCAGCTTTAATTTTCTCTATCATTTTTTTTTTCTTTCTCTGGAGACAGTTGGGCGACTGGGTTTTGTGGTGACGCCAAGGGCAGGAGAGGGAAACGTTAGCATATTTCGTAGCACCCAGATCCATTACTTCCCTTCATTGGAGATTACAGGCATGTGATTTTGTGCGAAGTAGATTGATAAAAGAATTACATATGTTTTCCTGAAAGTTTCATTACAGTTGCCAGTGAAGGAGGGAGGCGCGAACTACTCCTTGCTCGGCGTTATTCACTTATGCACAGATTTATTTCAGAGTCTTCTCCTTTTATTTTTATTTTCTTTCATTTTTCCTAATACTAAACTTCCTGTGGATTCGTAGGACCCCTTCTTTCTATTTCAGCATAAAGAAATATTAACAAAAATAATTTTCTTGCATATTTCATTACCACAAAATAAGATTTTATAGGGATTGAGTTTATAATACTGTCCCCATTTTCTTTGATTCCTATTTACTTTTTTTTTTCTCAGCTATCAAATCTATTAACTATCAACCAGTAACTACATTCTTGCAACCATATAAATATATATGCTTTCTTTTGCATTCATAATACTAGGCTACTTCATTAAAAAAATTAGATTCTAAAGCTACCATACCATTTTAAAGCTATCATACTATTTTCAACATCTATGTAACATATAGTTGCATTCCTTTCATCAATCTACCTCTGCTTTTATAATAATTCCTAAATAGAAGGTAAGTGATAACAAGTGAGATTTTGTACTTATTTCAGCAGTATCCTTCTTGTATTTTCAATGAAAAATTTTCAAATGGTGTTATAATTCAGTAGACTAACTTTTATAGGCATGATATGTGCAATAAGAAGCAGATATGCACAATACTTACAACCACAATGCAATTCCCCGCTAAGGGTACATTATTTTCTGTTGTGTGCAAGAGTCAAGTTTCAAATAGTTTTTATCTATCCAGGCCTGTTATAGGAGTTGACAACTTCCAAACACCAATGGTCATCTCAATTTCAGTATAGAGCAGTAAAGACTAAGACTTTAGTTTTCTTCCTCCCCCCTTTTTTTTTTCTTCTATTCTCTACTGCATACCGAAATTTTCAATAATGAACAAAGGTAAACGTATTCATTTTCTATACAGTAATCACATTTTTAAGTTTAAGTTTCATACATAAAATGAAGTCCTCCTTTCCCAGTAATACAGTAAATAGTAATACAACATGAAGAATAATACTTATTACAATTCCTTTTCACATATACGCAGCCATACAGAGAAACCAGTCCCTGCTTCAAATGTTTTAATACACTTTTACATACAAGTTCAAAATGCCTATCCACAGGGTACAATATAACTGAACATGCAAGGCTACATCTTTTTCTTGAAACCCTTCTGCATAAACTACAAATGTGGTCTTTAAATCTGCAAGAAATCACATGGGACAGTTCTTCTTTTCATGGCCAATAGGGAGTGCTCACCTCCCAACCTTGGGTTGGAAAACCAACCACCCCCCGAGCTAGGAGGTAACCAAGATACTAGGTACACACATCACAAAAAATTTCAACAAAGAAATAACCAACAAGGAAAATCACATGTAGTATGCAAAACCCTTTTCCCCAAGGCTTTCAAAACACACATAGAAAGTCCACTCATGGATTTATTAAGGGAGAGACAACGTGCACTCGATCTTGGGATTTTTACAATTATTCATATCCATTCAATAATATATAATGAGGTTTTATTTCCCTTCTTCCTTCACACCCTTATACCACGTATCACCAATCCAACCATCCCAAAACCTCCATTTTTTGTGGGTACTCATACCCTATCCACAACCCCAACATTTTAATGGGTACTCATACCCTATCCATTTTGCAAAGTGATAAGAAAACTCCCAAGAAGGTGCCACCTTTCTCTATCCCACACATGCATTGCTCACCCTCCTTGAAGAGGAGCTAATCCAACACCCATCCCACCAAAGCAACAACATACAAAACAAAAAAAAAGAAAGAAGGCAAGCAAGCATTCAAAAGGATAATAAGCATTCAAACAACCATTGCATAAAACAAGAAGAAGGATTTGAAACCAACCTTATTGTGCAAATTTCTAAATATCAAGTTGAAGAAGAGCTCCCCCACTCCTTCCTCTTTCCCCAAAATCCAGCAAAAGCTAAAATTGCCCACATGAAAAGTAACCCCTCATTTGGCCTCCCAAGGGTTTGAAATAGGAATCCAAGGTTGGAATCCCTTGGAAGAGACAGTGACACATGTCAATCTCCTATTTGCTCCTATGGACACACCTCCCCACAAGTTCTCACAAGAACTCTTGGGGAAGTGAAAGGTCAAAGAGTGTTCAACACTCAACAAGGCTTTCAAATCTCATAATGAGATTTTAGAGCTTACACTCAAATCCCATCCCCAAAATCCGTCACCCCTCTTAATGGCTAATTAAGAAAGGTCACAACTTGAAATTTTCAAAAGATATGGGCTTGATTTGACCCCTAACCCATAGGTAACCATCCTAGGGGTTAAATTAGGGTCAATTAACCCATTCTAAGGACTAATTCAACCTTTTAAAACCTTCAAAAGGAATTGAAATTCAAACATAATAAAATAATTTCCAAAATGCCCCAAAACCCTCATCAAAAGTTTAATTCATTTTAAAAGCATAGGCACAAAATTCAACATTAAATCTTTTAATCACAAAATGAAATACAACACAGAGGTCTAAATGGACCATAGTGGGTTTCACTTGGTTAACACAAATTGGGTACCCTTGGTTACCTCCAATCCCATTGGCCATGGGCGTGTACCTGCACACTCAATTTCCACTTGTTAATATATCCAATGCAAGATAATCCACAATTAAATCAACAATTTTTATACATCTATAAATAACACAATCAATTCATAAATTAATAAGTCTACATCCTTAATTACTCTTTATCTAGCAGCAACATATTCTATCAATTTATATCAAGTCGTAGCATTATAAAGGAGTCTCATATTCACCTAATTCAATTTTTTTTTAACATCTTATCAATCATATATCATAACCATTTATCCATTCCTACCATTATCATCAAATAAACATGGACATATCAATAAGCAAAACATCACATGCACATAATCCTCATAAGCATCATAATAGGAAACCATCATAAAATCCAATGTCAATGATTATCCAAAATAGTCTAAACCACAGAGTATCAACATAATCGAATCAAAAGACAGTCAAATGGGTGTATCAAATGGTAGGCCTCACAATATGTTCCAAGACTAGTGAAAAGAGATGTTTTATAACATTTAAATATATAAATTTTAGCATTTATTTAAAATGATAAGGTTATATTTTAGTTTTAGTATTTTATTTAATATATATATTATTTTTATTTTATTTTATATAAAAATTGAAATATTTAACTATCATTCTTAAAGTGTAATAATATTTAAAATATTGTTGAAATTTAATAATTTTTTAAATTTTTTTATTTTAATGTATAAATATATGAATATTTTAATATAAAAAATATTAAATCTCTTAAAATGTTGTTTATATTACATTAATTTAAATTTAATTTTTTTAATATCTTTAATATAAATTAATGTTTAAATTTAGATAAAAATAAATTTTATTTATAATTTTTTAATTTGATTAAATAATTTGATAAACAATATTCAAATGTTTAAAATAAAAATTTAAATTTAAACTTTTCTAATATGAAAGAATATAAAACTTTTAAATAAAACACAAGTTTAATTTTTGTAAAATTTCATATTTCAATAATTGAATACATTCAAAATTTTCTAAATATATTTTAAAATAATCATTTTAAATATATTATGAAAAAAAATATATTATATACAAAAAGTTACATAATAAATAATTTATTTTCTTCAAATTATATATTCATTGTATTTTGAATATTTTATCTTGTTAATATATTAATTATGTTAATATTCTTAAGAAACTAATATTTAATTTTGATAAAAACTTAGTTTCTAATGATGTTACTCATATACTAAAGACTTTTTTTATGTTCTTTAGGTTGATTAAATCAAATGTACACAACACTTTTCTTTTTACTTGACTCTTTTCTAAGTGTTACATTGTCTTTATTTCCCTTTCACATCTTATCCTTAGTTTTCCATCTTTGTCACATTTTTTCTATTTTTCTTGTTTCCTTCTTTTCTAATTGTTATGCATCCATCCTTAATTTTATCGCATACAGAAAATTCACCACCAATAATTCACTATTCACCGTCATGAAAAATTCACAAGTAAAATTCACCACCAGCAATTAATGGCATTAATATTTCTTAATATATGGAAAATTAATTTTCCATGGCGGTGAATTGTTGGTGGTGAATTTTACTTGAGGTGAATTTTTCATGGTGGTGAATTTTCCTAGAGTCAATTTTATCATGATAGTTTTATTCTTTTATGTCTATCTACTCATGATCCCATCCCTTGTAATACCTATATTCTACTTTGATTACTTGATGCTTATTCCTATGACCTTGTACCATGCTTAGATCATATGCCTCTTTTATATCACTATATTTTAGTTATGAGCCTTATCAATCTACCGCATTCCTAGATTACTATTATGTGCTCATGCTTATTTTTTATAACTTATGTAAGCATATCGTGTCTCCAATCCCATGTCATCCTATTATATTGTGAGACATCGTTCTTCCCCATATTCAATGTTCACTCGTGTTGTCCTATCATGATTCTAGAGACACCCTTTTAAATTGGGGACATCTAATTTTCTCCATTATGATGTCCTTATAATGAGTTAGCATTTTACATCAAATGAAATTTAGATTTATCCATATCATCTTGTGCCTACATACTTGATTATTCTCCTAGATCTACCTTTACCATACTAGAGGTATCAAAATGTATTTTGTATCCTATCATGTGTGTTCACATGCACTACCATGTTGTAAGAGCCACATAGGGGAAACCATGACTCCTCATATCACTTATTGTACCTTTAGGGTCATTTTCACCTTACCATTAAATCTCATATAGAGGTAATCTTATATGCCTAGATGTGTATCTACATTCTATGTGCTTGAAAACCTATAGATTTATATATGTATTATTGGCCTATTACATGATGCCTTTGTGATAGTGATTTGTTTTACATGCTTTAAATGATTAGTATGCATTTACATTTTATGTGCTATTTTCCTATCTTTTTTAATTCCTTGCATTCAACAAATGCAAATGACTTAAGGGGTATATCTTGTATTTAGCTCTCCTTGTTGAGCTTGCAAATAGGTATAGTTGTGGAATCTACATAAAAGCATAGAAAACAAACATATCCATATTACTAAGTGAAATCATCACTATCAAATCTTATCATACCAAACTATCATCAACTCAATTTAAATTAATTGTATCAAGTACATGCATTTTATTTAATTAATTTAAATAACATTAAGAAAAGTGATGTGCATGTTTGTGTGTCTTAGGATTAGTTTTTATACCTGACATGTACCCTAAGATCATAAATGTTATGAAGCTTTCATTTTATATTTCTATTTGTTAAGAAAATTTTGAATTAGATTCTTTTATATGCATTATGTAATGACCGTCATGCAAACCCCAAAGGACAACTAAATAATAATTACCGCACAATTTTTTTTTAAAAGTAAATCTAAACATACATGAGATGCACATTAAGTCATAAGTCATAAAACTTAATTAAACAAATTTTCTAACACTGACATCCCTTGGGGTACACAAGGAGTCATTATGAAACTTAAATCCATACAATGACGATAAAGAATGAAAGCCAAAGATATAATCCATAACAAAGTAAACATTTACAAATGTAACACATACATGACAAAACATTAATAAGAAACCATCCACGTACGTAAAAAAAACATATACATGATTAACTCAAACTCATAATGATGAACTCTCTATCTTCATATAAACTCAAGGGACATGTTTCCACAAATACAACATATCGAGTAACAACTACCATGGATCAAAAGCCGCACTAGGTTTATCATTGCATTTCATTACACTGTTCAAGAGTACAATGATACAAAGCATTCCTCACATGGGTAGAAACCATACGAAAAGATTGCATGATACAACTGAAGAGATAAGTATAAAGTATCACAATTGGCTCCAAGACGGATACAATTCTGGAGTCACCACAAGTAACACAAATCCGCACTTCACGATCCTCGACTGGGGACCCAATGGGGTGCTTAGCACATTCCACTTGACAACGTGGGTTTGAAGAGCCACCCCCCTGTGCTAAGGAGCTAACAAGAAAGATACCTCAACCAAGAACATCCAAAAAGAGAACCACAAGACTCAACATGATATAAGAGTAACATGAAACCCAAGGATAGTCACAACATCAAAAAACCATGAATAGAAACATGACATCCAAACATGACAACAATAAATCACTTCATAGCAGTGATAAACCACTTTCAGAAACATAGTAACAATAAATCAAATATCTTAACATCAATAAATCGCTATAACAAAAATCAACCACTTTCAAAAACATGGCAACAATAAATAATTTTTGAAACATAACAATAAATCACTTTCCAAATATTACAACAATAAGTCACTAATCATATCTTCAATAAATCTCAAGACATAATATCAATAGACCACTTCCAAAGGATTTAAATAAAATAATTCAAAGGGAATGCTAGAGGACAGTGTCATCGCATGGCCTTACATGGATTATCTAGACAACCTCTCACAAGGTGCCGCCTCCATCTATGGTTATCCTAACTGCCTATGTTAAGGCGTTGCTCCATAGGGTGAGTCATGCGGAACCATTAACCTCTCGTGAAGACAAGGAAACAATCTTTCCAACCATGGCCTTCTTGGCCCACCTTTAGTCTATGAAAGCCCTAATAGGCTGACGAGGCATCCATAATTATCTTATTAATGTTTTAATACCCACCCCTTAAATAATTAATTAGGTTATCACTTATTACTCTAACTCTAACGTGGGTTATCATGACAGCCCCTTTGTGCGCCAATGCTCACGTGGAGCCACTCTCCCTAGACAACCAAACCATAAACCAAAATCCAAGGGGCTGTACCAATAATTGCAAAGCACTGAATCTCAAAAATGAAAAAACACACGAGGCATATACCATCTCGCCATTAGCCACATACATAATTGCTCATAAAATCAGGTACAACCCAAGCATAAACTCAAAATCACCATTACAATCAAAATCTTGGCCAGAATCAAATCAATGAAATTCTAACAACACAACTTTCCTCAATTCCTCTGGAAGACCAAGAAGATCAACTATCCACAAATGGGGGTAAAAGAAGCAATACAGATCCAACACAAAAACTTAACATTTGAAAAGTTTCCTCAAACAATTAACTCAAATGGAAAGCAAAACAATATGTAATAATGAACCCAAAGAATAAAATCACATCCAAAACTAAACAACCCAAAAGAGAGGTAGACACATCGAAACAAATTCATCATAATAACCTTTAAACACGTGAATACACTCAATGAATAAACAATATCAATCAAATACATTCTTTCACTAAGAAGAGATTTTAAATAACTAAGAATACTAAGTAATCACACTTCATAATTATCTCAAGACATATTTTCACACTCTTAATAAAATTATATTAGTAATTAAACTTCTTCACAAAGACATTATTTACGTAGTATTTCTAATGAATTATTCTTGTTTTCGCATTCCATACTATTCCTTATCATTATGCACATAATTAAATTAAAAGATTATTTCCCTCGAATAATAATATTTGAGGAAAACATAATATAATTACAACAGGCTACAATTTAATCAATTTTGAATGCCGAGGCAATTTAACTCCTTTTATCTTAAATTAAATTAAGTAATCCCTTCCAACCTATGTATAATCTTATTCACTCCACTAGTCCTTTATATCCTTAATTACATACATTTAAAATTATTATCCCTTTCTAAATTCACTTCTTTAAATTCAAAATACCATGACTAGGTGAAGCTACTTATTTATTTATTTATCTCATATATATACTACTACGTATTTATTGAAATCATGAAACTACTTTCCACATAATAATTCAGCCACAATTTATTACTTCAACAATGCCATGTACATTCCCTTGTCTAAAGCATCCAACCCTAATACTTAAATGTACATACATAGATATGTCCATATTATTAGTTTAAGAAACATGATGAAAGTATTTGATATCTAATCATTGGTAAGAATAAAATTCACTAGTCATTCAAATCCAATGTTAACCTAATCATTTCCCCTAGAATGTAAAGTAATAAATTCCACTAGAATGCACTTATTCTACTAACAATGTTCTTTAATGGATATACATATATCAATATCATCAAATCTATCAATACTCTATGGTCTGAGACTACTATCCTACTCAACAGCAAAACAATCCAACGAACAAGCATAGCTTACACAAAATGACCTCTAATGGAGTGAATGACTTGAACAAGGAAATAGATAACTAATCGTTCTATGTCGTGACCAAGATCAGTCAGTAATATATTTATTAATTCAAATTGATACTCTTATTAAATTTACAACGAATAACAAAATAAGCCAGCGAACAAAAGTATAAATAGAGGTAAGGCGCTTAAGACTTTCGGAAAGAGACACTTAGCTAAGGGAGTTTAGTGGATGCAAACTACAGACAAGGCTAAATACAGTTGAACGGTGTAAGCTTAAACTATCAATTTCCCAGCATCAAATGCCTCCATTAAGAGAAACCCAATAAAACAAACCACCACACAATATAAAGAGAAATCGACTGGAAAGAAGAGGATGGAGATTAGATGCCATATAAGAAACACTACATCACCACCGATGGGAGATCGTTGCAGGGACAATTTTCTCGTGAAAACCAACTGGGAGAGCTAAAATAGAATTGCGATTGAAGTTAATGCTGCATCTAAATTCATCTCCCAGATTGCAAGAAATTGTTTTGAGATGTGAGCCATTTCCATTATTTTAAATAGTGAACAAATAGACTCGCACTATAACAATGCGCCATTGGGTACTAGACTGCCACTAATGGAAGAGGAAAAACAAGCATTGGATATTAACTGGATACTATTTAGCAGGCAGCGCCATTGAGGTCAGCGGCTAAATCTACCACTTATAATCAAAATTTTCTTCGTGCTTCTCACCATTCAAAGGTTGCGTTGGAGGGGAATTGGTTCACTAGAGGAAATGAGAATTCAATAGATGAGACAAAAAGAAATGTTAAACTAGTACTCCATGCTACAGAGGAAATGATCAACCCATGGTTATGGGTGTAAGGTTTGAACATCTTAATATCTCAATCCATTGAAACCCGCGATACTCTCTTGGAATCTTAATAAGCACCAGAATACATATTCGGTTATGATTACAAGCTCTACATTCTCGAGAGGGGACTAGAAAATGTTTAGGAAGGGTTACTCATCCAAGAGTATTCACAAAAATAACATCTAAGAGCAGAAGTGCAGGTCGATACCGAAAAGACCTCAAGATCTAAGGAAGAAGACAACACCCAAATGGCCTATGGGTTTGTCGCCCCTAGAATAATCAATAGATATAAAAAGAATGAGAAGTGCTCAATTAAAGCTTTGGAGCCTTGGCTAAAAGTACGATTATGACGCTGTCGGGGGCAAGATAGGAAGAAGAAGGCATGGAAAATCTAAACAGAAAGATTTAGTGCATTGTTAACTTCAATAAGATAGTGTTGTTTCTACTAGCTACCCTACACTACTGGCAACCATCTGGAAAGCATATTAGAACTGCAGGACTTGAGAAGAGTCGACGACGCCAGTGTGAAGGTATAATTTCAATTCAAAAGAGACTCATACACTAAAACATAATAACCATTATGTATTACAAGCAGGGAAAACTTAAAAGACAAGGTGAGCGAATCATCGAGAGAGCAGTTAATAATAAAAACTTCCTTGATCAGGCATATAGAAGGTGATTAGCAGGTCAGGCACAACCTTCCACCTCTTGATCAACTTCAATCAAAATTATAAACCTCTGAACACCTGATGTCGGAAAGCGTTTTACCTCTGGAGTCCGATGCCTGACAACCGAACGATTGTGTTGTGTATCGGTCGTTTGCTACCAAATTCCCTTCTTATGACCTTCAATCCAGAATTGTAATTTACAGGATACTGTTGCAAAGTTTATTTTCTTTTTCTTTCTTTCAGAGCCCAAAGGATCTCCTAAAACATCCTCCCTCATCCCTTTAAATCAACCTCTATAAATCCCAAAACACGAAAATCTTTCGAAAATCAAATTATCAAATTTTCCATTCAGATGTAGTTTCCAGCTGTGCATGTGCACGTTTTATTTTTATTTTATCTTTTCTTGTCTTTTTTTTTGTTTTTGTTTTTTTTACTATTTCCTTTCCAACTTTTCTTGCTTTTTCCCTCTTGAGTTCGGGATCTTGTTTCTTTATTTAATT
>VDFB02193998.1:0-11921 GCA_007258455.2 Sequoia sempervirens | reverse complement strand
CAGACGGTTGCCAGTAGTGTAGGGTAGTTAGTAGAAACAACACTATCTTATTGAAGTTAACAATGCACTAAATCTTTCTGTCTAGATTTTCCATGCCTCCTTCTTCCTATCATACCCCCGACGACGTCATGGGGACCGTACTTTAGCTAAGGCTCCAAAGCTTTAATTGAGCACTTCTTATTCTTTTATATCTATTGATGGTATTCCTAGGCGCGACAAACTCCATAGGCTATTTGGGTGTTGTCTTCTTTCCTTAGATCTTGAGGTCTTTTCGGTATCGACCTAATTTCTAGTTTTAGATGTTATTTTTGTGAATACTCTTGGATGAGTAACCCTTCCTAAACATTTTCTAGTC
The DNA here is from genome assembly GCA_007258455.2 of Sequoia sempervirens. Lineage (NCBI taxonomy): Eukaryota > Viridiplantae > Streptophyta > Pinopsida > Cupressales > Cupressaceae > Sequoia > Sequoia sempervirens. Next base: position 11,566 of record VDFB02193998.1, on the reverse strand, counting down.
CCCTCTCGAGAATGTAGAGCTTGTAATCATAACCGAATATGTATTCTGGTGCTTATTAAGATTCCAAGAGAGTATCGCGGGTTTCAATGGATTGAGATATTAAGATGTTCAAACCTTACACCCATAACCATGGGTTGATCATTTCCTCTGTAGCATGGAGTACTAGTTTAACATTTCTTTTTGTCTCATCTATTGAATTCTCATTTCCTCTAGTGAACCAATTCCCCTCCAACGCAACCTTTGAATGGTGAGAAGCACGAAGAAAATTTTGATTATAAGTGGTAGATTTAGCCGCTGACCTCAATGGCGCTGCCTGCTAAATAGTATCCAGTTAATATCAATGCTTGTTTTCCTTCATTAGTGGCAGTCTAGTACCCAATGGCGCATTGTTATAGTGCGAGTCTATTTTGTTCACTATTTAAAATGTGAAATGGCTCACATCTCTCAAAGCTCTGAATTCTCTTGCAGCAATCTGGGAGATGAATTTAAAGATGTAGCAGTAACTTCAATCGCAATTCTGTTTTAGCTCCCAGTTGGTTTTCACGAGAAGAATTGTCCCTGCAACGGTCATCGGTGGTGATGTAGTGTTTTCTTATATGGCATCTAATCTCCATCCTCTTCTTTCCAGTCGATTTCTCTTTATATTGTGTGGTGGTTTGTTTTATTGGGTTTCTCTTAATGGAGGCATTTGATGCTGGGAAATTGATAGTTTAAGCTTACACCGTTCAACTGTATTTAGCCTTGTCTGTAGTTTGCATCCACTAAACTCCCTTAGCTAAGTGTCTCTTTCCGAAAGTCTTAAGCGCCTTACCTCTATTTATACTTTTGTTCGCTGGCTTATTTTGTTATTCGTTGTAAATTTAATAAGAGTATCAATTTGAATTAATAAATATATTACTGACTGATCTTGGTCACGACATAGAACGATTAGTTATCTATTTCCTTGTTCAAGTCATTCACTCCATTAGAGGTCATTTTGTGTAAGCTATGCTTGTTCGTTGGATTGTTTTGCTGTTGAGTAGGATAGTAGTCTCAGACCATAGAGTATTGATAGATTTGATGATATTGATATATGTATATCAAATCTGCGAGGAAATAATAAAAATAAATAATTTTGCCTCGTAAGACTAAGAAGAACATTGTTAGTAGAATAAGTGCATTCTAGTGGAATTTATTACTTTACATTCTAGGGGCAATGATTAGGTTAACATTGGATTTGAATGACTAGGAATTTTATTCTTACCAATGATTAGATATCAACATCATCGTGTTTTTTAAACTAATAATATCGACATTATCTATATATATATACATTTTCAAGTATTAGGGTTGGATGCTTTAGACAAGTGGAACACTACGGCATCACTTGTCAGTATAATAAACCGTGGCTGAATTGATATGTGGAAAGAATTTCCATGGATTTCAATAAATACGTAGTAGTATATATATGGAGATAAATAAATAAATAAGTATTTCACCTAGTCATGGTATTTTGAATTTAAAAGAAGTGAATTTAGAAAGGGATAATAATTTTAAATGTATGTAATTAAGGATATAAAGGACTAGTGGAGTGAATAAGATTATACATAGGTTGGAAGGGATTACTTAATTTAATTTAAGATAAAAGGAGTTAAATTGCCTCGGCATTCAAAATTGATTAAATTGAGCCTGTTGTAATTATATTATGTTTTCCTCAAATATTATTATTCGAGGGAAATAATCTTTTAATTTAATTATGTGCATAATGATAAGGAATAGTATGGAATGCGAAAACAAGAATAATTCATTAGAAATACTACGTAAATAATGTCTTTGTGAAGAAGTTTAATTACTAATATAATTTTATTACTAAGAATATGGCAAAATATGTCTTGAGATAATTATGAAGTGTGATTACTTAGTATTCTTAGTTATTTAAAATCTCTTCTTAGTGAAAGAATGTATTTGATTGATATTGTTTATTCATTGAGTGTATTCACGTGTTTAAAGGTTATTATGATGAATTTGTTTCGATGTGTCTACCTCTCTTTTGGGTTGTTTAGTTTTGGATGTGATTTTATTCTTTGGGTTCATTATTACATATTGTTTTGCTTTCCATTTGAGTTAATTGTTTGAGGAAACTTTTCAAATGTTAAGTTTTTGTGTTGGATCTGTATTGCTTCTTTTACCCCCATTTGTGGATAGTTGATCTTCTTGGTCTTCCAGAGGAATTGAGGAAAGTTGTGTTGTTAGAATTTCATTGATTTGATTCTGGCCAAGATTTTGATTGTAATGGTGATTTTGAGTTTATGCTTGGGTTGTACCTGATTTTATGAGCAATTATGTATGTGGCTAATGGCGAGATGGTATATGCCTCGTGTGTTTTTTCATTTTTGAGATTCAGTGCTTTGCAATTATTGGTACAGCCCCTTGGATTTTGGTTTATGGTTTGGTTGTCTAGGGAGAGTGGCTCCACGTGAGCATTGGCGCACAAAGGGGCTGTCATGATAACCCACGTTAGAGTTAGAGTAATAAGTGATAACCTAATTAATTATTTAAGGGGTGGGTATTAAAACATTAATGTATAATTATGGATGCCCTCGCCTCTCGGCCATAGCTATAGACTAAAGGTGGGCCAAGAAGGCCATGGTTGGAAAGATTGTTTCTCCGTCTTCACAAGAGGTTAATGGTTCCGCGATGACTCAATTTCTATGGAGGTTCTTTTAACATAGGCGCTAGGGATAACCATAGATGGAAGCGGCATCTTTAGAGAGGTTGTCTAGATAATTCATGTAAGGCCATGCGATGACACCGCCCCCCAGCATTCCCCTTGAATTATTTTATTTAAATCCTTTGGAAGTGGTCTATTGATATTATGTCTTGAGATTTATTGAAGATATGATTAGTGACTTATTGTTGTAATATTTGGAAAGTGATTTATTGTTATGTTTCAAAAATTATTTATTGTTGCCATGTTTTTGAAAGTGGTTGATTTTTGTTATAGCGATTTATTGATGTTAAGATATTTGATTTATTGTTACTATGTTTCTGAAAGTGGTTTATCACTGCTATGAAGTGATTTATTGTTGTCATGTTTGGATGTCATGTTTCTATTCATGGTTTTTTGATGTTGTGACTATCCTTGGGTTTCATGTTACTCTTATATCATGTTGAGTCTTGTGGTTCTCTTTTTGGATGTTCTTGGTTGAGGTATCTTTCTTGTTAGCTCCTTAGCACAGGGGGGTGGCTCTTCAAACCCACGTTGTCAAGTGGAATGTGCTAAGCACCCCATTGGGTCCCCAGTCGAGGATCGTGAAGTGCGGATTTGTGTTACTTGTGGTGACTCCAGAATTGTATCCGTCTTGGAGCCAATTGTGATACTTTATACTTATCTCTTCAGTTGTATCATGCAATCTTTTCGTATGGTTTCTACCCATGTGAGGAATGCTTTGTATCATTGTACTCTTGAACAGTGTAATGAAATGCAATGATAAACCTAGTGCGGCTTTTGATCCATGGTAGTTGTTACTCGATATGTTGTATTTGTGGAAACATGTCCCTTGAGTTTATATGAAGATAGAGAGTTCATCATTATGAGTTTGAGTTAATCATGTATATGTTTTTTTTACGTACGTGGATGGTTTCTTATTAATGTTTTGTCATGTATGTGTTACATTTGTAAATGTTTACTTTGTTATGGATTATATCTTTGGCTTTCATTCTTTATCGTCATTGTATGGATTTAAGTTTCATAATGACTCCTTGTGTACCCCAAGGGATGTCAGTGTTAGAAAATTTGTTTAATTAAGTTTTATGACTTATGACTTAATGTGCATCTCATGTATGTTTAGATTTACTTTAAAAAATAAAATTCAAAGTATCTATTATTTAGTTGTCCTTTGGGGTTTGGTAACGACGCATTACATAATGGCCATAAAAGAATCTTATTCAATTTTTTTTTAACAAATAGAAATATTAAATCAAAACTTCATAATATTTATGATCTTAGGGTACATGTTAGGTAATAATGCATATAAAAACTAATCCTAAGACAAAAATATGCACATCACTTTTCTTAATGTTATTTAAATTAATTAAATAAAATGCATGTACAAGATACAATTAATTTAAATCGAATTGATGATAGTTTGGTATGCTAAGATTTGATGTAGTGATGATTTCACTTAGTAATTTGGATATGTTTGTTTTCTATGCTTTTATGTAAATTCCATAATTATACCTATTTGCAAGCTCAACAAGGAGAGCTAAATACAAGATATACCCCTTAAGTCATTTGCATTTGTTGAATGCAAGGAATTAAAAAAGATAGGAAAATAGCACATAAAATGTAAATGCATACTAATCATTTAAAGCATGTAAAACAAATCACTATCACAAATGCATCATGTAATAAGCCAATAATACATATATAAAGATAGGTGTTCAAGCACATAGAATGGAGATAAACATCTAGGTATATAAGATTACCTTATATGAGATTTAAAGGTAAGGTGAAAATGGCCCTAAAGGTACAATAAGTGATATGAGGGGTAATGGTTTCCCATATGTGGCTCTTACAACATGGTAGTGCATGTGAACACACATGATAGGATACAAAATGCATTTTGATACCTCTAGTATGGTAAAGGTAGATCTAGGAGTATAATCAAGCATGTAGGCACAAGATGATATGGATAAATCAAAATTTTATTTGATGTAAAATGCTAACTCATTATAAGGACATCACAATGGAGAAAATTAGATGTCCCCAATTTAAAAGGGTGTCTCTAGAATCATGATAGGACAACATGAGTGAACACTGAATATGGGGGAATAATGATGTCTCACAATATAATAGGATGACATGGAATTGGAGACATGATATGATTACATAAGTTATAAAAAATAAGCATGAGCACATAATAGTAATCTAGGAATGAGGTAAATTGATAAGGCTCATAACTAAAATATAGTGATATAGAACATGCATATGATCTAAGCATGGTACAAGGTCATAGGAATAAGCATCAAGTAATCAAAGTAGAATATAGGTATTACAAGGGATGGGATCATGAGTATATAGACATAAAAGTATAAAATTATCATGATAAAATTGGCTCTAGGAAAATTCACCACCAACAATTCACTGAAAAATTCACTACCAACAATTCACCAAGGGAAAATTCACCACCAACAATTCACCGCCATGGAAAATTATTTTTTCATATATTAAAAAATATTAATGGCACAATTAATTTTCCTGTGGTGGTGAATTTTACTTGAAGGTGAATTTGAATTGTTGGTAGTGAATTTTTCGTCAGTGAATTGTTGGTGGTGGATTTTCTGTATGCCATAAAATTAAGCATGGATGCATAACAATTAGAAAAGAAGGAAACAAGAAAAATATAAAACATGTAACAAAGATGAAAAAAAAAGGATAAAATGTGAAAGGCCAATAAAGACAATGTAACACTTAGAAAAGAGTCAAGTAAAAAGAAAAGTGTTGTGTACATTTGATTTAATCAACCTAAAGAACATAAAGAAAAGTCTTTAGTATATGACTAACATCATTAGAAGCTAAGTTTTTATCAAAACTAAATATTAGTTTCTTAAGAATATTAACATAATTAATATATTAACAAGAAGAAATATTCAAAATACGAAATAAATTATTTACTATGTAATTTTTTTTATATAATAATTTTTTTATCATAATATATTTAAAATGATTATTTTAAAATATATTTAGAAAATTTTGAATGTATTTAATTATTGAAATATGAAATTTTATAAAAATTAAACTTGTGTTTTATTTAAAAGTTTTATATTCTTTCATATAAGGAAAGTTTAAATTTAAATTTTTATTTTAAACATTTGAATATTGTTTATCAAATTATTTAATCAAATTAAAAAATTATAAATAAAATTTATTTTTATCTAAATTTAAACATTAATTTATATTAAAGATATTAAAAAAATTAAATTTAAATTAATGTAATATAAACAACATTTTAAGAGATTTAATATTTTTTATATTAAAATATTCATATATTTATACATTAAAATAAAAAAATTTAAAAAATTATTAAATTTCAACAATATTTTAAATATTATTACACTTTAAGAATGATAGTTAAATATTTCAATTTTTATATAAAATAAAATAAAAATAATATATATATTAAATAAAATACTAAAACTAAAATATAACCTTATCATTTTAAATAAATGCTAAAATTTATATATTTAAATGTTATAAAACATCTCTTTCTTTCACTAGTCTTAAACATATTGTGAGGCCTACCATTTGATACACCCATTTGACTGTCTTTTGATTCGATTATGTTGATACTCTGTGGTTTAGACTATTTTGGATAATCATTGACATTGGATTTTATGATGGTTTCCTATTATGATGCTTATGAGGATTATGTGCATGTGATGTTTTGCTTATTGATATGTCCATGTTTATTTGATGATAATGGTAGGAATGGATAAATGGTTATGATATATGATTGATAAGATGTTAAAAAAAAATTGAATTAGGTGAATATGAGACTCCTTTATAATGCTACGACTTGATATAAATTGATAGAATATGTTGCTGCTAGATAAAGAGTAATTAAGGATGTAGACTTATTAATTTATGAATTGATTGTGTTATTTATAGATGTATAAAAATTGTTGATTTAATTGTGGATTATCTTGCATTGGATATATTAACAAGTGGAAATTGAGTGTGCAGGTACACGCCCATGGCCAATGGGATTGGAGGTAACCAAGGGTACCCAATTTGTGTTAACCAAGTGAAACCCACTATGGTCCATTTAGACCTCTGTGTTGTATTTCATTTTGTGATTAAAAGATTTAATGTTGAATTTTGTGCCTATGCTTTTAAAATGAATTAAACTTTTGATGAGGGTTTTGGGGCATTTTGGAAATTATTTTATTATGTTTGAATTTCAATTCCTTTTGAAGGTTTTAAAAGGTTGAATTAGTCCTTAGAATGGGTTAATTGACCCTAATTTAACCCCTAGGATGGTTACCTATGGGTTAGGGGTCAAATCAAGCCCATATCTTTTGAAAATTTCAAGTTGTGACCTTTCTTAATTAGCCATTAAGAGGGGTGACGGATTTTGGGGATGGGATTTGAGTGTAAGCTCTAAAATCTCATTATGAGATTTGAAAGCCTTGTTGAGTGTTGAACACTCTTTGACCTTTCACTTCCCCAAGAGTTCTTGTGAGAACTTGTGGGGAGGTGTGTCCATAGGAGCAAATAGGAGATTGACATGTGTCACTGTCTCTTCCAAGGGATTCCAACCTTGGATTCCTATTTCAAACCCTTGGGAGGCCAAATGAGGGGTTACTTTTCATGTGGGCAATTTTAGCTTTTGCTGGATTTTGGGGAAAGAGGAAGGAGTGGGGGAGCTCTTCTTCAACTTGATATTTAGAAATTTGCACAATAAGGTTGGTTTCAAATCCTTCTTCTTGTTTTATGCAATGGTTGTTTGAATGCTTATTATCCTTTTGAATGCTTGCTTGCCTTCTTTCTTTTTTTTTGTTTTGTATGTTGTTGCTTTGGTGGGATGGGTGTTGGATTAGCTCCTCTTCAAGGAGGGTGAGCAATGCATGTGTGGGATAGAGAAAGGTGGCACCTTCTTGGGAGTTTTCTTATCACTTTGCAAAATGGATAGGGTATGAGTACCCATTAAAATGTTGGGGTTGTGGATAGGGTATGAGTACCCACAAAAAATGGAGGTTTTGGGATGGTTGGATTGGTGATACGTGGTATAAGGGTGTGAAGGAAGAAGGGAAATAAAACCTCATTATATATTATTGAATGGATATGAATAATTGTAAAAATCCCAAGATCGAGTGCACGTTGTCTCTCCCTTAATAAATCCATGAGTGGACTTTCTATGTGTGTTTTGAAAGCCTTGGGGAAAAGGGTTTTGCATACTACATGTGATTTTCCTTGTTGGTTATTTCTTTGTTGAAATTTTTTGTGATGTGTGTACCTAGTATCTTGGTTACCTCCTAGCTCGGGGGGTGGTTGGTTTTCCAACCCAAGGTTGGGAGGTGAGCACTCCCTATTGGCCATGAAAAGAAGAACTGTCCCATGTGATTTCTTGCAGATTTAAAGACCACATTTGTAGTTTATGCAGAAGGGTTTCAAGAAAAAGATGTAGCCTTGCATGTTCAGTTATATTGTACCCTGTGGATAGGCATTTTGAACTTGTATGTAAAAGTGTATTAAAACATTTGAAGCAGGGACTGGTTTCTCTGTATGGCTGCGTATATGTGAAAAGGAATTGTAATAAGTATTATTCTTCATGTTGTATTACTATTTACTGTATTACTGGGAAAGGAGGACTTCATTTTATGTATGAAACTTAAACTTAAAAATGTGATTACTGTATAGAAAATGAATACGTTTACCTTTGTTCATTATTGAAAATTTCGGTATGCAGTAGAGAATAGAAGAAAAAAAAAAGGGGGGAGGAAGAAAACTAAAGTCTTAGTCTTTACTGCTCTATACTGAAATTGAGATGACCATTGGTGTTTGGAAGTTGTCAACTCCTATAACAGGCCTGGATAGATAAAAACTATTTGAAACTTGACTCTTGCACACAACAGAAAATAATGTACCCTTAGCGGGGAATTGCATTGTGGTTGTAAGTATTGTGCATATCTGCTTCTTATTGCACATATCATGCCTATAAAAGTTAGTCTACTGAATTATAACACCATTTGAAAATTTTTCATTGAAAATACAAGAAGGATACTGCTGAAATAAGTACAAAATCTCACTTGTTATCACTTACCTTCTATTTAGGAATTATTATAAAAGCAGAGGTAGATTGATGAAAGGAATGCAACTATATGTTACATAGATGTTGAAAATAGTATGATAGCTTTAAAATGGTATGGTAGCTTTAGAATCTAATTTTTTTAATGAAGTAGCCTAGTATTATGAATGCAAAAGAAAGCATATATATTTATATGGTTGCAAGAATGTAGTTACTGGTTGATAGTTAATAGATTTGATAGCTGAGAAAAAAAAAAGTAAATAGGAATCAAAGAAAATGGGGACAGTATTATAAACTCAATCCCTATAAAATCTTATTTTGTGGTAATGAAATATGCAAGAAAATTATTTTTGTTAATATTTCTTTATGCTGAAATAGAAAGAAGGGGTCCTACGAATCCACAGGAAGTTTAGTATTAGGAAAAATGAAAGAAAATAAAAATAAAAGGAGAAGACTCTGAAATAAATCTGTGCATAAGTGAATAACGCCGAGCAAGGAGTAGTTCGCGCCTCCCTCCTTCACTGGCAACTGTAATGAAACTTTCAGGAAAACATATGTAATTCTTTTATCAATCTACTTCGCACAAAATCACATGCCTGTAATCTCCAATGAAGGGAAGTAATGGATCTGGGTGCTACGAAATATGCTAACGTTTCCCTCTCCTGCCCTTGGCGTCACCACAAAACCCAGTCGCCCAACTGTCTCCAGAGAAAGAAAAAAAAAATGATAGAGAAAATTAAAGCTGGGCATATAATATTTTAGGGTTGCAATTTTTTTTTAGAGGCGCTAGATCTGCAGTTCAAATGGAGCCCAATTAATGTGCACGACACCTATTAATGCACTCGTTCATTAATTATGACTATGTGCAGTCAATAAAAATAAATAAATAAAATAAATAAAACAACTGATGTAATTCCTCGACTTTTACGTAGTTTAATACTTAGTTGTAATCACGTTTTGTCGGCCAGTCAATAGATCCTTCAACGCAGCACCAGATCTTCCTTTAAGATTCACCAACTTTCTTTTTCACTCATTATGTTAGGGCGCTAGAAGTATTGTCGTGCAAATGTTTCAAATGTTAAGTTTGGGTCAGTACTATTTTAGAGCCGTAAAGAAAGTAAATAGCGAAATGAATGCTTGCCATTATGGTTAATAATAAAATATATATATATAGCTAAGTATAAATTGTGGTCTGGGTAGTAACCGTGATCTGCATTCAATGTTCCAAGCAAAAAAAAAAAAAAAAAACAAAATTTGTTTAAGGATACTCCCTTACAGTTGCAATTAATAAAGAATAGCAGCAACAGAAATGTTCATATACAATCCTTGTCCGTGTTTGGTCTTGATCAGGGGCATTTCATTTTATAGCAATAATGATATTAATACTGTTAATATGAGCAGTTTGGTACTTAAATTTGCGGACGTAAATATGATTACACGTATATTAATGGCTCGAAAAAAAAAATAACCATATTGCCATTCTTATGGCGGAGCTTTGCGGATAGCCAGCTAAGCCCTTATTGTGTATAAACTTAGTATTGTGTTACGAAGGTTGGAGCTTCTGACTTAATACGTACCAGTGAGAGCTCAAAAAAATAATAATAAAAATAAAACGTTAAATTGCCGTCACATTAATCATAGTTCCTAACTTTAGCCTTCAGGAGATCCCACGTATACTTTATTCTTATGTTTAAAGATTTCTCTAGCTAAAGGAATATAGAATATATTCCCTCCATCTTTTAAATAAATACTTCATGTTTAAAGATTCCCTAACTAAAGGAATGTAGTATATAATCCCCACTCCCTTCAACAAAGATCTTATTAATTTTAATGGAATATTCCTAGTCTATCTTCTAAAACAAAAAAAATAATATTCTATGGTTTATTCTAGGTCCCTTTTAAAAAGTAAATAATAAGTATAAAATTATATATATTTAGTTATTAATAAAAATAAATAAATAAATAAATTTATATTGTTGAAAGATAGTCATAGGGGATAATGTATTTAGTTGAACTGGATAATCATAGTTATTACAATTTTAAGATATATATATATATATATAAGTATATAATTATAAAGGGATAAATGAATTTAATAAATAAATAATAACTGATGGAGTAGATAAAACAATAACATTTTATTCTACCTTTCAAGTTTAGTTTTGAACGTTGCATCAACAATTATTGTCTTGTAATATTAAGGGTATCGGTATAAGTAGAGTAGTAACAAATATGGGTAGCTTTTTGCAAGGTCAAGTAGTTATAGGGTTATCGAGTGGTGCATCGATGGTGGAGTTGCACAAGCAACTTTACCCAAAGAATATAGTGTGTCACCATGCACGTGCATGGTTAACAATTGTTAGCGTTATTATACCTCTATTTAAAACAAAAGAAAAAAAAAAGTTGTCTTTTTGTTTCTATATGAAATTTCTGATTATTACACATATATTTGGCCTCCATCGAATACATATACTAAAGAACATTCTTCACGCATAAACTGCAACCAATAAATGAGATGGCATTAATATTTCTTTATTATAAAAATGCAGCGCCAACATAGGGTCCACTCTCTTTGAAACCTCCGTACGGGAACTAAAATCAACTGACACACGGATAATGTCAGAAAACTTTTAACGCCGGAAACGGAAACTGAGATAAGATTTGAGTTAAGGAAATAGGTAGAGTTGAGTTAAAGAAATGTTGAGTTAAAGAGGCACATCCAGCTAAGCAGTCAGCGCTGCTTAGTGTGTGATGTTTAAGCCCAGCCAGCATCTATT
>VDFB02193995.1:0-14775 GCA_007258455.2 Sequoia sempervirens | reverse complement strand
GAATAATCAACATATAAATGGTCTTTATTTGGTTATAAATGAATTTCAATCTTTCTATTAAAATATTTTCTTTGTTGAAGATAGCAATGTGGACTATAAAAGATCCCAAGATCATTGTGCACAAGTCATCCCTAGGAAAATCAAAGAGGAAGACAATGATTGGCCTACTAGAGATATCTCTAAGGATGAGATTGTAAAGGATATTAGAATATATAAAAAGGATAAATATCCAAGTATAGATGGGCTTGCTACAATTTTATAAAAAAAAGTTAACTAGATTAGTGAAGTTACCTTATAGGTTTATTTTGAAGTTATTAGCAAAGGATCCTTGGGAAGAAATATTAATAGAGGAATCATCAAGATTTTTCCAATAGGAGATAGATCTCAAATTAGAAACTATAGGCCCATTACCCTCCTTAATGTTTCTTACATATTTTTTTCTCTAATACTTATATCCTCCCTAATTTTGTTAGTAATACTCAAACTAGCTTTTTCAAGGGTAGGTATATCTTGAAAAATATTATTATTAGTTGGGAGGATATTTGATTGGGCTAATGTAACAAACTAAGAAAATGGCATGCTCTTCCTTGATTTTGAAAATTCATATAATAGGGTTGAATGGTCATTTGTAATAATGAATTTTGAAGCTTTTTGTTTTCCTAACAATTTTTGTCAAATAGTAGATGCCTTATTCAAGGATGAACTATTTCTCAAGTTGATATAAATGGTTCTTTCTATGAACCCTTCTAGCCATAAAGATCAACAAGGAAAGGTTGTCTACTAGCCTGTGCTCTTTTTGTGATCACCTTTGATGCCAGATTTTTTTTGTTAAGAGATATGAGTAATGGAATGGATGTCAAAGGACTTACACTCCCTAATGAGGACAAACTCCTAAGTATACAATTTGCAAATGCATTGCAATCTTTGTGAATTGGGAGGAAAAGAATTTTAAGAGCTTGATGAGCAAGATAGAAATATTTTGCAAAGCATCTAAAGACAATATTTCTAAAAGAAATTTTGTGGTACTAGCTAGAATTCTTCTTCTAATCATTATTGGTTTAAAAAAATTGACATGTTATGGGGTGGATCGAACTTACAAGTGAGATACCTAAGAATCTCATTTGAAATCAATCCTCCCCTTAAGTCAATGTGAGATTAGATTAAAGTAATATTGAAGACAAAATCTCCAAGTAGATTAGATAATATCTTTCTTTGGTTGGTAGAGTACAAGTTTTCCAAAAAAAAAAATCCTCTTAGAGCACATATTACTTCAATGTGGTTGTGTAAGATCCCACTTCATGTGTTAATAATACACTCTTAATTTTGCTATATTTCTCCTAAATAGATGCTTAGATATATTTTAGAAAATGCATAGTGTGATTATGTAACAATGTACTCATATTCCATTTTGACATGTTTTATTATCATTGCCATGAAATTATTAGGCACTTGTAAACTATGAATATGAATATGAATTTTAATGAAATTGTTGTACAATTAAATCTTACTTCAGTTACCAAATTAATGTGACATATAAATGTTGCTTATGATTTGATTGGTAATGTGTAGGAAATAAAGAGTGCCTATGTGAGAAGGGAAAACCAGTGAGAACAAAATCAAAAGGACATCCTCGGGTGGTTATGTATTGGATTTCCTTATTTTGGAGAGTAGGAAGAAATAAAATTATTATGCTTATTCTTTTGGGTTGAAAGGGTATTAATTGTGTGTCATGGGAGATGTAAGTTGGGGTAAGGATAGAAACCCTTGTATTTAAGTGTGAAACTCGGATGGAACCTTAAGTGGGTCTTTAAAGTGGATTTTTGGTCAATTTCTTGGGTTGGGATGCATAAATAAACCCCCCAGGGTCTAAACCATGATGGTAGGGGTCAAGTGGGCATGCAATAGGGCCCTAAGGACATGATTTGACTCCTGCAAAGTCTTCATAATGAGGAGTGACGAATTTTGAGTAAAAGATGGAGTGAAAAGATTGAGGGGTTGTCCAAGTGCATGTACCCCTCTTAAAGAAGGAAAAGACCCTCATTGATGATGGAGTTACATTCACACCTCCCCATCCAAGGGTTACAATTTGTGAGATTTCTATATATTGGAGGAGGAAGAATAAGTGGGGTGTTACCCACTTCTCCTTTTGGAGAATTTTGCTTGAGATGGGAGAGAAGATGAGAGAGGAGAGGATATATGCTTCTTAGAAGATGGTGCTCAAACTAATTGGGTTGGAGAGGAAAGATGGATAGAAGAGTTCAATCCCTTCACCTAAAGAGAAGAGATAGGTTTTTTTTTTTTTTCCCTTTCCACTTACTCTTATTTATTGGCTATAAGAAGGAGATACATAGTATGAGTCATGTTTGAAAGAAGAAAGTAGAAAACCTATATGCATGAGAGTTGTGTTATGTAAGTTTTATTCTTTTGAAGAAAAAAAAAAAGAATGAGAAAAGACTCCATTTATCATCATGGAGCTAGAAGAATTACTTGCTCGGGGTTATGGCTAGAGCCCATGAGGCTTCATGACGCCATTATGGTAGGGTGGAGAGCAAGCCCTTATGCAATATTTTGTCATTATTAATTTTTTTCATGTAAGGTTGTAAAGATGAAAAATTAGCTAAGTAAATGGTATGATAAAAAGTGAAGGAAATTACCCCTTAAACTTGTATCAAAAGAGAAGGTTGAAAAAAAGAAGGACCTCTACTTGGCATTTGAAGAAATATTGTGCATATTTTAATTGCATCTTCTTCTGATTGTTAAAACAAGTTCTTATGGAAAGGTTATTCACTTGCAGTCTTACAAGTTAAGAAAAACTATTGTGCTTTCTATTGCTTGGGGTTAAGAAAAACTTTACTGTAAGAGAAGAAGAAATATGCTAACAAAAACAGGAAAAAAAAAAGAAAGAAGAAGACTATTTGTGAAGTAAAAGGGAAATTTATTGTTTAGTTGCATCCACTCTACTAATAGAGCAACTAAGTCAAATAGAATTTGTTTAGGCTCTTAGAAATCTGATTATCAAAGAACCTATCCATTAACTGGGTAAGGTGTAAATGAAATTTTAGCAGCAAGGGTACAATTTGACAACTAAGATATATACAGGAATTGCTCGACAACATTACAAGAAAAAAAATGCCTTAACATCCTTAAGATCATATAGCTCTTTTACGTAAGGAAGAAAGCTGTGATAGTCATGCTCTAAATGGATACTAATCTTATGAGAAGTAGAATGGAAAATACTTAGTTTCTACCTTTTAAAGATATTGATATATACTTCATGTAACCCATGGTTTCGCTGCTCAATAATACACATGATCTATTAACTCTGCCATGTTTAAATTGAATTAATGTAGCCTTCAGTCTCATTAAATAAACCTGTAAAGAAAACAGTTATTAACTTATGAGGATAAAATTAAAAAAAATCATGTTGAGTAATAACAGATAAATTCGATACAACAAAGGCCTCCTTGCCAGGCTATTCTTACATCACCCTGCTCATGCAAACAAACAAATAAATAAATGAAATGAGGAAATAGCAAAAACACCTTCTTTATGCTTCTGATCGGGGACTTTTAAGGAAATTATGAAATGTATGACTTATTTCAGTGTGCTGCAAATAAATCTGTGTATGCAATTTTGTAATAACAAACTCAGTTAAGTAAAATAGTAAGACTTCTAGATGCAAGTTTGATTGTTCTCAAACACTACTTATCCTTCCTGTGAAAAGCAACCATGTTTCATCAACACTGCCTATGATGTTTATGTTACTGTCCCTCATGCCAGATTGATCTTGTTTCCCCTGTATGGAAAATCTATTAATACTGAGCACATCGTGCCCACAAGGATGTTCATGTCACTTTTATCGTAGATAAGGAATTTTCTATTTGGGGTCCTTACAACTAGCATTCCCTATAGCTCAGTAGAAATGAGGGATTCCATCAAAACAAGTTTTGACAGCTCCAAAACATTATCTTCACTGAGATAATAGACATTAAAGAATATAAATTTAAGTTTACCTTCTAAAGCCGACATCTGGAGCACCTCAATGAATCTCTTTTGTAATTAATTACTCAAGGGGATATATGCACCATCACCCAGATAGTTTCAGAGATGAAAAAATAACTCCCATCAAGGATATTACAGTCAGCGCTCTCTTTTGGCTACCAGTAAACAAAAAAAATATACAAAGAAAGGTACATAGTTGGGTTCCCACCTATGATCTCGAGGTAAGTAGATTTGAGATTGTAGATAATTAAATAAAAGTGTTATATGATCTCGAGGTAAGTAGATTTGAGATTGTAGATAACTAAATAAAGGTGATATAACAACAGTGTATTGATTGCTCCCTAGATCTCATTAGATCCCTATGACTCATCTCCCCATGCTTAATGAACAATTAGTAACTGCTCAAGGGTTGTATCCGGCTTGGAGATTGTATTAAAATATTTGCAATTGAAGCACACCAACAACCTTTTGTTCAAAGTAATTAATATCATCAATAAACAGTCATCTCATCTATAGCTCTGTGGTTGCATGAGGAGTCTTGGTTGTTGGTGTTGTCAAATCCACCCAACAATGCACCTCTTGTAGTTAGGCGAAGACCATAAATGCTGAGATCAGACCTCCCTTAATAAAGCCCTCTTTAATATTTCAAGGAAGAATTCTAGTCTTGTATTCGCAGTCATACCTTCACTGCACTTTAAATGACACAATATCTCTGCAAATTGACAAATTATCCCTTGAACAATGTCCAAGTATGATCTGCTCAATGATCATCCTGTTGTGCAAAAGAAAGGAAATAATTATTATAAACCAGCACTATATCTGTTGTACAGTCCTGGCGTATAAATGATATCTCGTCTCTACCTACCCTGGCACCCCTCAGCAATGATGGTTTCCACTTCGTTTACTTGAGAGATGATGGGAGAGTGTCATTTTAGAAAAAAAAACCCTTTGAAATCGGTTTAGATTTAAGTGCATGAATAACTATGATGCGTGAAAATTTATTTGAAGATTGAGTTATACTTTCCAGCAGCCCATCTCTCATCATTATGATAGTTAATGGTTTTATTTTTACAGTGTTAGTTGAACTTGAACAGATTTTACACCCCAGATCCCTTTATTTATCTATGCATGGTAAACTCCGTCATAATCTTATCGATGCCAGTGCTTGCTACTGTATTTATGTTAAAAGTCAATGGTGATAATTGCCTTGTCATGGGGTACTTCAAGTTCAGTTAGTGATTAAAATAAAAGCTATGATGCTAAGCCTAAAATCACATCCTTGCCACAAACAATACATGGGATAAAATAATTATATGGTGAAAAGTGAAAGAGAGGAAAAATATCCCCATACTCTCTTAAGAAAGAGACACCTGTTAAGTTAAACAATGTTCTATATGAGGTTAGAGTAGTATATTATTAGGAATTCAAAAAGGGAAGAAATAATTTCCTCTTAATTTGATTCTTTTCCTTCCCTCTAAGGAAAAAAGTAAACAAATAAAAATAACATATAAACAAAGGATATAATATATATATATTTAATTCTTCTAATTCTCTTCTTAAACTTATTTCTTAAGAGTGAAAATAAGTAAATAATAGAAAGAGATAAATATGTTATTTAATTTAGGTTAGCATAAAGTAAAAATAAATATATAGACATGTTATTATTTATTTATTCCTTTAGTAATTAAATTAGAGTGATATCAAGTAAGAATAAATATATAAATGAGTTATTATTTATGATCCATTTATCTTGTAGGACAAGTAATTAAGTAAATTACTATTAGGTATGAATAAATAATTAGAAATATAAATTTGATATATAATATATAAATATGTCTTCGAGTTTCCTTGTGATGTTGAGTACATCAACTTAGGTAAGGTGGTCCAGAGAGTGTTAATCAAATAATAATGCTTTTTCCATTGATCAATTATGAGTTGAGTATAATTATCATTGTTGATTATTTAATTGAAGATGATTTCATGAAGTTGAGTTAGTGAGTAATAATAGACTTATCCTTGTAAGGTAAGAAAAGACAAAGACATAATAAATATTAGTAACGTTTACATAAGGAATTTTCTAATTTCAATAATACTAGTAATCTCCTAGAGGCATGATAATAATGCTAGACCAAGATGGGTTGATTAATGTATATAATATAGAAGAGTGTTGATAAGGTAAGGAATAATGATGATGATGAGAAATAGTAGATTTATTATTAAATTTATCCTTTGATAGAGACAAGGTTACATGTCTTAGTGTAAGAGTTGTTGAGGCTATTAGGCCCTATAGGCTACCTGGTTAAACAACAACATCATGTCCAACCAATGTTCGAAATAATAATAGCATGGTAGCAAAATAGAAGGAATAACGTTGATAAACCAAATAAAGATTAGCATTAATACTAGCATTATGATCATAAAGAATTTTCAATGTATGGATTCAATGAACGAATTGTTCTTGTTTAAATTTAAAATCGATGTGGTAGCATAAGCATTAACCCTATCTCATCCAACCCTTGGTTGTAATCTAAATTAATGTTTATAAACTGGGCTAAGGGAGAGTGTGATAACAATAACCGAGGCAACCAAACTGTGTTGTGTCTCATGTCCAATTTGACATGGTCTAATAAGTGTTGACATTTGAGGTTGCACTGTGCAAGTAGGATGTGATGTGTAAACATTGGTTTAAAAAAAAAAAAAATTGGTTGGGTTTTCTAGCAAAATTACTGGGCATGACATTTGGTATCAAAGCCCTAGGTTGCAACCCTAGGGAACTCTAGGAATAAATTGGGCATTAAGTATTATGTGTACGCAAAACACCTTGTGCTAGTTAGAATAAAATGTTAAATCTAAAAGACTCACATGGTGTGATACATGAGAACTTAGTTTAAACATATGACCTAAATAAGGTTGTAAAGTACTAAATGATCAGGAAGTGACCATTAAAGATAGGTCAAGCAAGCAACTAATTAAAGGATTCAAATTTTAAAAGAAACTCAAGTCTAAACATGGTGCCTTAATAAGGTGAATACCTAGATCCCATATTAGACTAGTTAACTAGGGTTACAACATTAATCTAGCCTGTTGTTATCAAATTTCCTTAAAACCTTAAAAAAGGTATAATTGAGTTATGAGGCATAGTCCTTGTTATAAATACTTGAATAGAGTAATAGGACATACTGAGGTGTATCATTAAGGAAATATTAGTTTGTTGAATTTTAAGGCCATAATTCTTCAATAGAATAATAAGGTAATTTCCAAAAGTTATGGGCATTTGAAGTGCAATATATTTTTTATTATAGAAACTTTAGTATGAAGAAAGGATAGAACATCATAATTATATTTGCAATCATGAAACTTGTCAAAAAGTTTATGAACCACGAAAATGATTATTTTGTTGAAGGTTGTAATTAAATAAGTTTAAATTTATAAACTCTTAAATTGATTAAATATAACACCCTTGAACTGTGTGTTATGTGTAATTTAAGTACCCATATAGTGAGATTTAAAATCTTATCAAAAAAAAATTGAAACTAAACCCTTAAGGTGAGTGTTAGACATAAATTTAAGGGCTTGAACTAACAAATTGGTATTAATACATGCATGAACTTTTATCTTGTATGATTTAGGGAATGATTTTCCTAGGCCTTAACCTATTAACCAAATATCTTGATTTACATATAAGTGTATAAGGGTTGATTTCATGAAGCAACAAATTATTCATATTGTGTGTGATAGGTAATGATTTCATGGATGATGTCATCAACTAATAATCAAAATCTTGCATTATATATTAAGTCCAATTTTTAAAAGTGGTCAAAATTAAAATATTCACCTTGACTTAAATGATGAAACTTTAAAGTTATTTAAGCACATGTGTAAGTAAATGATGGCCTAGTAAATGTGATAGAACTATAAGCTAACAAACCCTTGTGCTCTATTATTTAAAGATTAAATAGTTAACAAAGCAAGATGATTTCTAGGAGTCGAATCAAAGTTGAGAATGTTTAGAAAGTTACAACTATGTCAAGATTGGTGGAAATTGATTTAGGTAATGTGAAAATAATTTCCTTCTAGTAATTGTGTCTAAAACCTTGGTGAAGAGACCTTGTCAAATATGCATTTGCGGTTACAACATTACTTAGGGAACACACCATAACTACTTCCTTATACATAGCTGAGAACTAAAGACTTATTGGTGTAAAAATAAGAAAGGAAACTTGTTGTAAAGGAAGTAATAATGTAATCAATTAGGTGTTGACCTTGAAGGTTGTATACATGCTGCAAGGATTGAATAATCAATTTTATGAATCCATAAATTGAGTAATGAATTACGCATGATTCACGGTGTGGAAAGTTAAACTATATAGATAGGAGACACTAAAGTAGACTTGTAAAACTTTCAACTAATGTGCATTCTATACCATTGACCATACTTACTCTTTGAGGTAAAATTATTTACACCTGAATGCAAAGGAGAAAGCTCAAAGGTAGATAGAAATTTCAAGACTTCTACTCATTATGCATTTTTATGAGGTTAAATGGAATTGTGATTGTAACAATGATGATTACACACATGTGAGTAAATAGCATGGATTTAGATAGCGAAATGCATGAATTGCAAAAAAATATTAATGGGTTGTGAGAATTACTATTCCATGAGTTATCATGTGTTTTATGCATCAAGTGTTTTCTTTTCTCATATTTCAATGTTTTCAATGAAAATGATTGGCTATCTTCCCTGTTTAGTGAGAAATATTCCTTAGCATGATAGTGGAATTACCCATATTGATATGTCAGTGAACACAACAAATATAGTTGGATCCATGATATATATAGAAAAAAAAAATCTTGACCATAAATGTGACGTCGGTAAGATGGGAAGTGTGATGTACCATGTATTGTCAATTGTAAGAAAATTGAGTATTACCTAGATTACAATTGTGAATTATATGGCAATTTATTGAACATTATGTAAAGAAATAAAGTGTGTATGGGTGTATCAACATTTGTGTTAATAGTGTGGTGAACCATGCATTGTTAAGTTCTAGGAAGATTGGGTGATATACTTAAGCTACAATTGCACACTTCTAGTTATTTCTTGTGCCTATGCAAAGTGAGTCGACATTTCAAAAATTGAGATGAAAAGTGAATATTGCTTAAAGAAAATAGAATGTGTAAGTACATTGCTATTGTTCTATGGTGAATTTTGTAAAGTGTATTGTGTTATGACATGTGAAGTGAAAAACCAATAAATGTGTTATGCCCCAAGTATAAGATATTGGGTATCTAACTTAGAATAAGGGTGAGGGACATCAAGTACGACCCCTTATGTGTACCCTTTGTGATGGTCCATTGTGTGAGTCAGTTAATTGTGAAATGATGTAAACATGATATGTGTAGATGTGTGTCAACTAAATGAATGTGAAGTAATTCTTTGTGTGAGTCTTTTTTGTATGTAAAATGTGTACCCCTAGTGTATGGCTCCCCTACGGGATTAAGATGCTTGCTAGTGTAAATAGGGGTTGAGGGGTGAGAGAACCCTAAGTGGGAACTCTATGGTTTCCCTTGGATGTGTTCCTAACCTACTCCCCCACATATGAGAACCACACTTGTTGGTTCATAGTGTAAACCTACTCCTTGATATTTATAACCCATGGGTAAAGGATGAAATTACTTGGGCCATATTGATCACAGATTTTGGATACTTTAGTAATGCAAGGCATTGATACTATGTGGAAGAACCACCATGATATTACGCGCTATAATATTTATGTGGTCAGGGACCACCAATTATTGCATGCTATTATACTTATGTGGTTAGAGAACCACCATTCCCCTCCTCCCCTTAGGTGTCTTTATCAAAGTCACATGGTGCTCGTAATGTGAAAGATTTATTGTTGAGATATGAATTATTGATAATTTCTTAATTGGTGTTTTGTTAAATTATTATATACCAGCAGTGTTAGAGTTTATAATCCTTTTATTTGGGATATTTAGCCATTTGAAGGTTGTTGTAATCCATTTTCCTCAAGGACTTATTTAATTTCTATTTTTTTTGAATTAAGATTGGAATGTTTAAATGCAACTGCAACTAATTTTTATTTTGTTTTCCTCTCAAATATATATTTTCTATTTATTAAAATGTTGGAATATGATTTTATGTTTTTGATTGGGAGCGGTTGACACTTGCTAACTGTTGGCAAGTGTGTGGTGTAATGTGATTTCTTAAAAACTTTACCATATCCGAGGGTTCCTTAGCCGGTGTATAGGGGAGTAGATGCGTTGGGGAATTATGAGTTATTTGAAAGGGGTTGCAAATGGGACTGGTATGGGACGGTCATTAATCCATTCTTCCCTTGATTCTATGATTATTCTTTTTGTACCTTCCCCTTGGAGGCTAACCCCCTTACATAAACAAGGGAAGGTACCTAGGAGATGTATGGTAGGGTCCTTAGAGAAGGGCCTTGATACCATCTTCCCTAATGGCTATGGTATCCAAGAATCTCCATCCTTGTAAACCCCATTGAGCCTTGTGATGTGAATTATGTGTAATTGTTGTGATGTATGGGTAAATTATAAATTACATGTGAAAATGCTTGACTATCATGTGAGAAAGAAAGTGATAGATAAAATTGAGACTACTATTTTTGAGACATGAATTGATATTAGAACAAAAATATTTTCTAACATTGTGAGTGATGTTTATGATGCAAAAGAGAACCTTAAAGGGTATCCAATGATGTTAATATGTTGGATATGTGTTGATTTCAAGAATATTAACTACATGGATGACTACTAATATTTGTTATAATGTGACTATATTGGATAAATGTCTATGGTGCAAAATTTTGTTCTAAGCATTTAGATGTTTGATTCATGAAAGGGATTTATTTATTATTGATAGCGCCATATTCTAATAGATTTACATGTGCATTGCATATTGGAGATTACTTACTTTCTAACTTTTAGCGACACGGGAGTCTAAGCTAAAGGGATGTAAAGACCCTGCTTCACATGTTAATAATACACTCTTAATTTTGCTATATTTCTCCTAAATAGATGCTTAGATATATTTTAGAAAATGCATAGTGTGATTATGTAACAATGTACTCATATTCCATTTTGACATGTTTTATTATCATTGCCATGAAATTATTAGGCACTTGTAAACTATGAATATGAATATGAATTTTAATGAAATTGTTGTACAATTAAATCTTACTTCAGTTACCAAATTAATGTGACATATAAATGTTGCTTATGATTTGATTGGTAATGTGTAGGAAATAAAGAGTGCCTATGTGAGAAGGGAAAACCAGTGAGAACAAAATCAAAAGGACATCCTCGGGTGGTTATGTATTGGATTTCCTTATTTTGGAGAGTAGGAAGAAATAAAATTATTATGCTTATTCTTTTGGGTTGAAAGGGTATTAATTGTGTGTCATGGGAGATGTAAGTTGGGGTAAGGATAGAAACCCTTGTATTTAAGTGTGAAACTCGGATGGAACCTTAAGTGGGTCTTTAAAGTGGATTTTTGGTCAATTTCTTGGGTTGGGATGCATAAATAAACCCCCCAGGGTCTAAACCATGATGGTAGGGGTCAAGTGGGCATGCAATAGGGCCCTAAGGACATGATTTGACTCCTGCAAAGTCTTCATAATGAGGAGTGACGAATTTTGAGTAAAAGATGGAGTGAAAAGATTGAGGGGTTGTCCAAGTGCATGTACCCCTCTTAAAGAAGGAAAAGACCCTCATTGATGATGGAGTTACATTCACACCTCCCCATCCAAGGGTTACAATTTGTGAGATTTCTATATATTGGAGGAGGAAGAATAAGTGGGGTGTTACCCACTTCTCCTTTTGGAGAATTTTGCTTGAGATGGGAGAGAAGATGAGAGAGGAGAGGATATATGCTTCTTAGAAGATGGTGCTCAAACTAATTGGGTTGGAGAGGAAAGATGGATAGAAGAGTTCAATCCCTTCACCTAAAGAGAAGAGATAGGTTTTTTTTTTTTTTCCCTTTCCACTTACTCTTATTTATTGGCTATAAGAAGGAGATACATAGTATGAGTCATGTTTGAAAGAAGAAAGTAGAAAACCTATATGCATGAGAGTTGTGTTATGTAAGTTTTATTCTTTTGAAGAAAAAAAAAAAGAATGAGAAAAGACTCCATTTATCATCATGGAGCTAGAAGAATTACTTGCTCGGGGTTATGGCTAGAGCCCATGAGGCTTCATGACGCCATTATGGTAGGGTGGAGAGCAAGCCCTTATGCAATATTTTGTCATTATTAATTTTTTTCATGTAAGGTTGTAAAGATGAAAAATTAGCTAAGTAAATGGTATGATAAAAAGTGAAGGAAATTACCCCTTAAACTTGTATCAAAAGAGAAGGTTGAAAAAAAGAAGGACCTCTACTTGGCATTTGAAGAAATATTGTGCATATTTTAATTGCATCTTCTTCTGATTGTTAAAACAAGTTCTTATGGAAAGGTTATTCACTTGCAGTCTTACAAGTTAAGAAAAACTATTGTGCTTTCTATTGCTTGGGGTTAAGAAAAACTTTACTGTAAGAGAAGAAGAAATATGCTAACAAAAACAGGAAAAAAAAAAGAAAGAAGAAGACTATTTGTGAAGTAAAAGGGAAATTTATTGTTTAGTTGCATCCACTCTACTAATAGAGCAACTAAGTCAAATAGAATTTGTTTAGGCTCTTAGAAATCTGATTATCAAAGAACCTATCCATTAACTGGGTAAGGTGTAAATGAAATTTTAGCAGCAAGGGTACAATTTGACAACTAAGATATATACAGGAATTGCTCGACAACATTACAAGAAAAAAAATGCCTTAACATCCTTAAGATCATATAGCTCTTTTACGTAAGGAAGAAAGCTGTGATAGTCATGCTCTAAATGGATACTAATCTTATGAGAAGTAGAATGGAAAATACTTAGTTTCTACCTTTTAAAGATATTGATATATACTTCATGTAACCCATGGTTTCGCTGCTCAATAATACACATGATCTATTAACTCTGCCATGTTTAAATTGAATTAATGTAGCCTTCAGTCTCATTAAATAAACCTGTAAAGAAAACAGTTATTAACTTATGAGGATAAAATTAAAAAAAATCATGTTGAGTAATAACAGATAAATTCGATACAACAAAGGCCTCCTTGCCAGGCTATTCTTACATCACCCTGCTCATGCAAACAAACAAATAAATAAATGAAATGAGGAAATAGCAAAAACACCTTCTTTATGCTTCTGATCGGGGACTTTTAAGGAAATTATGAAATGTATGACTTATTTCAGTGTGCTGCAAATAAATCTGTGTATGCAATTTTGTAATAACAAACTCAGTTAAGTAAAATAGTAAGACTTCTAGATGCAAGTTTGATTGTTCTCAAACACTACTTATCCTTCCTGTGAAAAGCAACCATGTTTCATCAACACTGCCTATGATGTTTATGTTACTGTCCCTCATGCCAGATTGATCTTGTTTCCCCTGTATGGAAAATCTATTAATACTGAGCACATCGTGCCCACAAGGATGTTCATGTCACTTTTATCGTAGATAAGGAATTTTCTATTTGGGGTCCTTACAACTAGCATTCCCTATAGCTCAGTAGAAATGAGGGATTCCATCAAAACAAGTTTTGACAGCTCCAAAACATTATCTTCACTGAGATAATAGACATTAAAGAATATAAATTTAAGTTTACCTTCTAAAGCCGACATCTGGAGCACCTCAATGAATCTCTTTTGTAATTAATTACTCAAGGGGATATATGCACCATCACCCAGATAGTTTCAGAGATGAAAAAATAACTCCCATCAAGGATATTACAGTCAGCGCTCTCTTTTGGCTACCAGTAAACAAAAAAAATATACAAAGAAAGGTACATAGTTGGGTTCCCACCTATGATCTCGAGGTAAGTAGATTTGAGATTGTAGATAATTAAATAAAAGTGTTATATGATCTCGAGGTAAGTAGATTTGAGATTGTAGATAACTAAATAAAGGTGATATAACAACAGTGTATTGATTGCTCCCTAGATCTCATTAGATCCCTATGACTCATCTCCCCATGCTTAATGAACAATTAGTAACTGCTCAAGGGTTGTATCCGGCTTGGAGATTGTATTAAAATATTTGCAATTGAAGCACACCAACAACCTTTTGTTCAAAGTAATTAATATCATCAATAAACAGTCATCTCATCTATAGCTCTGTGGTTGCATGAGGAGTCTTGGTTGTTGGTGTTGTCAAATCCACCCAACAATGCACCTCTTGTAGTTAGGCGAAGACCATAAATGCTGAGATCAGACCTCCCTTAATAAAGCCCTCTTTAATATTTCAAGGAAGAATTCTAGTCTTGTATTCGCAGTCATACCTTCACTGCACTTTAAATGACACAATATCTCTGCAAATTGACAAATTATCCCTTGAACAATGTCCAAGTATGATCTGCTCAATGATCATCCTGTTGTGCAAAAGAAAGGAAATAATTATTATAAACCAGCACTATATCTGTTGTACAGTCCTGGCGTATAAATGATATCTCGTCTCTACCTACCCTGGCACCCCTCAGCAATGATGGTTTCCACTTCGTTTACTTGAGAGATGATGGGAGAGTGTCATTTTAGAAAAAAAAACCCTTTGAAATCGGTTTAGATTTAAGTGCATGAATAACTATGATGCGTGAAAATTTATTTGAAGATTGAGTTATACTTTCCAGCAGCCCATCTCTCATCATTATGATAGT
>VDFB02193994.1:0-11183 GCA_007258455.2 Sequoia sempervirens | reverse complement strand
TAGGTCTTATATAGGGGTGTCTAAGTCGGCCTAGGTGATATCCTAGGCATAAATAGGTATATATAGGAGGTAGAGAGTCTCATTTCATCATCATATTGTGAACTGCGTTATCATTAGAGATATTTGAAGGTTTTCCCCCTAGAAGTGGCTTTTTATTCTTAGTTATTATCAAGTATTTACAGAATATTTCATATCATATTCTTCTATTGTGCAAGTTATTTCATAACAAGTGGTATCAGAGCATGATCTTGGCACCATAGAGGCAAGGTTTTTTCTCAATATTGGAGGCGATTTTGGGAAGAGCATATCTTTCAGATTTTGGAAAATTTTCTTCTGATTTTTAAAGGGTTTTTGAAGAACATATTAAAGAAGCTACAGTATATATTTAAGAAGAATTGGAGCATAATTGAGCGAATTATTACAAAATTAGGGTTTCTATACAATTTATTTGGAATTATTATATCTCTCACATCTTGTTGAATTGGAGCCTAATTTTTATTGGGTTTTTGAAGAAAGACTAAGGGAGATTATAGTAAAAAATTTGGAGGAATTGGCGGAGAAATCAGAAATTTATTGAAAAATTAATATTTTCACAAATATCACTCTCAGGGTTGTGAATTTGCTTATTTCTTGGAGATTTTTTATAGGTGAGAGTTGTTTTGGCCCTATTACATTACAATAAAAAATTTAGATGATTTAAGTTTCATTTGTGTGATTTATTTCAAAATTATTGGTTCCTATCATGACGAGGCCTGCAACAAGGGGCAAAAAGAATGTTGTCACTCCGGGGAAGACTCCTAAAAAGGATGGGGTAACAATAGAGGATATTAATCCTAATGAGGAAATCAGTAAGGTCAAGGAAGACATTTCCTCAATGAAGATGGATATGAGTGACCTAAGAGGAGATATATTGGATATACAGAACATGTTAAGTACCTATATGGTTGAACCAAGAAAGGAGTTCTCAAGCAACCAAGGTGAAAATTTCAGGTCAAATAACATTGACACAAGTTTTAATACTCCTATGGGATCTAAGAATTTATTTCCAAAGGTGGATATGTGCAAGTTTGATGGCAAGGATCCTCTAACATGGATAAACCAAATGGAGAATTTTTTTGAAGTACATCAAATCCCAAATGGACAAAAAGTCACGATGGCTTCCCTATATCTAGAACCAGATCAATTCATTTGGTATCATTGGCTTTGCACTCATTGAAGGAAAAATGGGCTCACCGTCTCATGGTCAGTTTTTACGGAGGAACTCCAAGCACAATATAGCAATAGCATGACAAACAACTTCTTCAACTAGCTTGCTAAACTTCAACAAACAAGATTAGTTAAGGATTATATTCAACAATTCCAAAATCTATCCTTAAGAGTGAATACAATTATAGAGGAGAAATTGAATGATTTATTCTTGGGGGGTCTCAAGATCACATTCAACATGAGGTACGCATGTTTAGCCCTAGCTCTATAAATGAGTCTTTTATCTTAGCATGTAGGGTAGAGAAGTGTTTGATTCCTAAGAAGCAAGGAGCTAATATGACAAGAGAGAAAGGATATTCAACATAACCTACTAGGTTGACTCCACAAAAAATTGAGGAGAAAAGAGAAAAAGGGTTGTGTTTCAATTGTGATATCAAATACAGTTGAGGGCATAAATGTAGTGAAAAGAAATTGTTCTATATTAAAGGTCCAAGTGAGGAAGAAGAGGGGAACCCATACTAGAGAATGAAAGGGAGTCAAATGAGGAATCAAATGATTCTCAACCAATCATTTCTTGTCATGCACTTTCAAGTTTTAGTGCTCCACAAACTCTCAAGGTGGTGGGGTTCTTAAAGAAGCAGAAGGTAATAGTGTTGATCGACTCATGTAGTACTCATAATTTCATCAACAAAAAGTTAGCTACTCGTCTAAATTGTTTTATATATCCAGCTCCAGAGTTTCAGGTTTTGATTGCAGATGGTGGTACAGTTAGTTGTTCAGGGAAGTGTCATAGCATTAAATTATCCATGGGAGATTATCAACTTGATTCCCCAATGTATGCAATATCTATGGATGCAACATATATTGTTTTGGGAGAACAATGGCTTACTACATTGGGAACGATTGAGATGAACTTCCAAGAACTATTCGTGATATTTCAATCAAAAGGAAGGGTAGTAGAGCTAAGGGGGTTGGAGGAAAAATCCCCACAAATGGTAAGCTCTTATCAAATGCAAAATTTTCTTAAGAAAGGAGTGGATGGATTTGTGGCCCAACTATGTGCATTAGAAGTCTCTCAATCTAATACTCCTACTCATCTAGATTTGCAAGCTATAATTGATCGTCACTCAGTTGTTCTTGGAGATATTCCTAAAGGACTTCCTCCTAAGAGGGATCATGATTATGCCATACAGTTAGTTCTAGGAAGCCAACCACCGAACATCAGGCCTTATAGGTATCCACACATACAAATGAGTGAGATAGAAAAAATTGTTGAGGAGATGCTAGAGGAAGGAATTATCAGGCATAGCCAAAGTGCTTACTCCTCCCCTATGGTGATGGTACGTAAGAAGGATGACACTTGGCGCATGTGTCCAGATTATAGAGTGCTCAACATGTACACCATTAAAGATAAGTTTCCTATTCCAATTATTGATGATTTGCTAGATGAATTGAATGGAGCTATGTATTTTACCAAGTTAGATCTTAGATCTGGTTATCACCAAATTTGGATTAAGGAGGAAGATATTTGTAAGACAACATTCCAAACTCATGAGGGTCATTATGAATTTTTGGTGATGCCATTCGGTCTTACCAATGCACCATCTACATTCCAAAGTCTGATGAATTCAATTTTTAAGAAGTTCTTGAGGAAGTTTGTGTTAGTATTCTTTGATGATATATTGATTTATAGCAAGACTTGGGAAGAAAATTTGCAACATGTGGATCAAGCATTACAAATACTTGACCATCATCAACTCTATGCTAAGCCATCCAAGTGTGATTTTGGTCTTAAGGAGGTGGAGTATTTGGGACACATAGTTTCACATGAAGGAGTAAAGGTGGACCCTAATAAAATTAAGGCTATCATGGAATGGTCTATTCCAAAAACCATTAAGAAACTAAGGGGTTTCTTGGGATGGACAGGGTACTATAGAAGATTTGTGAAGAATTATGGTCGTATAGTAGCACCCCTCACCACTCTATTGAAGAAGGATTCTTTTCATTGGAACGAGTCCACTAATACAACATTTGAGAGATTGAAGGAGGCTATGTGTAAAAGTCCAGTGCTTGCCACTCCTGACTTCACCAAGGAATTCATTGTGGAATGTGATGCTTCGAGAAATGGGATAGGAGCAGTTCTCATTCAAGAAGGTCGACCAATTACTTTTGAGAGTCATTAATTAAAGGGTAAGAATCAGTTAAAACCTATTTATGAGAAGGAAATTTTAGCAATCCTTCATGAAGTTAAACAATGGAGGTCTTATCTAATGGGTAGACACTTCAAGGTTAAGACAGATCATGATAGCCTAAAATATTTTTTGGAACAAAGACTATCTTCTGAAGAGCAACAAAAATAGGTCACTAAGATGTTGGGATATGACTAAGTTGAGATTGTATATAAGAAAGGGAAGGGAAATATTGTAGTAGATGCACTTTCAAGGAAGGATGAGAAAGATGAAGCATTATTGTGCGCCTTTTCAATATTACAAGCAAATTGGGTGGAGGAAGCCAAAGCATAGTGGAAAAATGATGTTGCGACAAGTAATCTCATCCAACAATTAAAAGGTGATCGTAGTAGTTTAGATAAGTTTTGTTGGAAGGGAGATACTCTTTGGTATAAAGAGTGTTTGTATCTTTGCAAGAATTCCACTCTTAAATACAAGATTCTCATAGAGTTGCATGAGTCTCCAGTTGGTGGTCATTCAGGATTTTTGAAGACATATCATCGAGTCAAGCAAGATTTTTTTGGGAAGGGCTAAAAGCAGATGTTCAAAAATTTGTGGTTGAATGTTTGGTTTGTCAAAGGAATAAAGGGGAGAAAATTAAGACACTAGGTCTCTTGAAGCTCTTATCTATTCCTAGCCAGCGTTGGGAAGATGTATCCATGGACTTCATCACAGGGCTTCCCAAATCTAAAGGTCATAATGTCATCATGGTAGTAGTTGATCGCCTCACTAAATATGCAAATTTCATTGCATTATCACATCCTTTCATAGCAAGTGCAGTGGAAAAATATTTTTTGGAGAATATCCAAAAGCTACATGGTACACCCAAGGTTATTGTTAGTGATCGTGATCCTATCCTCACTAGTCACTTTTGGAAAGATTTATTCTCATGTTTGGGTACTCAATTGGCTCATAGCTCTTCATTCGACCCTCAATCAGATGGGAAAATGGAGGTTGTTAATAAATTTTTGGAAGGATATCTATGTTGTTTCACTTCAGAGAAATAGTCTCAATGGGTAGATTGGCTACCACTTGCAGAATTGTGGTATAACACTTTTTTTCATAGCTCATAAAAAATGTCTCCATTTTTGGCACTTTATGGATATTATCCTCCTTCCATCACATCATCAATAAAGGTGTCACCAAGAGTTCAAGCAGTAGAGGACCACTTGCTTCATCAACAACAAGTACTTTCAGGACTCAAGGAGAATTTAGCCATGGCACAAAATTGAATGAAACAACAGGCAGACCAACATCGCAGTGAAAAAAGTTTTGAAGTTGGGGATTGGGTCTTCTTGAGATTGCAACCTTATAAGCAAATCTCACTAAAGCAACAAAAAAAGAATAATAAGTTGTCTCCAAGGTATTATGGACCATACCAAATCATGCAAAAGATCGGTAGTGTTGCCTACAAGCTAGAGTTGCCACCAACAACAAAGATACATCCAGTTTCTTATGTTTCTTGTTTGAAGAAGGTAATTGGGCACAATATTCCAACTCAAACAACACTACCAAAGCTTTATGAGGAAGGAAGAATCATTTTGGAACCAGAGTGCATTCGTCAAACACACACAAAGAAGCTGATGAATAGAACTCTCACTGAGTATCTCATCCCATGGAAGAATTTACCAATTGAAGATGCCACATGGGAGGACGAGGAGTTCATTCAAAAGAATCCAAACTTGAATCACATTGAGGACAATGCTTACTTGAAGAACGGGGGCATGTTACACCCTTAATATTGATGTACATTGGGTTATGAATAGTCGGTTTGTGGCTATCTTAACTCATAATTAAGTCATGTTATCATTATTATATTATTATTTAGTTGGTTGGGTTGGCCTAGGTCTTATATAGGGGTGTCTAAGGCATCCTAGGTGATATCCTAGGCATAAATAGGTATATATAGGAGGTAGAGAGTCTCATTCCATCATCATATTGTGAAGTGTGTTCTCATTAGAGATATTTGGAGGTTTCCCCGGCGAATTATCCCTAGTCATGACTCCAGAATCGACTCCATGACCACATTCCTCTGATTGCCATTCTCACGCGAAGAGGGCGGGAGGATGGCAGGAGGTGGCAGGAGAGTGGGAGGGTGGAGAATAATAGAGGGTGGAGGAGAGTGGAGAATAAGTGAGAGAGGGTGGGAGAATATGGAGAGGGTGAGAGGAGGGCAGGAGGGTGGAGGGTGAGAGAGTGAAGAGTGAAGAGGGTGGAGAGAGTGGAGGGTGGAGAGGGTGAGAATGGAGAAGGAGGGTGGAGGGAAGGAGGAAGGGTGGAAGGTAGGCATGAGGGCAGGAGAATAGTGGGAGAGTGCAAGTGGGAGGGTGAGAGAGTGGCATGAGAAGGTGAGAGAGGGTGGGAGAGGGTAGGGAGAAGGTGGGAGGGTGGTGAGAGGGCTGGAGGTGGAGAGGGTGGAGAAGGTTAGAAAGGTGGAGAGGAGAGGTTGGAGAGAGGAAAAGGAGAGAGGGAAGGAAACAGAGGGTGGAGGTGGGAAAGGGGACATATACATGGATGATATATTAAATATATTAATATAATATATATATATTAATATATACTATATATATTAATATATATAATAATATATGAATATATATTATATATATATATTAATATAATATCAATATATATATATACTAATACATAATAAATATTAATATATAATAAATATATATCATATGTCAAAAGAAATTATAATTCTTAAATTTCAAAAAACAGATATCCGTTTTGTGTATTAGTAGTTTGCACACTTGGACGAGCAACAAAATATATTAATATTAATATATATATATATATCATATATATATTATATTTTAATATATAATATATAATATATAATATATATTAACATAAAATATATAATATTATATATTATATATTAAAGTATAATATATAATGTATATTAATATATAATATATATTATATATTATATACTATATATTAATATACATTATATATTATATAACATGTGATGTGTAATAACAGAGATAACGAATATCCGTCTATAACGGATATTTTTTTTTTATGTTATGCACTTGGACGAGGAGCAATATATATATTAAAATATAATATATAATATATATTATATACTAATATATAATATATATTATATACTAATATATAATATTTAATATATATTAAAATATTATATATTGATATGTAATATACATTATATATTAATATATAATATACATTATATATTAATATATAATATATATTATATATTGAAATATGATATATATTATGTAACATGAGAATAACACTAGATGTGACGGATATCTGTCTATAATGGATATTCGTTATTAGCGGATATCTGTTTGTTAGTTGCGAATTGTTAAGGCTTAGGGACATGTAGATCACATAACGGATATTCATTTTATAATGGATCTTCGTTTTGTTAGTTATATTAAAAAAAAAAAGGGACCGTTTTGAGTATTTCAATGGTCCCTACATTCTTTTTGTCGCGAAAATCTCGTGTTTTCTGTCTGCATCAGACGAAATTAAGCTTTTCAAAGATTCTCTTACACTTTTTGTAGAATTCCAAATCATTTGTGTGTGTTTTTTTGTTTGTGCAATGGGGAGCAGCGGTTGGCATAAGAGAAAAGGTAAAATGAAACTTATAGCAGAACAAATTGAAGCATATAGAGCAAAAGATAGAGAAAGTCATAGGAAAAGAAGACAAGGTATGCAAAATATTCAAATTGAAGCTTCTTTCGAACCATTGAATGTTAATTCAAGTGAAGATGAAATAGGAATTGAAAATATTGAACATCATATTCAAATTGAAAATGAAAACATTGAAATTGAAAATGTGCAAATTGATAATGAAAATGTGAACAACATTGAGAATGAAAATGTTGTTGAAAATGATATTCAAAATGAAGTTGTTTTTGAAAATGTTGAAAATGAAAATGTGGTTGAAAATGAAAATGTTGTTCAAAATGAAATTGTAATTGATAATGTTGAAAATGAAAATGTGGTTGAAAATGAAAATGTTGAAAATAAACCTTATGGAACACCTAATTACAAAAGAACCCCTGAATGGTTGGTTGAAATAGATGAGAACATAATTGATAATCTTCAAGGAAAAAGGTCACAATGAACAGTTCGTTTGTGGGCTACAAAATTGTTCAATGAATTATTTTCCAATAAGACATTAACCAAACAATGCAAAGTTTTT
Organism: Sequoia sempervirens; assembly: GCA_007258455.2. Taxonomy (NCBI): domain Eukaryota; kingdom Viridiplantae; phylum Streptophyta; class Pinopsida; order Cupressales; family Cupressaceae; genus Sequoia; species Sequoia sempervirens. The sequence goes on along the minus strand of VDFB02193994.1, from coordinate 3,566 downwards.
GTGCAATTACTTAAGATTTACAAAATGAGACCATTATTAAAAAAATTGAAGATTCGTCTAAAAAAAAATTGGAAAAAAATAGTCTTATTGTAAAAAATCTTTTTAATGCTCTAACCTCTATTGGAAAGACTGGCAAGGAAAAAGATAAAAGGGTTGGTCGAAGGGTGATCACAACCTCACTAATAAGCCATCATTTGAAAAATTCTCATTTAATGAGACAAACTTGTATTGATTTTAACTTAAATTGTAAAACATTGAATAAAGCACTATCAAGAAGAGGAATACTCGATAGTGCTCTTCAAAATGATACGTGAGCTTTTAGTGGGAGGCTTCCACGTGTTGATAAAAAGCTAACCGATAATGTAAAGATGCAAATTGAACAATATTGGAATTCTCACTCTAGAGTATCACCGAATGTAAAGGATGTTTTAAAGTTACGAATTGACAATAGATATCGTAGACCGCATCTTAAATTTTTTTTGGAATGTAGCCAAATAATTTTGTACAAACAATTATGTCAAGAACATCCAAATTTGCAAATATCGCAAAGGGATTTTGAGTCAAACCATTTTATTGTGTTCCTATAAAGTTTTGTAATACATGTTGTAAATACCATGTTGAGTTTTCAATGTATCATGAATTGTTATGCCATATACGTTCTACTATGCATACTAACGAAATGTCGCAGGAGTGTCATGCAGTGCAACTTCCCAAGTCATCTAGGAAGTTGTTAGATTCATTTTTATGTATTAGAGGTGATGGTTGCTTATTTTATAAAAATGATTGTTTAAATGGAATGTGTTTGCAATGTGGTGGTTTATCAAAGTTTGTAACATGCTTTCATGGGGGAAGTGATCATGATTTTGGTAACAAAATTGTTGAGAAAAACAAATATGAGATAGTGAAATACACATTGAGGAGTGGAGGTGAGGGTTCTAGATGCGAGTTGGTTGCAAGAGAGGTAAGTATTGCTGATTTTATTTCAGATTTTAAGAAAAATATTTTCTATAAGTATGCAAGGCATAGCCACAGGTTGCAGTGGTTGGATCGACAATTCAGGATGTGTAAGGACTCTTTCCCCATTGGAACTATTGTATGTGTAGTTGATTTTGTTGAAAATTACACATTGCAACCACAAAATGAAGTTCAATCACAATATTATAATTCTATTCAAATTTCTATTTTTGTCCACATAACATATAGGCATGCCCCTGATAGTACAAAAGAGGACAAGAAGATAATTAGGGAGTACCATTTTTACATGAGTGATGATAGATCTTATTCATTTGAGTTTGTACAACATTGTTTTGAACACTTCCTTGAGTTCTTGCAGGAAAAAAGAATTGCAATGGGTCAACATTTGATTTGGTTAGATAACTGCACAGGTCAATTCAAGAATGCTCGCATGTTTTATTGGTTGATCAGGATGCATATAGAGAGGGGTGTACCACATATTTGGAGTTTTTCGAAGTTGGGCATGGAAAAGGTGAGCATGATGGTGTAGGTGCATGTGTGAAGAGAGATTTTGTTAAGGAGCAAATGAAGATTAGAGGTGGTGCAACATTCAGTGATGCACGTTCTATTGTGGATTGGTGTAATTATGCACTATCATGAGGAGGGACACTTGATTCACAAGTCTGTAGATTCTTTTGGTTGGTTGAGGAGGGCACAGTGGGAGACATAATGGAATGTTAAACAATTAGAGATTCTTTAAAGATGCATTTAGTTTGAAGCTCAGATGCAAGTGCATGGACCATATGGACATGAGAGATGGCTTGTTTTTGTTAGAATTGTATTCAGTGTGATTGGGATCAATGCGAGTTAAGTGAATGGGTAGATACATGGATTCCACAATGCCTAACCCCTTTATCTGTAGCATAATCCTCATTACAAGATGTAATGGAAAGTTCACTTGACTACAATCATCTTTCATATCTTGTACAACCAGGACATGTCTATGTAGCTAGAAGTATCATAGGGAAATGAAGAGGGATCAAACTATTAGTTGGCACGATGTGTACAAGGAAAGAAAAAGCTAACACAACTGATGACAGATGATGATGGCTTCATATATCCTACAGGTTTAGTTTTTGTTTCTTGAACTTGGTTGCATTACCATTTCACCATCGTTTAGGTTGTTTACAATAATATAGATTTGTTATTCTAAGTATATTTAGATGTTGATAAAAAAGTTATGACCACACAGGTTTAGTTGTTGTTTTTGTAACTTGGTTGCGAACATATATGATTAGAAAGAATGACATACCTGCATTTGAAGACTATGAGAAACACAAAACCATTCTGATGTATTCGCACCTTGTTATAGCAACAAATGTTAAGTTATTGAGAGATCATGCTAGACCAAAAATTAAAAAAACTATGGACAATTAATAGTGTTGATCATGAAGCATTACTAGAAACTCTAAAGGTAAGAGATGACCCTACAGGGACACTTGAGTAGCAAATCATTTGTTGTATGGGACAAGTATGATATTATTCATCACATTTTGATATTGTTTATCTACTAAGGTTCATTATTTAGGTTGTTTAGAATAATATAGATTGGTTATTCTAAGCATCTTTTATAGTTTGCATTACCAATTCATCATCATTGAGGTTGTTTAGAATAATATAGATTTGTTAGTCTAAGCATTTTTTCTATTGTGACAATATATATATCTCATTTGAAGTATATTGTGATGTTCCTAGCATGATAGATCATGGACCTATTGCAACAATAGCCAACTCTGATCCTTTGGGAGAGGTATGAGAATATTAGAATAATATAGATTGGTTATTTTAAGCATATTTTATAGTTTGTATTACCATTTCATCATCATTCAGGTTGTTTAGAATAATATAGATTTGTTAGTCTAAGCATCTTTTCTGTTGTGACAATATATATTTCTCATATGAAGTATATTGTGATGTTCCTAGCATAATAGATCATGGACCTGCTGCAACAATAGCCAACTCTGATCCTTTGGGAGAGGTATCCGACAGATTACAATAATATAGATTTGTTATTGTAAGCATCTTTTATAGTTTGCATTACCATTTCATCATCAATTAGGTTGTTTAGAATAATATAGATTTGTTATTCTAAGCATCTTTTTTATTGTATGTAGTTTGACTGCTACCTTAATGGTTTGTACAAGTGCTTGTCACTCCAGAACGTCAACATGTTGCTCTTGTGGAAGACTGTGTTGATCGCGAAGGAAATGCATGCTCTATTTTCTTCCCCTATTGGGAAATGACTATGTATTAGGGTCATTTGTTGTATGCCTATGTGGCATTTTGTAAATCTTATATTTGATAGAAATTATTGAATGATAATATCATGCATATTGTGTACACTTTATGTGTATTCAAGTGTATACTTTACAACTTATGTGTATACTTTGTCACTTATGAGTATTGCAATGTATAATTTATGACTTATATGTTTTAAAGTGTATACCTTCTATTCATGTGTACTTCACAATTTAAGTGTATTTGAGTAAATGAATCAATTTTTCACTTACTGACAAGGAACAAAACAAACCCTAAGCCCCTTTGCACCTTTA
>VDFB02193993.1:0-17717 GCA_007258455.2 Sequoia sempervirens | reverse complement strand
ATTTTCCCAGCTAGATTTTGAAAACATCTCCACGTTTTCAACGATCATTCAGAGCACACAGGATTCCATCGAGACTTGGGGAAAATCTTGCGAGAAACATGAGCAGATGGTGTCTATCTTGGAATATCAGCTGAATCTCACTCCATCAATTTCAGAAGAAGAGGTCGACGCAGTGCTGGCGCGATTCATAGCGTACGCGGTCAGAGAGAAGAGCAAAGGAATCCGGGTCATGGACGAGAATCTTCTAGAAGGTTAGTGGGCATTAATTGCTCATACTGGTCAAAGGAGGAATCTGCTATTTTTAGGAGCATTTATGACGCCACTCCTCCACCTTCTGGCAGTTTTTAGGGCAAACTCGTCTAGGGCTGAGGTGGCTCCATCTGAGCCCTCCATTGTAATTTGATCTAGGCCGTCGGTTCAAACAGGCCAGCTATATAAGGGGGAGTCCCCCTCATTTGTACTCTAGTAGTCATAGAATCAGAGAATAGAGAGCTATTGTTGAAGCAGAATAGAGAGTAGAAGCTTTTAAGTTAGAGTAGTTTCTCATTTGCATTTTTGAAGAAGAAGGGGAATTCTCCCTTTGAGAATTTTGTAAGAGATTGTCACAAAAGATTATTCTTAATAAAGCTTTTCATTGATGGTGAATTTCAACTTTGTTTGGAATAGTTCGTGAGGTTTCTTATTCCTTTGACTTCAATGAGGAACTTAATTTCATGCTTGTAGTTAGACATGGATGTTTATGCTTGATTTAAGCGAATTTCTTTTATCCATACCACTAACGTTCTTGCTGATGGTAAGTACGTCTTGTGTGGTCAACTGGACTTTCAATACTTAACTTCAATCAAGGTTCATAGGTAGTTATGCATCGTTGTGATGGTAGTTGCTCTACTGAATCGTGATTTGAACATCATTTTCACCCTTTGAAGATTGCACTTACCTTGTTGACGCTGTCCAACAGGAGGCTAAACAATGTTTGTCGAAATTCATTTAGGTTGAGTGTAATATCCATTTGCATTTAGACTAGAAGTTAGATTTTAGAAATCTCTGCAACCATTCAATTCTGCACAATCTTGGTTAGTTTTAGGACATTTGCACGCTAAAGCTAAATCATTCGCGCATAAATCCCCCTTCAAGGCACATATTGGTCGTTACTACACGCAATTGAACAACTACGTAAGTCCCCTTGTGAGTACACAGCATACACACATCAACCAAACTGAGCCTATTCGCATTTAAGGAACCTTGGAGTTGAAGGCGTGATCTTACTTGCAATCTTAGCACGTCGAATACTTTGTTCAAGAGAGAATAGGGGATCCATTTGGAAACTTTGTTCTACCTGGTTGGTGAGGTCACAAAAATCACATCAACAAGTTCTGCGACCGTATAATAATGCGATCGTGGTGCTACCGTGTGTGCAATAAATTGTCCTGAAATATGTGACTATCATTCCAAGCCTGCTCAATGTTTTCCAAACGAGAGAGGATACTGGAAGCATGCTGAAAAGAGGAGACCATATCTACAATGAATCTCTCAGCCTCAGTACGAACACCGCCAATCCACTTGTCTCCCTCTTCTTGAATGGCCTTCTTCATCTCTTCGAGCCCACACATTGATCTGCCATGGAAGCTCAGTGGAAGTTCCACTGCTAGTTCTCTGAGCACATGGACATGCTAGATGTTGCACATACCCAACTACTTTATGCTCCCTTTTCACTTTTTCTCCCTATCGGCTGTTCTATCTTTCAATGCCTCGAAGGAGTTTTCAGCTTCCTCGATTACTTGTATTCCAGTAGGGTACCCCAATTCAATTGTAGTGACCATGTAATTTTCAGGCATTGCATCACCTAGATCACATTCTTCCCTCGGAACTGCAACATGGAGATTGCGAGAACCGGCCTCATCTGTTTCCATCCTGGAGTACTTCCTGGCTCTCTTCCTCTTAGGTGACCTGCTTATTCTATTAAGGAGCTCCTCCATCTCTACTATCGGGTCGGTGTCGTCCTCCTGATCTCTCCTTATTGCACTTGTGAGCCAATTTGGGACATCTTGTTGAGCGCTATAGACGATAAGTGGCTGCTCCTCTGTTGCTTCTACTTCATGAATTTCCTCTTCAACAACATTTGGTTGAGGCTCATCCATTTCCATATGCCGAATATCCTCCTCAAGACCCTCCCAGGGTCCGTAATGTCCTCGTCTTCAAAAGTTGCCTCGAGTGCATGATCCAAGCGAGTGTCTGTTTTTGTTTCTTCACGTTCATCCGGCCGGTTGACACTCCTAGGAGCATTAGCTCTCTGACTATCAGGCTCCCTAGACAATGGTTGGTTGACATCTTCCATTTCTTGCTCTTTATTCACTCTAAACCTCTGATTTGCAAACATTGAAACTTCTTGTATGCTGGAAGATTGAGCCAACAACTGTGTAGGCGATGCCTCCTCCGTCCTCTGAGGCTCAGGCTGAACTGGTTCCTCCTCCTGTGTCTCCACAGCTTGGGCGGTCTGCTTTCTCTTCTTTATTGACATTGGTGGCCTTCGATCGCCCATGAGGTTGTATGTGAGGGCAATTGATTTTCTCTTAAGTCTATGAACATGTCCATCCACCCAACTCCTCGTGAAAGTTAAGACAAGCATAGACAAAGTGTCCAAGTCTGTGATTTTCGGCTCCGCCCAATCAGGTGGTGGGATTGGTGTTGCCTTTTTTTACTCATAATCCGGGTGAGTAATGCTGGCATCTTCATCCACTTGATCCGGAACTTGGACAACCTCACACTCTCTAATCAATTTTAGAGGCAATCTAGAGAACATCCTCCTTCTGATTTCAGCTTCATCTTCTACATTTGCCCAAAAATCTTCTACATGAGCCTTGTGCCTATATTCTTCACCTTGTACAATTCCAATCTTCCTTGGAGTATCAAAATCCTATCAGCTGGTGTGTAGAGTGAGGTGATAAAATTGTAACTCATCCTCCGCTTCCTTGGCTGCTTGCAAAGAAGGGCACTCCTCAAGCGAATTTCCCATAACAATAGGGAAGTGCAAACCTCCTTTCTTCTTCTTCCTTATGATTTTGTCGTAGGCCATGAGTTTCCTAGACACTTCAAGCATCACCATCCTATTTGTGGGGTATCTTGGCAGTCGGAAGGTATAAGAATGGAACCCAAACAGCCTTATATATGTGAACTTCGGGAATTGGATAAACCAAAACCCGTACTCTTCAATAAACTTTTTTGCTTCTTTGGATATTTTTTGTTGCGTTCTCTATTGAAGAGTCCTTGTGATATACATAGTGAAAGCATCGTTCACTCTTTTGAAGCTGGAGGTACTTGTCAAATGCAGCTGCCTGCAAGCTTCATGGATTTTAAATTGACCAGAACTACATCCAATTGGCTCCTGGTATGTCAGCCCCTTATACTTCGTCATTCGAGCTAGCATATAAATGACATACGAGCTCATGTAAAACGTCTTCGTTCTCCTCAGGCTTCTGAATTTCTCATCTGTGTTGTTGATCATCTTTGCCCAATCTACATACTCCTTCCCCTCTAACACCACGCTGATGTAGAAGAACATCCAAGGCTCAAAAGCATACGCCTATGGGCTGCCATTCACCTAGCTGAGCATCATGATTAAATCACAGTATTCTTGTTTCAGCTCCTCTGAGATGATCTGCTTTGGCAACTTGTAAGAGACCAGGTGTCTCTCAACCCAAACCCTTGACGGAATATGCTGATTTTGTTTGTTTTTGTATTTTTTGTGTTTTTTGAAGAGTTTTTGCAATAAACAAGAAATTGCAATTTTGCTTGAAAAGGACTGGAAAAATAATATAAAATACCAATAGCATGAAAACTACAGAATATCATTCATATATCGAACCCAGATGGTTTATTGATCATTTGGAATGATTACACTGTGATCTAACAACATGCACAGGAAAACAATAACATTTATTATGGAAGAACCTGGTTATTGCAGCCGCTTTGAGATGAAGATGAAAATGTATGGCCAGCTCCAGAACAATGATCTCCAGGCTCAGAAACAGAGAGACAACCCCAAGAACCCTAGGCGCCCTTACTGCAAAAGACTGGAAGTGAAAAGACCAAGCGATTTTCTCAGAAGGAGAAGTACGACCCTTGCTGGTACAACAGTACGGCCCAGCAGCAGCAGCAATAAATGTGGTACGGCTCCCTTGTAGAATGTGCCTGAACTCTGAGAAATGGCCCCTGTCAAGTCGCCTTCAATAACTAATCAAAGATCTCTGTATATTCTTCTGAATCGATCCAATAAGCTCAAACTGTAACCTCTGTGTGAAGTCACCAAGTAGACAATCTTCAACTGGTATTGCACAGCCTCAGTATGCCAAATCTTGAAGAGGTATCGTTCTTCAAAACCGTTCGTCTGCTGAAACCCTAGGTTTTGCAAACTTCAATGCTCAGAGCAAAAAGAAGACAAATTGAATAATCATCACATAAGAATTCGATTTGTCTTGGCAGTCAAATATATAAGCCTCTTTCAAAAATTCGACCCAAGCTCTCTTTTAATAATCATTTAAATAAAATGATTAATTACGCCTTTCTCAACTTAGGAAAAATAAATAATAAATGGCGTCCCCCTTAATGAATAAATAATTATTCATTATAACAAATATTTCACTTTATTATAAAGTATTAAAAATACTTTATAATACGCCATTAATTATTAATATTTAAATATATTAATAAAGTGACTTTAATATAAAGTCAAAATATTAATTATTCAATAATCATTAAATACTCCGTTATTTTCCATCTGATCACCAAACTGACAAACTGGGTCGACTCTGAGCTAACCAGCTAAACCAGGTGCCCTGCCCAAAATAGCAGCTTCTGCCTGTCTGACTTTCTAAAAATAGCAAGTCTCTGAAAAACCTCTCTGAAGGATTCTGCGAAGGCCCAACCTGAAACAACTGAAAGAAGGATGCTCCTGAACACCGGGTAACTGCCTCAAATGATCCTCTACACACATCTGTCAGCCTACGAGGATAATAGGCTAACCACATAACCAGCTGTGCTGACTAGGATGGGGACATCACATTTCATTGTGGGGAAAACTCTATGGTTCAGCATGCTTCAAAACTAGAATAGAATTGGGATAGGTGACCTTTCAAGAAGCCCTATCTACCAAGTGCAAGTCCAAAAAGTGACAAAGGAAACCATGCAAAGGTTCATTTTGCTAGTTTCAATCCCACCTCTTCACCCCTATAAGTATCATTTGATGCTTGAGAGTTAAGTGTACCAATCAAGCTCATGCGAGAAGTTTCTTATGAATCACTACTCATGAAAAATGAGGCCATTAACAGAATGCTTCTACTATTAGATACCTTACACAATCATTCCTGAAAAAATGGGATCCAACAGTATCAAACCATGTGAAATCCCTATATGTATACATATGTAAGACTACCATTTGAATTTCAGGGTAAAGTCCATAATCCTTCAATCTATAATTTTGTATATTTATACAGATGTAGAAACTCGGTTGCATATTAGCAATGGAATTACCGCCACTAGTTGTTTCAAAGTAAAAAATGAAGGCCTAAGAATTGTTGTTCCTACGCATAATCAAATTACTGCTATTAGAAGATAATGACAAAAAACAGTTTTGACTATAGGCTAACCATTGCCAATAATCATAAGGTTACTATATTGAGGACTCCGAGGATAATCTTGGGATAACTAAATAATTATCCGTGGCATCTCTCGATCTGTTAGAAAATAATGTTATGACTACCTAATGCATGATGTATGGTGTATACATGCTTTAAGGCTTGAGTTACAACCTATCTTTTACCCCAAGCACTTATATTGAAATGATCTAAGCAAAAATGTCTTGGCTTGATCATCAAAAGATCTTAGTGGGCATCCTTGAACTAACTTCATTGGTGGCATAGAGTATACAATAAAAAACAAGGTCTTTTATAAAATTTGAGAGCTGCAGAAAAGATCCCTTCTTGTTCATCAAGATGATCAACTGCAAAATCTCGAGTTGTTGGATACAGTTATCCAGCATATTCACATCAATTGACCCTAAAAGAAAAATATATCTATTAACTTGAACCTTGCAAGGCCTATGCTTTACAAATGGAGAAACAGTAAGTTCAGACTCCAGAAGTAAACATTTGCATTTGAAAAGAGTCACTCTCATGAATTCATCTTGGTTATGTTTTCTGTCATCTAAGTGTTTGCTTTAAAAAATAATTAATTCAAATAGAAATGAGCTTACTTAAGTAATGAAATTAATTGTATGTAGTGAACATGAAAGGAAACAAGTATGAACTGAAGCACACAGTAAAAACAGAGTTCATGAGATAAGGGATTAACGTGGAAAAACCCAATATGAGAAAACCCCAAAAGGATGGAATTATGTCTTTGCTTGCCACTATCTCATACAACTTGATAAACCAATTTTATTTCTTGAACCCTCCAAATGGACCATCAGCATATCAACAGTGTTCTTCTAGCTTTATATGGTCTACAACTTGCTCCAATACAGTCTCATACTCAGCATATACATGCTACAGCCCTGAAAAACTCTCAACCAAGAAGAATTACAAGACACCACAAGGGGTGTACATATAGACATGCTCAGTATATGCTTTAAAACAAAGATCTCAAAAGACATAAGGCTTTGAAAAAGACAGCATATCAACAGTGTTCTTAAAGATTTATATGCTCTACTACTTGCTCCAACAGACTCTCGTGCTCAGCATATCATTCTTGTTCAAGCACTGTGCACCTTGTAACTGATACAAAAGATCATCAATATGCAGAAAAGGATATTGATCCTTTATTATTATCTTGTTGAGTGTGTAATAGTCAATTCAAAGGCTCCACGAACAATCCTTCTTTGGCACAAGGACTATCAGACTACATGATGATGTTCTTCTGAGATGACATGATGAAGTTGACCTTTGACCCAACAACTGGCATGAAAGAGGCGCTCTCTTTTTTCACAAATGGCAGTGGCAAAGGTGTTAGCACTAAAACGAATTGCATCTAGAACAAAGTTGAGTGCTCTATTTCTTCAAAGATGGCAACGGCAGAGGTGTTAGCCTTCGAACACTTTGCATCTATACTAGTGTTTTGCTTCTGTAGGGCTTGATGTAGACTACACAATCAAAGATTGTTGTTCATGACATTCAAAATCATTGTGGGTGCTTGTGCAGTGTCAGTGGCACTATTTATCTCCTTGTTGCTTCTAGCCTTAGTCTAACGTCGAAAGTGCAGAAACCTTTGGTTGTGCCATGGATGTCTGGTCTCCTTGACGTAATGTTTGTTGTGTCTATGCAGGAGGGTTCTCTTTACCAAGCATAGATTAAGACTTACACATGGCATTGGATGAAAAGTAACTGAATTTCTTCTTCATCTTGGCTTTTGCTTCAATCTTGGATTGCCTTGCCCCAATATATCAGCAATGGTGAATTCCATCCTGCCATGGATGTAAGGGTTAAGTCCATTGATTTACTTTAACACCATATTCTAGTCCATCTCTACAAAATGAAGTTGAATGAGGTAGTCACGAAATCCGTTTGTCGAATCTTGCATTGTTTGATCCTTGTCCTGGCACAGCTGCTGGAATTTTGTTTACTTATCCTCATTGTGTTTGACAAGATAGTATTCTTTGCATACAACACTCACAAACTTCTCCCATATGAGGTAGTCACAGAATCCATTTCTAGAATCTTGCATTGTTTGATCATTGCCCTGATACAGCTGCTGGAATTTCACATATGTATCCTCATTGTGTTTGACAATATAGTATTCTTTGCATACAACACTGACAAACTTCTCCCATGTGTCAACAAGTTTGAATTCATGCTCACACTGGGTGTTATAGGCATTCAATCAATGGCAAACTGATGTAGACATTGATTGGATGCAAAATAGAACTCTAGGTTGTTTCTTAGGTATTCCCATGAGAGTGTCCTTGATGATTTGTTTGACATTGATTGGATGCAAAATAGAACTCTAGGTTGTTTCTTAGGTACTCCCATTCTTGTCAAGATGCTACATAATGATAACACTTCACAAATAGCATCCCCTACGGCCACAAGTTTCGGTAAAGATGTTAACTCAGTGCTCTTAAGTTGAACAATATTGGCACTAAGTATTCTTCTATTGCACATGTTTCCAGATCTAGTGGCACTAAACCTTGTTGTACCCAAAATAAATTTTTTGGCATTCTGTATAAATTGAGCTAAATCTTGTTAAAATGCCATGTAAAGTCTGTTTTAGGTCAATTCAATCATAGAATCTTGGTGGGTTTCAGTCAAGGAACACATGTGCAAAATTCTGAAAATTTGAAAATTAGGGTTTTTCGCCCCTATTTTCAGGGAAACCCCAGAAAATAGGACCTTCCCAGAAATGATTGAAAATGATTTTGATAGGATTAAAAGGCTTCACGATCACATTGATCAAGTCAAAATCATCAAAAGACATGTTTTACTCTGGTGGGTCTATTTCTATTTTTCAGGAACAAAGTTAGGAGCTCCGCAGCCATTAATGGCAGATTGGCCAGTACCAGGTGCTGAAAGCTAAACTTCAAAAGCTTCAACGATGCAACCATGGCGGAAAAGGTCTAAAATGATGTTGTTTGATGAAGGAGATTCCTGAAAATGAAAAAGGTCAAAATTTGACTAACTCCGGAAATGTTACGAAGGAGAGATAGTTCACATGCTGAAAAGAGCCTTTTTCAAGCAAGGGCGCCCATGATCTTTCAAGGTCAAATGCAATCACCCAGATCCTCCAAGGCATTCGTTCTTGACGATTGCTTGTTGGCGCGACAATGAAACAAGCAGATAAATCATCTAAGGAATAGATCACAAACAGCCGCTGATGAAGCAAAAAGAGGCAGTTGAGGAAATATCAGGAAACCACACTTAACGGCGAAGTTCTAAGAGAAAAAGAGCCTTTCCAAAAGAAAGGCGCCCTTCTTTTCTAACCTCCAAATGCTGATAAATGACAAAAGGCTTCCCAGGACAACCTTCTCAGCCCAAGTAGATCTCAGAAACGCAACTGAAAGCGTAAACATATGACAGTGCAGTCAACGGATAATCGAGATCAAAGTAGGCAACTTTTCAGACAAAGACAAATTTGCTAAAGGGCAAAAGCGCCCTTTTCAAGGAGGGGCGCCCTTGAATAAAGGAACCCTAAATTGAGATCCAGGTATTCTGAAGTCAGTCACCTTTGGCAGAACAGAGCTGGGTACCTGATGAGATATCAAGCTAAATCATCTGACTCTCCGGTCAACGAGAAATCCAGATCAAAGCACGAGAGGTCATTTCAAAAGGCTGAAGAACGAAGTTTGAAAATTCACCAAGGCATTAGCAAAAGAGCCCTTTCTTGAAAAAGGCACCCTTTCTTTTGAAGCCCTAAACTCATCTTTTCATCATCATGTCTCCCAAACGCTTCTTTTCAGTATGGATCCAGCTCCGCAGTGAATGTGTCAGCAACATCTCAGGATCGACAGATCATGCCAAATTCAAGATCAAAAAGAGGCCTTTCAAGAGAGAAAATAGTTAAAAACTTGCAAAAAACCAAAAGGGACGCCTAAAAGAAGTCAAGGGTCAATTTGTTGACTAAAGTCAAGAACTTTGAGTTAAAATTGGCTAAAACACTCCACGATCAGTGGAAATCACCTTTTTGAACTTCAGATCAAGCCAAAATCACTTTTGAGCTTGAGTTAGGTCCCCAAACTTGTGGATCTAAGGCTTGAACATATATATTCAAGGTGAAGGCGTCCTATTTCATTATTTCATTGCAGGTTAAGAGATCAAGAACAGCCACAAGCTCTCAAGGACGCCATTGATAGATCTGAACAAGGTTTTCATCCGTTCTTCAATTTTTCTTGCAGATCTGAAGCAGAAGAAGATTGCTATTTTGAGGATTGGATTCAGAGACAGTTTTTTGAAGGGAAATCAAATAAAAACTTCCAATCCATCTTCTGTCTACTTCCTCTCTTCTGGTCTTAGGTTTTCTTGCATTTTACAGAAAAAAGCAACAGGCTACATCAGATCAGATCAACTGGGTAGATTCAGCATAATTTTCCAAAGAAACCCATCTCGACAAATTTTCCAAAATCAGCAAACTTGCTGCCCCTATTTTTGGGGGTTTTTCCGAAAAAGTTTCAGAATCAAAATTCTGAGGAACTGGGTCTGTTCAGCATTGACTGCGAAGGAGCAAACCCATGCGATTTTTTCGGAAAAATACTTCTGCGGCGGTAGCTATTTTGGTAGAAAATCATCATTTCAAGGTCAAACTACGATCAATCTTTAGAGTTTCAAGATCACGATACTCCCGAATTATCTGAGACCAGGCGGTCTTACTCCATGATTACTTGAAAACAGTTGACACTAATTTACACCAAGTAAATCCAGTGGTTGATTTGGAGCAGCTAGAAGGCATGAATCAAATCACATTGCAGAATATTGAAGAATCCGGGTTGCTGCAGGCCGCATCAATTCCCATCACACTACAAAGCGTAGAGCTTGTAATCGCTTGTATCAAGCATTACAATCCTACCACCAGAGAAGTCAGAGCAGCGGATGGAAGAATTGTTTGTAGTCTAAAGCCTCAGGATATCGAAAGGTGTTTTGATATTCCATCATGTCCTAACAGCAAAGTCATATTAGTGACGGAATGTGAGAAGGCATTTAGAGACATAAGGACAAATGTCAAAGGTAATGAAAGCTGAAAAATGGCTGAAAGTGACAAAGGCAAACTTGCCTAAGCCGTTGGGACGAGGAGAATGCAAAGATGAGTACGCAGTGTTAATCACTCTACTCAATAGAATCACTGGAGAAGAGGATGGTCGTCAATTCCAGCCATGGATGTACTATGTCATTGCTAAAATCATTGGCAAAAGGGAATATTATGACTGGGCCACTCTGATTAGTGACACACTCCACCGACAAATCACTAGGTATCTGGAAGCTCATAGGTTCCACATGTGCTCTTACCTGGTATACCTGATAGCCTTCCAAGGTGATTTCAGGTTATTGAACAATGTGGGAACCTTAGGTGTGCAGAAGGTTCACGAACATTTTACACGTCTTGAGTTTACTCAAGCGGAGCAGCACTTCAAAAGAACGAGTGATCTCTTCACTATGCACACCGTACGTGAGCTAGACCATGAGATGCACGTGCGTATTTCACAGACAGCCAGAGAGGCAATGGCGGATTGGGCAGATTGGTTCATCTAATTTCCTACATTCTCCTACATACGCGTGTATGGCTACATCGGCCACCCCGCCATGCTGCCAAGATACCCTTCAGATAGGGTAGTCTTCATGGAATTCCTGAGATAGTTGTCAGGGTTCATATCTACTTAAGCTTGAAGAGGAAGGCGGTGGTAACTCCCGTTAGATGATAGGACGGCTATATAGATGTGGATTCGCTTGGCGGATACTAAGATGATAGAGTCGAGGGAAGCTTGATGAGTTTAATCTCAAGTATCTCATTGAGAGAAGATCCTACGATCCCAGAGGGCTCTATGCAGCACATCTCGAGCAACACTCGTCACATAAGTCTTCTATGGAAGATTATTGGGTAAATTGTCAAGACAAGTATGAAGTCACGAAGAAGAACTACAATGAGGTTCGAGACTCCACAAATTGCTGATTTTGTCGGTAGACGCCGAGAACTGTCCGATGATGAAAGGGAAGTCATTCTCCCCTCATTCTTCGCAGATTCAGTTGACTCCCAACCGCTCCCGAGAGTGGATTGGTATGCCAAAGAAAACACGTCTATAGAAGAAAGAACTAGTAGAGTGGTTAGAAATAGCCAACTCTATCTCGGCGACAAAATCAGGAAGGTGACTACCTCCACGAAGGCCAAGAACCTTGCATACGAGTTGATCTACACCACTTTCCACTTCCAAAAGGAAACCTGGCGGAAACAGTATTTGCAATCCTCAGGGGATGAGGATGTCAAAGCCTACAAAGCCTACAACACAGAGGACACCAGTGGAGAAAGCCACACATAGTCTTGAAATAATCACAGGTATTGCTGCCCCAGAACAAAGAGTAGAGACTGCTATCCCTGATTCAGCAGAAATTATCACAGAGGAACCAGCAGCAGTAGTTGTTGAAGAACCCGATGCGGCAGAGCTGATGGCCGAGAAAGCGATATGATAGAAAGCGGCGGCGAAGCGGTCTGCGTGTTGTTATGACGAGCCACCAATATCCACTAGTATCACAGCCGGACACAAGTCCTCGCCGACTTGGATTAGCCCAGAAAACGTTGCTCCGGCCACGATCTCACACATCTAGCATTCAAAGACTCCGTCCCTCTAGCGAAGTTAAGCGAGGATTCTATTTGGCAGAGGCTTCCTATAGGAAGGAGAGAGAGGGAAAAACCACTCCTATGAACCCGACTGCAGATTCGACCGATCCCGCAAGACCGTCGGTAGAAGAGGTTAGTAAGTTCACATAGAAAAGGAATCTGATGTAAGGAATCATCCCTTGAGCGTAAGCCCGCCGGTGAAAAGCATACCACGAGGTTCAAGTAGAGACTACACTTTGTCTCAACAACCTCGGAAGACTACGTGGTGGAAGCGGACAGCTGGAATAACCCGGTGGTTGCGCTGAGAAAGAATGGCTAAGGATGGAGTAAAAGAAAAGGGAGAAGCAAGGCTGAAATGGCGAGGTCATACATAACCCGACATTTGCTTTTAAGCGTCTCAGCCCCTTACGTGGGATTACTAGATCTTCGCCCGAACAAAATCATGACGGTGATAACGATACGACGAAACGCCGGGAGATCAAGTGGAAGAGTTTGTTCTCAGGGATCAGATGTATCTTGCGAATCTATACCCGATTCTGCGAGAAAGGATAGAGCACATGGACCCGATGCTGAGGAGAATCCGACCGTGAACAAAAAGGTGCGAAAGAGGCTAGAAAGGCGAAAGCACAATTGTAGATTTGCAATTGGCATATCAATCAGTATACTCTGAGGAAAACAAGCAACATCTTTTTGCTTGGAAGGAACAATTGGCGTACAAGGTGAAAGCCTATGACGCTCATTCAATAGAGTTGATTGATTACAGACGGGTAGTTGCCACTATTATCAACTTCGCAAGAATGTTGGTGATATCTTTCCCTTGCATGGAATATCAGCGTGAGGGAGGAGAATACGTCGAGATGGTTACTGTACAAAACCAGTTCAGGGATGTCATCCGTAGTACCTTTCTTGATGATCCAGATGGTTGCAAGTTGGCTAAGGTAGCAGCTTTATCAACCAAGTTTGAAGAGGCAGCATCTCAGTGTATTGACTTCGGAAATCAGCTCACAACGGGTGAGATCATGCTACGACGCCACGTCATCATCCTACAGAGCATTAACTCCCCAGAAGCTGATCAAGTCAATCAATGGATAGAGACACTGCTGATTAGTGGCGAACTATAAATGCACCAAAGAAGGACGCCATACACCCTCCAAGTGGTATTTATGAGACTTGAGTTTGACTTGATGCTTCTTTCCAAGTCAACTCAAGATGATAATTAAATGTAGTTGGAGTTAACTTGATGCTTCTTTCCAAGTTCCAACTCCCATATTCATAAATCATGCATTGAGATCCATACGATTAAGGATGTCTAATTGGCTTCCATGATTTGTGGATCTTAGATCTCACTAAATGTGGATGTAATGTCTATTTTGGAGGGATACTTTCAAAAGTTCACCTTTAGTTTACTTCGATCAGGCGAGTAGTTTCGATTGACTCTTTGTTTACTTTTTGATTAACTAAAAATAGTTTTCGATTATTTGCTTGTTCCCTTTTAGGAATAAATCTTGCTAATTGATTGGCAAGAACTCATTGTTAACTCAAGGGAGATTTTGGAGTTGCTTACTCGTTGCTGAGTTCTATAAATAAGAGCCTTGGGCTCATTGTTTGTTTAATTTTACTTACGCTATGCAAAATTGTTGCGCCATTGTTGCCAACAGCTTTGAAAGTAGATATTTGTTCACTCTTGGATGAGAGTTCGTTGGTCGATCATAATTGTGCATGATTTCGTGCCTTTGCTTTCCCAACCTTTGTAATTCGTTGATAAAGCTTTGAAGGAGAATATTAGAAGGTGCTTGCATTTTGGTCAATCTTTTTGAGTTATGTCCACGTCTTGTATCTAATAGCTCGTTGTTTCATTTCCCTCCTCGGATGGAGTCCCTCCTCCTTGGTTGTTATTATAGGTTATGTAGTTGGTTGTTGTTTAATGTATTGGCTTCAGCTATACGCCCGGATGAGTCCACTCCTCCTTATGACTCAGCCAAGGCATCGTGAATTTATTTGTTTCGTAAACTCTTTCTAGCCCATACCTGGGATGGGAGTCCCTCCTCCTTAGGGTCGGATCTAGTTCGCAGTAAAGAGTGTTTGCTTGTACCAACCTTATCCGGTGTATACGAGGTTGAGCCTCGGTCATATTCCCTGGAGACGACGAATTCAGGTGATCCAACCAACCCATTCCCGCTCCTTTACCCTCATGCTCTATTTACCTTGAAGGTATTGGATAGATAGAAGCTAGAATAGTCGTAGTTAAGATCTGCAGAAACCAGAGAAAAAGCTTAGCTACGGCGCATTGTGTTTGCGCACCCTTGTGTCCTACCGCTGAAGCATAAAAAGATAGGAACTTTAGTTTACATTTCCTTCCTTACGCATTGCTCCCAGCAGAGAGGGACTTCTCCTCTTAAAATAACGAAGAAGTGTTGCAAAACATTTGAAATAGCTGAACGTTTACAATCAGCACTCCAGAGGTGCTAATTTAAACGCCAACACACCTCAATGTGTTTAGTGCACTAATGGAAAACTGGATTACAAACAAGCTTCAAATTCTAACTATTGCAAAATAGAAACCTAGGTCGTTTCTCAAGTACTTCCATTCTTGTCAAGATGCGATTTAAAATATCACTTCACAAATAGCCCCCCCTGTAGCACAAGAATCTACTCATGGAAGAGCAACCAACAGTAATTTGCTTTTGACTCCCCCACGATATTGGACCAAATACCTATAAGAGAAAAAGTCCTAGAGTAGACTTACAATCATCCAAAGATTCTACATAGTCCACATTCGTGTATCCTATCAAAGAAAAATGCCTACCACAGAAAACAACCCTAGTCCATTCATGAAAATACCCCATTACTTGTATTTTTCTCAAATTCAAACTAGAAACTATGAATGGTGCTATGGTTTAGATTCAAGTGTGTAAACCAAGGCAAAAGCCGCAGGATTGGTCACAATAAAAATGTGCACAAAAAACAAACATGGCCATCAACAATATTCACACACTAGTGCAAAAGTCTACAAAGGAGCACCCACACATGGATATCCAACTAGAAGTCTTGTCATTCTCTCTCATCTTGGCATGAACAAACAACTACTAAGTCACAAACCATGAAAAATTATAAGGTGTAATGAATTAATCTACATTTTCTCACATTTACAACATTTTGGAAGATATATTTCATTTGTAGGCATGATTTTCTTTGGATTCAACTATTTGTTTTTGCATCAATGCTCAATGATCCATCATCAAGATGAAAAGTAAAATATTTCATTAGTGTTGATTCAAAAAATTAACATAGTTGTGTCCAAAAGCTCTTATTGACATATTTCATGTTTGAAGAAAATTGAAGATGCAAAGTTGGAGAAAAAAAGAAATTTAAATGTTTGTTGTCATGCGCCCGCAAACACAAACCAGACCGCTCAATCATGCATAAAGAATCCATCTAGAAGCACTAATCGTTCAAGACTGAGAGTTACGAATGGGACGTAGCATTATAGCAACAATCAAATGCAAATCGACCCTCACCAACAACGACAGGGATAAATTATAGAAGGGATCAAATTTATAAAGGATAATATTAATATACATTAATTATCCTTTTACAATTAATTACGAATGGATTAGAAAGCAACAAAGGGACGTGCCTCAAATGGAGGGGTATAGCAATAAAAAAGGCACGTCTTATTGAAGAGACATGACCATCCACCATCATAAGTATAAAGTGTGAATCACTTCAATGCCAGGAGGGCATCGATTAAGGATTGAAGACAAGGAAGATACAAACCCACAATCACAAGGAACAAACCATCCAGTCTACGCCAATAGATTATTAATATCAAACATATATATACTCACGGGTATATTCTGCCAATCAATGTTTCACATATGTATACATATTGCTTATAGAGAATAAAGAATGCTTAATGTATAATTTCTTATGATAGAATAAGAGATATGCATGACTGTCTGAAACCCACCTTGTAGGAAGGGCTTGGGATGACGGGGTAAACAAGGCTAAGTAAGTAGGTCGTTCTAGAGTTTACCGTAATGGCTCTTGGGACCAAAGGGCCCTTACGCAGAGAGCCAAGTAACCCACTTATGACCCCCGCCCAATTCCACAAGATGGCAAGTGTCTTTAGGGGGTTGAGACATTGATGAGGAAAGCAGATACAAGCAGCCAAGGGAGAGGGCTGTGGTAGACACCCTCTTAGGCTTGGTGTAGAAATAGCTGTGAGTGGACCCATCATGTCCCTTCTCTCAAAATCCTAATATGCTTGCATTATTGATAATCTATGGATGTGATGTAATTGCCTAACTCTAATAAGTAAGCATATATATATATATATTGTTCATGTGGTGATTGCAGGATTCAAACCCAGGATTGCATCATTAAAGAGATTTATTTGGTAAGACAAACTCCTAATCCCAATTTGCTGCAATTTGTGATCAATAGGCAAATTCTAGGGCAAATCAGGAAAGGGACATTACATTTGCAAACTAATTTTTTCACTTTAGTTGCAAAAGTATTAATATCTTGGCAAATTATATTAATTTGTTTTATTGCACTTTTTTCAGAGCAAAATAAAAAAACATGCCACTGCATCCAAAAGCATGTAAATATAAATATATATAACTTTTTGCACTTTTATCCAACATTTTTTAATTATACAAATATAAATACACATATATTGTCATCCTTTTCTTTGCCCCCACCATCCCCAAAATCCAACAATTTTCTTTCTATAAAGAAAAAAAAATTATAGGGGCCTTGTTTAAGGGGGTCGTTCTAATTATTTTAGATAGTATGTATAGCTTAGTGTCCTAATTCTATTGGATTAGTATTTTAAGTAGTTTTCCTCTTTGTCCCTCTCCTTATTGTCATACCACTTCTCTTGTATAAAAAGCAAAATAAATCAAGAAACGGCTAGAAAAACAACAAAACAAGCTCAAAAATCAAAAGATAAGGTGCCTTTTGTTATGTATCTGAAAAATAAAATTATCATGGATCCTTTTCATATACCAAACTCGGTCCAGCTACTTGTGAGAGAACTACTTAATCTATAGAAACAACAAAAGGAATTTCAGTCCAAGCATATGCAATAATTGATGAGTGCATTCAAACCATAGTTGGAAAACTCAAACTCAACAAAAACTCGTCAGGCCCAAATAACTCGACTCAAAAACTTAAAAAATTGCTTAAATTACTTTAGAAACACTTTTTTTTTGCAAAATTCATTGACAAGATGTATCCAATGAGTCAATAACTAAGTATGTTTTCTATTAAATTTGATTGATTTGAATGCAAATTGAGTACAAAATCGCATCCTCGTGCGGAATCCTAATGGCCAATAGCTTGATACAATAGATAGCTAAAAAAATGAAAATAGTAAACTAAAAAACTGAAGTTCAATACAACAT
>VDFB02193991.1:0-12019 GCA_007258455.2 Sequoia sempervirens | reverse complement strand
TAAGGAGAGAAAATATATTAGAATTATATGTTTATTCATGCTTATAAGTCATATCTGCATATAATTTAAGATAATTTGCATATATTCATCCAAAACTCAAAACAGGCTATCTATTCTATTTTGTCTGCTTGGGGTTTTAATAGCCAATGGCACCACAAATATCACTTCCTCATCAGAGGACATATATCTTTCTACCCATATATTCAACTCAAAACCTAGCTAGAGCTTTTATCAGTTCTCTCCCTACAAATGAGCCTTGAATTCCCTTTTATATGACAAGGGAGCAACAAGCTTCAGGCTCAAATGTAATTTCACCACAAATTTTCATTTGAACAAATTCTCCATTGCATTTGACTTTCATTACGAAACTTCCCACACGTTGAATCTGCAAAACATATATAGTGCATGAACTGGGAAAAGGTAAAATAAAAGGGAACACAAATTGTCATCACAATACCCTTTGTATCCACACAAAAAACTAGGCAACCAAATTGCCACTAAGGCACCACAACAACTTCTTATTTACCCGCCACCCTACTCTTACCAGCACTCAGACCCCGATATACACGCTCGCTTCTAGTTGTTGCCCAATATGGTAGACCCTCAACCTCCTCTTCTTTCTTGTCCTTGCCCAATACGGTTCTAGTCCATTCGCTTGGGGTTTTAACAGCCAATGGCACCACATATATCACTTCCTCATTAGAGGACAAATATCTTTCTACCCATATATTCAACTCAAAACCTAGCTAGAGCTTTCATCAGTTCTCTCCCTACAAATGAGCCTTGAATTCCTTTTTATATGACAAGGGAGCAACAAGCTTCGGGCTCAAATGTAATTTCACCACAAATTTTCATTTGAACAAAATCTCCATTGCATTTGACTTTCATTTCAAAACTTCCCACACGTTGAATCTGCAAAACATAGTGGCGCACGAACTGGGGTAATCTAAAAGAAAAGGGAACACAAATTGTCATCAAAATCCCCTTGTCACTATCCACGCAAAAATACCAAGCAACCAAATTTCCACGAAGGCACGACAACAACTTCTTATTTACCCGCCACCCTGCCCTTACCAACACTCAGACCCCGATATACACGCCCGCTTCTAGTTGTTGCCCAATACGGTAGACCCTCAGCCTCCTCTTCTTTCTTGTCCTTGTCCAATACAGTTCTAGTCCATCCGCTTGGGGTTTTAACATCCAATGGCACCACATATATCACTTCCTCATCAGAGGGAAGACCATGATTGAAGCGAGGTAAATATCGACAGTAGTTGGAGTCAGTCTCAGTTACATCATCAGAAGTGTTGCTCGTAAGGTCAATGGGCGAGTGTTGGCATCTAGAGGAACCATGCCCATACCTTATTTTCTTACCGACACTAGTAATAGAGCACACCAACTACTTGCCTGTGTCATCTACCAGTTGAGCAACAATGTCCTGGAATTGCAACCTTCTACTGCATCTAGTGGGCACAAGCCTGGGCTTGTCAACCAAAGCACCTTCCTGAATAGCAGGACCAAGCTTTTGTGAGCTCAAACAAACAGACCTCCTTACTGACTTACTCATTTTCTCTTCTTAGACAAGCACTCAAACTTGATTAGACTTAGCCCACAAAGTGCTCTAACTGCTACAAGAATGACACTATTAGCAGTTAATTCCTCTTGTATTTATTGTGCGAGGTAATGGCAACCTTCATCAATGCTTAGTAAAAATGCATACGTAAACATGGCAATTTGGTGGCGTATGTACGGTCACTGTTTAATTAGAGCTGCATGAGAATCCAAAGATCACCCTTCATGATTGCCAACAACAACATCTTCACATAGATTGAGATCGATGTGACTACACAAGCAAGGAATAATTCATTAATGCTTCACCAGTTGTATGATAAAACAACCACCATGTGTCATTTTCCAACTTTGAATACTACCCGCTGATCTCCTAAAGAGTTGGCAGATCAAACAATTTATCTTGGGCTAACTCGGTTTGACATCCAATGAAGCATCATTCGCCTTCCTCATGACCAATAACATTAATCCATCTCATAAACCAGCTACCATGTCGGCAAGTCCTATGCACTTTGCAAACTGAATGGCTAGAGCTACGCATCGCAATCTCATTGACGTCGCGGCTTTTAACCAACCTTCATCTTCCTCCTGTGAGCTAGCAGGGAACAACAAAGATTTACATTAGCTTTTGATCTTGGTTGTCGATCTAAAACCATGGGTTATGAGCTCAATAGTGGAGATTGGGCCCCACATTCCATATAGGACACACATCTACCTTTTGCTGACCTTGCGCCAAATAACAGAGTGACACCTTAGGTCTGCGAGTTGGCGGGGTATGATCGATATCTTCTCCCATATCTTCGAATCTGGAAAATCTACACATTGCACGGTTAGTATTTAATGAAAGGCTTTGGCTAAGCCATCAATGACATGACCACTGGAGTTAATGGCTTAGGCTTACATCACCGGATTAAAATTAAAACCCAACTTTGATTTTAATACTTTATTTCCTCTGAAGGGTTTTATTTCCTAAGTCTCAGTTGGCCCCGTTAAATTCTTATCCCAACCCTAACAAATAACAAATGATTAAGCTAAGGATTGTATTTGTTGTTATTACTTTAGTTCTAGAGAATTCTTAATTACCAATTCTTATTTGTGCATTTGTATATGAATCCAATTGAATGCCTTTACATATCATTATGGAAAATTTTATTATTGCAACCCTAACTCTAACACTAAATAAACCTTGACCCTAACCTGATTGAACTTGTATTATAACCCTAACTCTAACACCAATTGAACTGTAATCGTAACCCTAAGTATTGTTGAAACCTAACCCTAATTGTATCAAAACCCTAGAGAACTCTAATTGAACCCTAACCCTAAAATAGACAATAACCCTTACCTTAATTGAACCCTAACTCCAATCCTAGCCCTAATTTAAGACTAACCTTAACCCTCACCTTAATTAAACCCTTATTGAATTATAACCCTAATTGATCCCTAACCCAAATTGAATA
Source organism: Sequoia sempervirens (assembly GCA_007258455.2). NCBI lineage: Eukaryota > Viridiplantae > Streptophyta > Pinopsida > Cupressales > Cupressaceae > Sequoia > Sequoia sempervirens. The sequence goes on along the minus strand of VDFB02193991.1, from coordinate 8,990 downwards.
CTAATTGAACCTTAACCCTAAGTGAATAGCAACCTTAATTAAACTCCAAGCATAATCCTATTTGACTCTTTGACCCTGTAATCATAACCATAATTCAACTGTGACCCATCTGAACCCTAACCCTAAACATGAGTTCACCAAGTTTAAGGTTCAAATAGGGTTAGACTTTAATTAAAATTAGGCATAGGATCTCAAATTAGGATTAGGGGCCAGTTGCAAGATTGGGCGTCTCTAAGGATAGAGCTCTTGGGGTTAGTGTTAGGGTTCAATCAGCAGTGGCTATATTAGGCTGAGTTGCCATGGTTCAATTAGGGTTTCATTAATGTTATTTTAGAACTCCATGGTGCCATGTTTTAGGGCTGGACATAAAATTAGAGTTAGGTTTGAAGTTAATTAGTGTTAGTTTTAGGGCTGGGGTTATGGTTGTACCTTATAATTAATGTTAGTATTGGGATTAAATTCTATCACTTTAATAAAAATAATCTTCTATAAATTCATTCAATTTTTTTTTTAAATTATATAATTTAAACTATTTTCAAATTTACCTATGTTGATATATGAGAGATATAGAAAATCTAAACTCTATACCATTTATAGTTAAATTTAAATTATATTTTATTAAATTGTTAAAAAATTTAAGTTGCTTATAAATAATTTTGTGTTCTTAAAATTAACTTGACATTGTGTATAAAAGGTTTAAGTTATGAATGTTATAATATACAAAATAAAATTGTTTTCAATGTTTATTTGTTAGTTTAAAAGGTTCAATTAGGGTTAGAATTTAATTAAAATTAGGTATAGGGTTGAATTAGGATTAGGGTTTGGGTAAATATTAAGGTTCTATAATAAAGCTTGGGGTTAGTGTTATGGTTCAATTGGGGCAGGGCTTAGTATTAGGGTTAGGGGTATGGATCAATTACGATTTTATTAATGCTAGTTTTAGAATCATAGTTATGTTTAGGGTTGGATATAAAATTAGAGTTTGGTTTGAAGTTAATTAATGTTAGTTTTAGGGTTGAGGTTATGGTTAGACTTAAAATTAGTGTTAGTATTGGGGTTAAATTCTATCACTTTAATAAAAATAATCTTCTATAAATTCATTCATTTTGTTTTGAAATTATATAGTTTAAAATATTTTTAAATTTACCTATGTTGATATATGAGAGATATAACAAATCTAAACTCTATTATATGCTGTTAAAAAATTTAAGTTGCTTATAAATAATTTTATGTATTTTTATAATTAACTTGACATTGTGTATAAAAAGGTTTAAGTTATGAATGTTATAATATAAAAATAAATGTGTTTTCAATGTTTATTTGTCAGTTTAAAAGATGTACCAATAATGTTGCAATCACTAATGATTAATTTTTTCTTGATGGCTAAAACAGATTGGTAAGTAAATTTATCTATAATAAGTAAATTTATCATTAATTTTTTCTTGATAAGTAAATCAATATTTCATAAATTTATTTATAATTCTTATTAATTTTTTCTTAATTATATTAAATTGTTAAAAAATTTAAGTTGCTTATAAATAATTTTATGTGTTTTTTATAATTAACTTGATATTGTGTATAAAAGGTTTAAGTTATGAATGTTATAATATAAAAAAATAAATTTGTTTTTAATGTTTATTTGTTAGTTTGATGTGAGAATAATGTTGCATAGTAATGATTAATTTTTTCTTGATTGGTTAAGTGATATTGTGAAATAATTCTATGTTAATTTAATGTTATGAATGTTATACAATATAAAGAAAAATATTTCTAATATATTTTTAATGCATCTTTATATTTTATACACAAACATCTAAAATAAAAATGTGATTGTAAAAAAAATACAACTTAATGAGTGAACATACATTTAAAGTTAAAAGTGAAATTATAAAACAAATTGTAAAATTATTTTATTTTTCTTCTATAAATATAAATTTTTATTTGTCGCCCCACAGTAACAATGCCCACTTCTCCTTTTACTAATGTTTTACTTTTGAAAGGGCTGATTTAGTGCTCGCTGCTGATCTATTTCCTACGATATCAATCTGGCACCGCCATCCCTCGACGGAATTAAAGGATCGTGAAACGGCGAAGCGACGCGTCCCATTCGAGGGTTTAAACTTGCGTCATCGCCAATTCAACCCGCCACTGATTCCAGCCGTTTCCCCTCGCCATCTGTGATGGTGTTTGAGTTGATTGCAAAATCACTCGCGGGTGCCACGCATTCCATCCCAAGAAGCCTAAAGAGTAAAGGAAACACCAGCCTAGCTTTTAAATGTATTAAGGGGTGGATTACTAAAGCAGTTCTTCGAGATGCCAATATGTTTCAAATCGATGGATATTATAATCTCACTAGAAATGCTACTTTGAAGGTTAACGACATGGTCGGGCGAATCGCGGTTAAAGGAATGAGATCATTGATGCTCAGATCAACTACACCGCCATTACGCATCGGTTTCTAGATTGGTGATATCGCCAACCGCCACGCGGACTCTTCATAGTGTATGGTAAGGTGGGCCCCTTATCGCCGTGTTGGCAATTGTGTCAGCTTGTTTTGAAGGTGGCCGTCGATGATTTTATTTTGTAGAGGGTTGAATTAGCGCTGTTGTTGATCTATTTCCTGCAGATCAATAGTGCCCGCCATCCCACAATCAGGAATTATGGGATTGCGATATCACGGGCACTTGCCATGTGTCTCATCAGATGAGGTCTAGAGAGTGAAGGAAGCATTAGCCAGTTCTAAATGTGTTAAGGGGCAGATTACTAAAGTGCTTATGAGATGCACATGCTTTATTTCAACATGGATGCTATAATTTTGAGGGAAAAGCTGCTCGACAGTTAATGAAAAGGACGATGACCATTTTTGAATGAGCAAGATCTCTAATGAGAAGGATCAACGATTGCCCGCCATCTTGCGATGGTTAATCGAGGGATTACGGTATCACAGGCAATCGCCACGTGGTTTTCATTTGCGGCGTATGGAATGGTGGGCCCCTTATTGCCGTGTTGGTGATTATGTCAGCTTGTTTTGAAGGTGGTTGTCGATGATTTGATCAAACTAGAGGATCAACGGTTCAAATTTAAATCTGTATCAAATGTGGTTGGAGCCATTTGTGCAGCCTGCGAATGACCTTTAATGGCAGATGAGACATTTACTGGCGTGATTTGATCGACATAAAATCAATTTTCCTGCCTCATTTGTATCACAAAGCATCCAATTATTTTGTGAAAACAGTTTCAGAGCCGAAGGTAAAATTGCGAGCCGCTGCAGCCAGAATTTGGAGTTTATGCGAAAAGAGTCGTAAGTTTATTTTTTGTGCCTCCCAGTCATTCTGCACCTAAATTTGGGAAAGGGGTTTGCTATGCTTGTCATTGAGCTTATTGAAATCTCTTGTTAAGGCTATAGTTTAATCATAAATTGTGAGGAATTGCAGTTTTTACTCTCTGGTTTCCTATCTATGCTTAGTCCTAGCCAATTGAAGTGTAACATTGTAACGAAGCCCTAATTTTTCCAAGATGGCACCAACCAAGCAACACTCTGGCCACATTAAATATTTGAAAAGAAACTTGTACGATGATTTCCTTGATCAATTTCCGTTATCAACGAATGATAGAAGGAAAGGTGTAGTGTTGATGCGAGGGAAAATCCTAGGGGAGGGGTTAGTGTGTAATTATTCCAACATTGCTGATGCTAGGGTTCCTCTCACCGGCTTAGAAATGTTCAAATTATGGTATGGACAGAGGAATTTTTCTCACCCTTTTTCAAATGGATGGATGTATGACATGGGGAAGTTGGTTATACCAAATGTATTCCCTAATGTGGACTTACTTAGGGCAGTGGCCGCGAGGTATGACCCTATTACATGGGTAATTAGGTATAATGATGGAGGGGTGCTACTGGAAATTAACAGAGAAGATATCCAATAGATTTTTGATTTGAGTGAGCCGAGTGAAGACTTGGTTCTTATCAATCTTGAGGAAATGAAGCAGGAGTATGCAAAGCTGAAATCTCTTTTTAGGGCTAAGCTTCTTCCACCTCATCTGGTCAAGGCAGGAGGTTCACAATTTCATATCAGCCCTAGTGACCAGGAACCTTTCAGATTGAATTGTTTTGCAAACCCTTTCTTGGCCACTTTCTATTCATTATATTAAATTTTGGGTTTTAGTCCTGGTGCAGTAATGCCTACTGTGTACATGTTCATGGGGGTGCAAATACAACACCCTAACTTCTATGTGACATATGACTTTGCTTCTTTCTTGGCTGAGAGGATACATGAAGGGTTGTTGAAGTTGCAGAAAAATGATACTAGTACTCAATTCTTTTGGTATTCTATGTTGATGCATATGTTTATGTTTAGGAATGTTGATTTCTTTTTTGAGAAGATGAAATTAAGGCAATTAGTTGATGGAGAAAGGTTGCCAGTACAGATATGGGCTACAGATTTATCCTGTAATAAGAAAAGCACCAGTTATGTGCAATTTGATAATTGTTTTGCTTCGAGATTAAGGGCTAGATTAATGGTGAATACACCTAGGATCCCTGAGGAATTGCATGATTTCCTCAGGCCAAAGGGGAGGAAGCCAGAGTTGAGGGTTTACCATAACTGGGGTGACATTATCCCATACCCAGTCAGCACTGTCTTGAGAGTATATGGATTTCAGGGAGCCCCTCACATACTTCCATACAATGTGCCACCAAGAGTAGGGTTTGCAGAAGTTATGTGGCAGATAGGTTGTATTCATGAAGACAACCTCACTAGAAGGGGGAAAGGAACATTCTTCCCTGATTATATAGTGGTGTCTGACTTTGTATTTTCAAAGGGAGGCTGGACACATTTTGATAAATTCTTTGTTGATTACCATTTGAGATGTGGTCCAAGGCGACAACATGATCTTGAGGGTTTCTTTGCTCTTTTCAGACAAAGAATAAAAGCTGGAAAATTTGCACATGAGTTCAACTTCCCTAAGGACCTAATTAGAAATGAATTTGATCTAAATAAGTAGGAGTTGAACAAGGAGAAATGGATAGCTTATAGTAAGCTATTGGATGTTGTGCATGAAATGGATCAGAAGTATGATCCACTATTGGAGTTCAGTCCATACCATAAGAAAATTGATTTTCTAATGAAGAACTTCAAGGAGATTATGGACACCTTGAGAACTAAAAAGATAAATTTAAGGCTAAGTCTGGGTATGCAAGAACAGAGTGTTGGGATGATCCGGTGGACATTTTTTAGTGAAAATTGAAGTGTCTCATTTTTCTCCAAAATCTACACCATCAGAAAGAGCTCAGCGTCCTGATTCCAACGCAACTCGAACGGAGCGAAAAGGAGTCCATTTGCATAAGTTATGGCCAGTCAAACCTTGGGTCAAACTGGGATCAGGGGGCGTCTAGGAAGTGAAAAAAATGATGTCATCAAAATTTGTCGAAGTTGGCATCATCACGAAGGGCTCGTCGAGATGATTCCGACGTCGTTCATTTTGTCGAAATCCGACATCGGAGGCTCAAGATACAGCTAGTCAAAGTTTCAGGTTTGACTTGTGGACTGAAGGTACAGTGATGACATCATCATCCGTACAGCTGACGTCAGCACGTGGTACAGAATCCGATGTGGACAAATCAGAGCGTGACATGTGGTGGTTGAGTCATCCGTACGGAACCAATCAGAATTCGACACGTGTCCATCCGTACTGTGACGTGGCATCCCCTATTCGGTCAGCGTACACGTGGCAGTCCCAATCAGCATTCCGTACGTACAGTCATCGGTGGCTTAGTCAGCGACAGTGTGGAGTCTTCGATGAGTTATCTCCTGACATGTGGCATGATGACATGGGAAGGTGACGTGTTTTGGTGTCAGTGATGTGGCTTCTCCAGCGAATACCATCGCGACACGTGGCAACTGGCTGGCGCAACACGTGTCTTCTCTCCTCCATCGCCGGGTTGGTTGTGTTTGTTAGCAAAACATTCGGAGCGGTCTGCATGGGGCTCGATCCCCTCACCTTTGGCCCGCGATTTTTCTGGCTAACCAGTCCACCAAATATTCGGCCGTTACCAAAGAGAGATGGCCGTTGGGTTTTGTTGTTTAAGAAATGGAAATCGGCTATTAAAAGCCAGCGGTCGGGGTTGAACCCCCGACCGCCGGCCAACTAAAATACATTGCCACCGGTAAGCCATACGATGGATTAAGTGTAAATTTAGCATCGGTTATTTTTGTCCAATGTTTTTAAACCGATAGCTATAAAATATGAACAAACTCTCTAACTTTATAAAAAAATAAACAAACTTTAATCTTTTTAAAGATTAAATCAAAACCCCCAAAACCAACAAAAGCCCGAAATGAATAAATAAAGGGCTAAAATGAAGATTAAGGGGGATTTTTGAAGATTTTTTATGTATTTGGAGAGATAAGGTGAATATTTGCAAATCAATTGGTTAAAGGCCAAATTGAGAAAATTCTTTGTATAAAAAGGGGTGTAAGGTGAGAGTAAAAGACAAGTTTTTTTCAGGTGAAGGAAGTCTTGACGCTGAGGCAACACGGAAGAGAGGGGTCTTGCTGAAGAATTTTCAAGCCATTGTTGAATGTCGGAGCCCTGTTATGCTGCTGAACTGATGGTCTTGGTGCATCATTTGTAATAGATTTTGGAGTTAATCGGATCGGTCTCTCTATTGGAGTGGACCCGGAGACGTAGTCACTTTCGTGACGAACTTCGTTATCAAGCGTTGTTTGCACTTCTCTTCTTCTCTCCCTTTTTGTCTCTCATTTCCTTCCTTCTATTATAATCACCTTGTTATTACTTTCATTTTGTTATTTCCTTAAGTTAATTTTGTTTTAATTAACTTGAAATAATCATTGTAAAAGCATTGTAAAAGTTTAGACATTTATACTGCAATCTAGTCTAGATCCTATACAGATCAAGTTGGTATCAGAGCTCAGTCGACTAGTATTGTAGTTATTTGTTTTTTGAATGCTAATGAGATCCAGGATTCAGAAGGGTGAAGGCAAGCTCGAAGACTTTAATCCTGACATCGGGAAGCGTAGAACATTTCCGAAGATGTCAGTTTCTAGAATGGAGGTTCCTGAAGAAATCAGTGAGCAAGAATTTCGAAGAGCATTCCTCGAGATGAAGGCTAAGGTGGACATTCTTTTTCAGGAGAGACAAGAATGGAAGGAACGTGAAGAAGGTTCGTCGAAGCAAGAAGATCGCGAAGACAAGAAAGGGAAACAACATGGAGATGGTGGCAAGCAACCAAATCACCCCTTTTCTTCTTCTCCTTCGTCTTCTCCTTCTCCTTCTTCTCCATCTTCTCCTCATTCTATTTCTTCTAATCCTTTCAAAAGTGGGTATAAGCCTAAAATAAAACTGGATGTAAAATTTGATTTACCAAAATATTGTGGTGAACTTAATGCTAAGAAATTGGATGATTGGATTCAACAAATAGAGGTATATTGTAGAGTCTAGAACCTAATAGATGATGTTGATAGGATCCAATTAGCTACTCTTCGTTTAGGAGGTACAGCTTTAACCTGGTGGGAGAGTAAGTCTAAGGCAGAAGTTTCACAACATGGTAGAGTCAGTTTAACTTGGGCAGAATTTATTAATGCTCTTAAGAAGCAGTTTTATCCCTTAGGACACATGCAACAGTTAATGATGGACTGGCAAATTTTTAGGCAAGGGAAGGGTCAAACTGTCCAAGAGTACACCCATGAATTCAGGAAAAGGGCTATTGCTTTGAATGTTCCTTTGTATACCCAGGACACGTTGTTGAAATACATAGGAGGTCTACATTCCTACCTTAGGCATTCCATTTTGGTATTGAACCCTTGTAATTTGGATGAAGTGTCTGTTCAAGCTACACACTTAGAGTCAAGGGGTAAAGAATCTTTCATTGACAAGTTTGATAATGATGTAAAGAAATCTTCTAAGAATGCAGAGACATGGAAAGGAAAGAAGGCAGCTACAGTCAAGAAGGATGAGAAACTTTCTTGTTCTCATTGTGATAGGAATGGTCATGATGAAGAACATTGTTGGAAGTTACATCTAGAACTGAAGCCTAAGTGGGCTCAAAGACGTAATCAGAAACAGAAGGGTAAGGAGAAAGCCATGAATGTTGTTATGGATCTTGGTTCAGATTCAGATGATGAGACTAAGATAACAGCTATGGGTCTAAGAGGTAAAGCTCCTATTTCTGGTGTTTCTGTTGCTAGTTGTGCTTCTTCATCTACAATTAATGATTTCTCTGAAGATGTGAAAAGAAATGAGCTATTTCATTTAAGGGTTGTTGCTAAGAACAGTAAAATTGATGCACTCATAGATAGTGGTTCTCAAGTGAATTTAATTTCAGAAAGTGTTGTAAGAAACTTGGGATTGAAAACTACACAACATAAGAAACCTTATCCACTAGGCTGGATTTGTGAAAATGATAAGTTGCAAGTAACAAGACAATGCACCTTAAGATTGTAATCACCGATGGGAATTGTGTGGATGAAGTCTGAGTTTGATGTAGTTTCCATTGGATATACATTGGGATAGTGCTTGGTAGCCCTTATTTATATGACAGAAAAGCAATTTTCTATAGGGAAAAGAATCATTATCACTTATTTAAAGATGGCATACAGTATATTGTACATTCTCACAGGATTAAGATTGATCATTCTTTTTTGCCAAACCCGAGGCGGTTGAAGGAGATGAATTAATGCAAGTAAAGGAAGTTAACTCTTATGTCTGTCAGTACAGTTGGTTCTACACTTGAACTTGGAGTAGCTAACCAGGGTCAGATGTTGCAGGATGCACTTGCAGTACAGCATGAGAAAAGGATGCTTGAAAGCATTGATGAATCCTTGGGTAAAAATGTTTCTGTTGTGAAGGATCGATATATTGTTGACTTATTCTCTTTCATTTCTGCATTATTGTTTAGCTTGATGCTAGTCAATTTTTGTTGGTTAATGGCTACGACAATTGATGTAGAAGCTTATGGAAGTGATACAATA
>VDFB02193990.1:0-13591 GCA_007258455.2 Sequoia sempervirens | reverse complement strand
AGAAATAAAATTATAAGAAATGAAAACCAATTATTATTTTCTATATTCTAAATTAATTTATTTAAAATTAAAAAATTAGAAAATTAAATTAAAAAAAATCCTAAATCTAATATTACACATAAAAATATATTTAAAACTAATATATTTAAGACTAACATAGTTAAAACTAACATATTTATCTTAAAACATAATGTAATTAAAAATTAAATTTACATTTAACTTTATCATATAAAAAAATATATAATGTTATTATTATTTATGTATTATTATTATTTAGAATTGGGTTATGATTATGATTAGGACTTAGTTAGGATTGGGGTTCAATATGAATTCTAAGATAAAGCTTGGAGTTAGCATTAGCATGATTGGGGTTAGATTAAGGTTACTATTAGGGTTAGGGTTCAATTAGGATTAGAATTTAATTAGGGTTAGGGTTTAAAAGGGTTCAATTAGATTTTAATTAAGATTAAGGTTAGGTTAGGATTAGGATTAAGGTTACGGTTATAGGATAAAACTTTCAATAAAGGTTAGGATTAGGGTTAGGACTCAACTAGGGTTAGGGCTAGGATTAACTTTAGGCTAGGGTAAGGGTTTAACTAGGATTAGGTTTTAATAATGGTTAGGGTTAGGTATCAATTGGTATTACAGTTATAATTAGGGTTGTCATTAGAATTAAGGTTAGGGTTGGAATAAGAATTAGGTTTATAGTTAGGGTTAGTGTTAGAATTAAAATAAGTGTTTGGGTTAGATTCAATTAGGCTTAGGATTCAATTACAATTAGGGTTCAATTAGGGTTCTAAGATAAATCTTGGGGTGAGTATTAGGGTGAAACTTGTGATTAGGGTTAGGGTTAAATTAGGGTTAGTGTTTGGAAATAAATCTTGGGGTAAGAATTAGGGTTAGGGTTCAATTATGGTTTGATTATTTTTTGAGTTTAATTAGGGCTATAGTTCAATTATCGTTAGTATTAATTTAAGGTTCAATTAGGGATAGGGTTAAAGTTAGGGTTATAGGATAAAGCTTGGAGTAAATTTTAGGGTTAGGTTTGGGGTTAAGGTTAGGACTCAAGTAGGTTCAAGCTTAGAGATAAATTAGGGTTCAATATAATTAAGGTTAGGGTTAGGGTTAATGCTAGTTTAGGATAATGGTTCAATTAGGGTTAGGGTTCAATTAGTATTATAGTTTAAAAGGGTTGTCATTAGAATTAGGGTTAATGTTAGAATTATAATTATGAATAGAGTTAGAAATACAATTACATTTAGAATTAGAATTAGGGTTATAGTTATGGTTAGGGTTATAAATAGGATAAGGGTTAGGGTTAGGGTTAGGTTTAAAATTAGAATTTAATTCAGGTTAGGGTTCAATTAGGGTTATAGGATAAATTTTTGAGTTAGCATTACAATGAAGGTTGGGGTTAGGGTAAGGTTTAAATTATGGATAGGGTTAGAATAAAGTTCAACTCTAGGGTTAGCATTAAGGTTAGAGTTACAAGATAAAGTTAGGGGTAAAGTTGAGGGTTAGGGTCGGGGTTAGGGTTACAACTTGATTAGGGTTCAACATATTTCGGGTTAGGATTAGGTTTAATGTTAGCTTAGGGTAATAGTTCAATTAGGGTTAGGTTTTAATTAGGGTTTAGGATTAGTGTTAGAATTAGAAATATGAAGAGTTAGCAGTACAACTAGGGTTAGAATTAGGATAAGGGTTACAATTCAATTATGGTTAGTATTAATTTAGGGTTAAATTAGGGATAGGGTTAAAGTTAGGATTATAGGATGAAGCTTGGAGTAAAATTTAGGGTTAGGTTTGGGGTTAGGGTTACAATTCAATTAGGGTGAACAATATAATTAAGGCTAGGGTTATGGTTAATGTTAGGTTAGGATAATGCTTCAACTAGGGTTAGGTTTTAATTAGGGTTAGGGTTCAATTAGTATTATAGTTAGAAAGGGTTAGGGTTAGGCCCAGAGTAAGAGTAGGGTTAGGGTTGGGGATTAATTAGTCTTATGGTTAATGCTCATCTAGGGTTATAGTTCAATTATGGTAAGGGTTAGGGTTAGGGTTAAATTTCAATTATAATTAGGTTTAACATTTGAGTTAAGGTAATGTTTTTCATATAAATAAGATAATCATTAGGTTTTTATTAGGGTGAGGGTTATGATTCAATTAAGTTAGGGTTATAATTCAATATACATTGCAATCATTCTAACACTATCACTATTTCTAACTCCAACCCCTAATCTAAATCTATCTCTAATCCCAACCCTAATTCTAAATCTAATAATAATTCTAATTGTAACTTTAAAACTAACCTTATTTATATCCCTAACCCTAACTCTAAATTAATGCTAACTCTAAAACTAATTGTAACTCTAACCCTAACCCTAACCACAACCCTAAAACTAACACCAATTCTAACTCTAACTCCATCCTTGAGCATAGCGTCACCTAGCCCTAATCTGTGCCCCAGCTACAAAACAGCACTGGTTTTGAGATTCTGGCCTAAACATCCCCAGCCTAGCTCACAGTGTTGTCCTGACCATGACACATGATTGTGCCTATTTCAACTCTCGCCCACATGTTCTGTCTCTCAGGATTCAGGCCACAGCTTTGAAGCTCAGGGATCAGTTTGATCCACAGCACAATAACCACAGCAAGCACCTAGCCTGATTTGAAATTAACCTGGCCGTGGCTCAAACCCCGACCTGAAACAATTTGCTTGGCCCTAGTCAGCCTGGCCACCAAGCTCTGGGTTATGGCAGCGATGCCAGTATTTGGCCCTAAGGTAAAATTTTATCTCTAACTCTGCCAGCCCCTGGCTAGCCCCTAACCTAGCCGCCAATTGCCCGGCTAACTGGCCATGTGAACTTCCATCTGTGATACTTCCACAGCATATATATTAATATTAATAATAATATATATAAAAGCATCTGGAGATATCTTTCTTGAGGCATTTATTTTTTAATCAATTACTCACATAAAAATGTAATAGATGCTTCAAAATAGATATCTCTCCATGTTTTTATATATATTATTAATAATAATATATATTATATATGCTAGTTAAATAAATAATTAATCATATAAGAATAATAATAATTATATAAACATAAAATTATTATTTAAACATAATAGAAATGTAATATCAATATGAGTCAATTACAATACAAGTTTTTCACTTATGTATTGGATAAGTCTTGGTTGATTGTATAACTATTCTAACATATATAAGATAAATATATTAATAATAAAGCACTATTAAATACATATAATTATTGATAATACTAAACATTAAATAATATAATATTATATAAATTTAATATAATATTATATAATTATAATTTAATATAATATTCAACCTAATTGTATTTAAATTGAAATTATAATATTAATTGATGAAGAGGGATACACTCCCTTTCAAATATAAAATCAAACTTCAACAATAGACTATGAAAGAAAGCCGTAAATTACAATGTAACACAACTTATGAAAGAGAAATCCACAACATATATTGTATTCAAAATCAAAAAATGGATTACATAAACATGAAGCTCATGGGATTCCTTACAATTTAGGCTTCATACATACAAAAATATGTAACATAATGTCTTCAATATTTTCACATCATTCTCATAGCATTTGGGTATGCAACCACTCCTCCAAAATCCCCCTTCTCCAAATGAACAAACATCAATATATAGAGAGTGTGAGTAGAAAACCATAAATATTTTGCAAAATCAACCTTCATTTAACACCTTGAAATCCAATGCCCCAATTTGAGAAGAATACAATATTTAATATAAAATATTTAATTGATTCCCAACTATGACACCTTCATTGATTCCCAACAGCCTTGATGGCTTTCCAAACAAACATGCAACAACATGAAAAGATTGTGACAAAAATATGCAAAAAAATGAAAGGCATGAAATTGAACATGCAAGCACATACACCCCAAGTTTCCCCCACCTTGAAATTGGATGCCCAAGAAAAATATTCTCCCATTTAAGCCTTAAAATTTTTACCATTGTTACCACCAGTCACGTTAAAAAGTTTACTAGCGCACTATAGTTTATAGGGGGCCGTGCTACCCGATTCCTATAGTCTAAAAAAATAAAATAAAACATTTACCATTGCATAATTTCCAATGAAAATTACAATTACAATTTTCTACAAGGGAAATTAATAAGTTTCACATTAAAAATATTTTTTCTCCTAACCTCTAAAACCTAATTGAAAATAAAATAGCAATATTTTTGGTGAGACAAGGTTGCTAGTACCCCTAGATGTTCCGACAACAAACACCTAGGTAGGGAAATTTTTGTGAATATGGATTCAAAAAATGGAGTTGAGTGGTAGTACAACCCTTTTTTTATTGAAATCATTCCTCAAAAAAATCTATCACTAAATTGGTACTTGCAATTGATTCTCCTTTCTCGATCCTCTTCCAACACTCAACTAGAACAAGCTTCCTTCTCTAACATCTCTACTCTATACACAACCTCCTGAATGTGGAATCACTTCCACCAATTTTGCACCTACATTTAACTTTGCAATGCCATAAAAATCCTTCTATGCATATCAATCATCTCTAACAAAATCTAACTTAACCATCTAATCTACATTCACTAACTAATTTGTCTCAACATGAAAATAATTATTTTCAAACTCACTAAAATTTGAATTTACCTTCTTATGACTTTTTGGATCTTCAAATTTATTTTCTTCCTTCATGCATTCTATAAGACATGAAACTGTACCATTTCCTTGTCATATGACTAGTGTTGCAAATTCAATTTCAATAACACAATCAAGATATTCATACTTTCCATCTTCCTCCTCTACATCGATTTCAATGTTAATAACACAATGAAAATATTCATCCTTTCCATCCTACAACAAATTTTCATACATACAAATCCATTTTTCAAACTTCTTTTTTACCTTCACCTCATGTTTCTCAAATTTTAACGTTCTCAAATTGATTCATTGTTGCAACATCTTTATCCATTTTTGCATTCTTATCCTCATTGAAATATAGATTAAAATATTATTTTATCTCATTTCTTTCTATTAAAAATTTCACTCCTACAATTCTTTCTTCATTACATAAATCGTCATATCGTTCAAACACAAATAAAATTTGGTTCTAACCTCATCAAAATCTGATATTTCTCTCTTCCTTACTACTAGAACAAAAATTTTAGATTTCTCATATTCACCCATCTCATTCACATAATTCATAAGAAAATTAGAATCACCAATTAACTAACAAAATGAAAGTTTTCCCTCCTCTTTACTATTTCAACTTAATGTCCTTCTTCAATATTCTTCATTACACTCAACTCTTTTTTTGTTATTGCAACATCTATATTTTCATCCTTCATGTATTCCAATACACATTCCTCATATTTAGGCTTACTAATTTTTCTGTATTCATTTGCTTCTTCTTCTTTTGTGCTGCATGCATGATACTCTGCTACATCTTCTTTCTTGCATTAAAAATATCATTAGAAAAATAATTAATATTACATCCAACTCTCATCTCTTCATTTTTTATCCTTTTGACCTCTATTAAAGTACTACAATACTTTTTCTTTCCATCTTCTCTTTGCTGACCTCTTTTATGAGAATTTTCTTCTTCCCATATCTCTCATCTCATATTCTCACATCCTCCACAAACATATTTTTCAATACATGTACTTCATCCTTGAGCTTTTCAAATTCTTCATGGTACTTCCTATTTTCCACTTCTTCCCAATATTGTTCCTAGAATAAAATTATTACACACCTCTTCAAGACTCATCCTGTCCTCTCAACTACTATAATTTTCTCACCTCACATCACACAACTCCAATCCTCACCACTCTTTGGTTCTGTTACAAATTTCCTCACATTTGGTGGTATGTTTACATACTCAAGAACCTCTACTCAAATATTTTTTCTAGCCATTCTTTCAAGTTGCACATAAACCTACAATAAAAAGACACACTCCACCCTCAGATCCTAGTGAGAACTACCTCACATTGATGCTTCTACCTACTCACTCATGAATTCCTACATTGATACCACTAATGAAGAGGGATAATCTCCCTTTTAAATATAAAATCAAACTTCAACAATAGACTATGCAAGAAGGAAACAAATTATAATGTAACTCAAATTATGAAGAGAAATGTGCAACATATATTGTATTCAAAGTTTAAAAATGGATTACATAAACATGAAACTCATGGGCTTCCTTACAATCTAGGCTTCATACATACAAAAATCTGCAACATAATGTCTTCAACATTTTAGCATCATTCCATCAACATTTGGGTATGTAACCACAATTTCTCCAAATTCCATTTTCTCCAAATGAACAAGCATCAATATATAGAGAGTTTGTGAGTAGAAAAACATATATGGTTTCCAAAACAAACCTTCAATTACCACCTTTAAATCCAACAACCCACTTTGAAAAGAATAAAATATTTAATACAAAATATTTTATTACAAATATGACCCAAATATGGGCACCTAGCTCTTGGCCAATGATCTTGGTCAACTATGACACCTTCATTGATTCTTGGCTACTCCTACGGCTTCCCAAACATACATGCAACAACATGTGAATATTATGGCACAAACATGCAAATACATGCAAGGAATATAATTGAACGTGTAATCACATGCACCCAAAGTGGCCCCCATCTTGAAATGGGATGCCCAAGAAGAATATTTTCCCATTTATTCTTTAAAACATTTACCATTGCATAATATCCCATGAAAAATTCAATTATAATTTGCTACAAGGGAAATTAATAAGTTGTAAATTTTAAAATTATTTATTCACCTAACACCTAAGCCCTTATTGAAAATAAATGAAAAAATAAAATAATGTTTTTAGTGATGCAAGATTGCTAGGCTAGATGATCCCACATCATTAATAATACAATATTATTATATTATCATCACAATATATACTTAACAATAGTATTATATTATCATCACAATATATACTTAACAATGCACCCTGTTGTTGATTCTACTTCTACTTCTTCTGATAAAGACTCAAGGCTCCTACTCCTTATGGGAAGAAAAATAATTTTTCAGTTATGGTGGATGCTACTCTTCTTGTGGAAACATTGAGGACATCTCTGGTTATGGTTGGTACTAATGCTATTAATACTACTTCTTTGGCAGCTCATGTTTGGAAATTGATGCTATCAATCCTATAGTTTCAGGCTTGGGTTCAGATGCTTCTCCTAAAGTATCAGTTGTTCCTATGGATGTTTCTCTTCCTATGGATAACGCTTCTTCTTGCAGTATCACTTTAGGCTTGGTTTCAGATGCTTCACCTCATTAGTTGTTCTTGCAGATGTTGATCTTCCTATTGTATGCTACTCTGGAGGGGAGTCTTCTCCCTCTATTCAAAATTTCTCAATTTTTGTTTCTGATTCTCCTTAGACAATGGTTCATAGAAAGAAGAAGCACTCTTCTAAGCAAGTTACAGTTTCTTTTAATTCACCTTCTAAGGCTTTTCCTAGTTCAAGTGCTAGTCCTTGAATAGTTTGTCACTGTTTGCTATTTCTGACTAGTCCTATGTTGGTTGTTGTTTCTCTTAGTCTAGTTGTGTTGGACCACTCTATTTTGTTGAGCTATTTGCCTCTACTTTTTCCATTTTGTAAGGGTCAGGGCCCTTCCCTATTTTTCAAATAAAAAACAATTAATAATATTTTTTTAGTGGCTATGACTACCCCCTCTAAGGTGGGGGGCTTTGGTGAACCCATAAATATAGTGTTGAGTCATCCCTTCCCTAATCTTTATGTTGGGTTGATTCTTGTGATTCAACTAGACAATTTCAGTAGGGACAATAAAAAGGATCAAGAACCACTAGTGTTCCTTAAGGAGCCCTCTCCATTGACTTAGTTTAAGGATGTGTCCCTTGAAGAAACTAATAATGGTGTTTTGGACCCTCCCCCTACTTCCCCTAGGACATCGAAGATGGACATTGGAGAAAATTTGTTTATTTCTTTAGACAAGGAACATGACTCACATGAGGAAATTTTTAGTAAACTGATATATGATTCTCTTACTTTACTGGGGTTTAAAGATTTTTATGCTCCTTTATCCTTTAAGAAAGATGATTTGGGAGAATTGTGGACTTAGGTCAATATGAAATCAATAAAGAAGAGGAAAATAGATGTGGGGAGTGAATAAAAATAGGGATACCCTCTTAGAGGGATACTAGATCTAGAGAAGTATACAAAGAGGTTTCCTTAGGGAAACAAAGGACCCTAGCAGGCCTCTCGAACCAAATGAAATCTAAAAACTAGCTTTGTGGACTCTTCTCCCCTCTGGTCAGTATTAGGAGGATACTGACTCTCATTTATTTTTCCCTATGAGTTGAATAGCCTATTAAAACAAAATATTTCTAAATGCTCTATTATTGATTTTAAAGTGAATGTCCTCATTATCCAAGAAAGAAAAATGTAATAGGAAAATTTTGATAAAATTGTTACAAATATCTAGCTAAGGGGTAATGTAAGTGTGATCATAATGTACAAAAAAGTGGTGATATGATGGGTATTTGTAGGGTATGTGGCTAATGACTTTTTTAACCCAAAACTGATGAAAATGAAAAGGGTTTTGAAGGAGATTCTCAGCTTCCACCAATACAAATTATGCTTTACTTTGAATTTAATAAATAATTATTATTCATTTTCTATTTTAATTATGACTAAAGTCCCCGATTGATAGCCTAGTTGAAAAACATCTATAGCTTCTAAACAATATGACATTTTGAATCCAAAACATACATCACATCTCTATGCTTTGCATACTATAGATTAAAAAAGAAAAATTGAATCTACGAAGTTTTGACTAAGTTAAGGTGGTCGTATTACTACAATTTTTTATATTTTTTAAAAAGTTGTAATAAAAAATTCATAATTAATTATTTACTTAGAAAACAATTACAAAAATATGCATCACATCTGGACATGAGTCCCTCTTACTTGTGTCTAAAATCCATAAAAATATTTATCGCTTTTATTGTGGTTAGGTGGTCGAAGACACCTACTTCTTTATTTTTCCTAAAATTCTAAGTACTATCAGATTGAAATTTCAAATTTTCACCAAATAGATTTTTATTTTTTTAAATAAACCTAGTAGTTTAGAAACTAAATCAATTTTTCTATAGATTCTATTCTTACATATTTTTAAAATAATATAGATAACTTATTCAAATTTTTAAGTGTCAAGTTGCCTAACTCTGATTTTTTGAATTTTGCAACTTAAGGGCCTATTTTTTCCATGATGATCCCGCATACCCTAAGGGTAGATTATTGTATATGTAATGCAAAAGGGGCCTTTGGGGGCTTTCCACTATTTGGAATCTTGTAAGAATTAAAGGCACCAATTTTTTTAGTAGTAGAAACTATTTAGAAACCATAATGGAAGATGAAACAAACACTTCAAAGTGGAATATTCTTACTATCTATGCTCCTAACAAAAGGGCTACTAGAAATCAACTCTAGAACTCCTTATCAATACTTATGTCTAACCTTAGGGTGCAATGGAAGTTGGATGGGGACTTTAACACCCCTCTTTATCTTTTTGATAAAATGGGAGCTTTGGAGAAATTATCAAACAATATGTTAGATTTTTCTAATTTCATTTCTAATCAATGTTTTTTGGATGATCTTAAGAGAACTTCTAATTTTAGTTGGTCTAATAGATTCCATGGAAAAAATAAAATTCAAGTAAAGTTGGACAAGGTGCTAATTTTGGGTGACAAGGAAATCCTTTACAGATAATATCTTTCGACCCTTCCTAGATCCACTTCAAATCATAGTGCTCTTGTTCTGAGGTGGGATGAGCTTGGGTCCAAAGACCCTTTTCCCTTCAAATATGAGATTATGTGTAACTTGCATCCTAATTTTAAGGACTTAATTCAACATTGAAAAAATTGCCCTTTCCAAGGCATGCCCATGTTTTGAAGGGATCAAGAATATAAAAGGATCAAATATGATGTGTAAGAATGGAATGAATTTCCTTTAGAAACATTTTCCATACTAAGCATTCTATACTTTCTAATCTTAAATATATTCAAGCCAAGATGGATTTTAGGATTTGTTGATGATAACAATTTGAGGAGATAAAGAGAGCTTAGGGAGAAATGGTTCTAAGTTACAAAGGAGGAAATATATTGGAAACATAAATCTTGAATACAAAGGCTACAAGGAGACAAAAATAACAAGTTCTTTCATCAATTAACCCTTAAAAATAGGAAAATGAATAATATTTTTTTATCTAGTTAATGAGAATAGTGATTCTATGAAAAATGATGATGATATAGCTATTGAGGTTGTTTCTTTTCTTTAAAATGTTGGAGATATTTAGGATACAATTAATATAGAGCTTGAACCTTTCCTTGATTTCATCCCTAAGGTGGTGATGTGTATGGACATAAAGGACTTGAAGAAAGTGGCTATGTTACAAGAGGTCAATAATGTTATTTTTTCCTTTAGATCTTTCAAAGCACTAGGCCCAAATGGTTTCCCTCACTTTTCTTAGGGTTTTTGTGATGTCCTCTCATCTAATTTTCTTAACACTACGAGAAATTTTTTTAGATCGAGAAGACTTCTAAGTCAACTTAATTTGACCTTTTTTGGTTTTAATTCTAAAGAAAGAGGATGCTATATACATGCAATATTATTGTCTTATTAGCTTATGTAATATTGTGTATTAATTTTTTTCTAAGATTATTATTAATAAGCTAAAAGTGGTGCTTGATAAGATGATTTCAATTAACCAAAAGGATTTGTTACAAATAGACAAGTTTTGGATGTTTCCATTGTCTCTTATGAGTATATCCACTCTATGGAGCATCGTAAGAAAGTGTGAATGGTTTTAAAAATAGATATTTCAATGGCCTATGAAAAGGTTTTTTGGAGGATTATTTTTGCTATTTTGGAGAAGTTTGGTGTTAGTAGAAATTTTTTAAAATTGATCAAAGGTTGTGTTAGTTATCCAAGATTCTTTGTTCTTTTAAAAAATGTCCCAAAAGGGATATTTTCTTATGGTAAGGGTTTATGAAAACGTGACACTCTTTCCCCTTGTTCATAATTGTTGTAGAGATTCAAGGATGAAACTTGCAAAAATATCTATCGAGGCCTTCTCAAGGGAATCAATGTGACCTCTTCTCTCCCTCTTTCCTGGCATCAATAGTTTGTTGATGACACAATTGTTTTTTGTCTTTCTTATGCAGTTGAAGCTACTAACTAGAATTCCATCCTACAGGTTTATGCTAATGCTTTAGTATAGTATATTAACTACTCTAAAAGTAAGATGTATTTCTTTAATTCTAATCATTACCTAAAGGTTCAAATTTTAAGAATTGTAGCTTGTCAAGAAGTTGTTCTTCTAGATGCCTACCTTGGTCTCCCCTTAAATACTAAAAAGCCTCCTAGTTTTTACTAGAATGGAATCGTTGAAAGGATTCTGAAAAAATATTATTCATTGGAAAGGTAAGCTATTAAGACAAAAAAGGAAAATACAACTCCTTAAATCCTCCATAAAAATTATTCTGATTTATTTTTTCTATCTTTAAAATTCTAGCTTATATTATCAACAAAATTAAGAAAATCCAAAGGAACTTTCATTGATAGGAACTGAAGAAAAATTCAAGATTTCCTTGGTAAGCTAGGATAAGGTTCTCTCTCCTACAAAAGTTGGGGGCTTGGGGATACAAATATTGAGTCTGTTTAATAAATATTTCCTCTCAAAAAAGGGCTAGTTATTCATTCAAGGGAAGAAGGATTGCGTTAAAATTCTAAAAGCTAGTTATCAAGTAAATGATGATCCTTGCTATTTTCTCTCTTCCTCAGATTAGCTTAAGGGATTGGTCATATGAAATAATATAATGAAATCAAGGATTTCTCTAAAAAATGTATTAGGAGAGTGAAGAACAACATAAAGGTTCGATTATGGGATGATGTTTGGGGTGACTACCTCATGCTTTCCTTTGTTATCCAAATAAACCAAATCAAATAGGATCTCATAATCATTAATGGGATCTTTTTATATGATTATGTGGATTGGGGAGGTGAGACACCAAAGTGGAAAATTATTAGAGACCAAGTGTATGAGTTGAGATCCTTGAGCCTTGAGAGGGGATAACCAACTTGTGGGGTCAAATTCCCTTATTATCTTGGACTCTCTTGTTGGAGATTGTCTTATATTGTTTAATAATGATGAAGATACTTGGGTCTTGAGTGACAACCCTTCTAGTGTTTCCTTAGTTAAATCTTCTTATATTAGTTTGGGTCAACCCTTTCTCCCTTAGAATTTTTATTGGAAAAAATAATGGAATGCCAAACTTTTCCCAAAAATTAACTTCTTCTAGTGGGTTTTGGATTGTGGTATAATTCTCACTATTGTTGTCCTTAATAGAAGAGGATTTCAATTTGTTAATATATGCTCTCTATTGTGAATCTTTGAAGAGTATCATTCATTTGTTGTTTCACTACCCTTTCATGAGGGAGGTTTGGACAATGGTTTTCTAATTTTTTTTTATTGTTTGGGCGTTTTCCTATGACCTTAAGGAACTTATTGGCCAACATAATAATCCTCATTTTATACATACTATTATTGTGAAACTATAGAATCAAATTCCTTCATCTGTTTTATGGAATTGTGGAAGGAAATAAATAATAGGGTATTTAGAGTAGCAAAGAAACATCATGTAGGTTTTCTTGAGCATAAGATAAAAAATTAAGGAGAATATAAACTCAAAACACTTCAGTCTATCCAAGATAATTCCTAATTATAAGGACCTCAGAATAAAAGAAAATTGGGGAATCAATCAAGATCTAAAAAGAGTTAATTGGGCCAAGATACTGAGTAGAAGAATGACCTTCTGGTCTTCCCCTATCGAAGGATAGATCTATCCTAATTTTGATGGTTTCTCAAAGGGATATCCAAGCGTTATTGCTTCTGGTGGTCAAATAAGAGATCATAGGGTATTTGCATTGATGGATACTCAAAATGCTTGGGTATGGGTACTAGTAACAAGGTGGAAGCTACTATTGTCTGGTGGGGCCTGAAGAGATTCAAGGAAAAAGGTTTTAATAAATGCAATATAAAAGAAATTTCTAAATTGATTATTTATATTCTTAAGAGTACTATTGAAGCCCCGTGGAAGATTAAAAATTTGTTGGATGATTGAAAAAGGATGTTGGAAAGTCTTAACTAGTTCAATATTCAACACATTTATAGGGAAGGGAATAAATTTTCCAATGTTGCCTCCAATGTAGGAATCTCCCATTTATAGTAGTAGAGTTGACATTACTAGGATATCCCTCAACAAATTAAAGAGATCGTCTTTGAGGAATCCCTAAGAATAGATAATTTGAATATTAATAAAGTTGGAATTAATGAGAATAATTTTTATCTCGAATACAATGGCTAAGGTTATCTCTAACAATTGGGAAGGGGTGTTAGTTTTTGGGTATTTTTTAAGAAATTTGAATTTAAATGTCAAGAAAATGATCTAAATGAAGAGGACAAGGCTAAATGCCAAAATTGGTGGTTTTTTCCTTGCTAAATT
>VDFB02193989.1:0-11147 GCA_007258455.2 Sequoia sempervirens | reverse complement strand
GAAAGATTGTGTAAATAGGAATACCTCTATAAATGCAAACAAGAATTGTATAGATATCTTGTTTTAGCTCACTTAGGAACCCATTTGATATCTTCTTCAAACCCTAAAACTTTGAGTTTACATTCTTCTCTAAAAATACATCAGCCTTTAAAGTTATCTAAATATATCACTTCCATTTCAAATGATTTTTCAATAAATGCTTCAACTTGCAAGTAGATTGCCTCAAGAATTTTGTATGCCTCCATTCTTTCAAGTTCTACAGACTTCATCCTTTGCACATGTGACTGAAAAATACCTTAATCTTGTTACCAAATTAAGTATACTTCTGTCATGATATGACACAAGTAATGATGAGGGGGTTTATTATATTTTCTAATGATTTCTCCCCCTTAGCCACTGTATTTATTTAGAAATTGATGGGAGTATTTGCATCGAAGGTCAGCAAAAACAAGACTGATGATTCCTTTCTCCAAATCCTTTTCATTTCATTTCTTGCTTCTTCTAGATCAATGATTTGATCATTCTTGTTCTTCAGATAGATATTTTTCTTTGTTCTGCTATAACTACTAGGGTGTTCTGGATTGTCAGTACTCTGGGCAAAAATAACATTTTTCTTTTCCGTGACATTTTCCTTTCATCCAACAAACTAACTTTATATTCATTATCTTTGCCTTTAGAAAATTTCTGTAGAATGATAAAGAATCATTCATTTTACTTTTGTAGCGTTTGTTTGCTCCTTTATGACAAATTTCTTGTAGGAATAACAAACACCATTGAAGGATAAGTACCTTTTAGCATCATAACATTTGATAGGATTTTTTTTGAAATTTATTCTTAGCTCCTTGATTTTTCTATTTTTGTACCGCATCTTCTTGAGAGTGGATTGCTTTGCTTTAGAACTATGACCTTTCTCAAACCCTAAACCATTCTTATCCATTTCTGATCTTTGAGAGGTAATCAATTCATCAAGCATTGACGAGCTTATCTTAAATTTTTCTTGAAAACTTCTTTCCTTTTCTATATCAAATCTCATGATTTTTGCTTCTTCTTCTAACTTTATGCATTCATCCATCTTTCCTTGAATTTCAATTTCCCTAAATTCTTTAATTCTTTTCTTCTCATCCAATTGTTGCAGTAGGTTGTTGATGATTTCTTCTCCTTCAGACAACATATCACATGCTTCAACAATTTTACTTTGTAGCTTTTCAATGTACTCATTTTCTTTCATCAACTGTCCTTTAGATCTTCCATTTCCTCTGAATATTTGACAAAGAATACTTTTCGAAGGAAAACATTTCCTCATACTCAAATTTTAGGACCTTCCTCAAGCTATTATGCTTCTTAGGAGGACAAACACTTATACCAATTTTTGAACATCCAAAATGTTGAGAGGGGGTGAATCGGTATTCCATAGAACCATAATAAAATCCACTTAAACATTATCAAAATTTTGACTGAATCAACAAGAGAGAAAATAGAAACAATTCAATGCAACCATACACATGAACACCTAGATTTTTACATGGAAAACCCAAAATGGGAAAAACCACGGGGAGGGTTAACTCACAATATATTATATCCAAATACAAAATATTACGGGGCTCACTACCAGGAATCACTATCCTTAAAAGGCTCACTCCCTAATTAAAAAATATGGCTAACTGCTAAGATACAATGATGGTGGCTCATTGCCAAAAGATTGAACTAATCAAATACACCTTCAATGTGTAGGGTTCAGTTTCGCTAAAGCTTAGAATAAGAAGTACTGCCTCACATAGTAGTCACTCAACAAAATTGTACTGATCTACAACTGATGAAGCATTTAGGATCAGACCTTTCTTCCACACACATTTCTTCTCCACACTTTCTTCTCCTTCTTCGCTCTCTCATCTTATTCCTCAAAAAATCTTATATATATACAAGTATATCTTATTCATGAATTAGGTTGGCCTAATTAGATGAACAAAAAAAATCAAAACCTTCTTCATCAATATAAGATTTAAACATTTTATCCATGTAGTGCATTATGAAGTCAGCTATCATCAATAAAACATAACTAGTCTTCATAATATATTGCATATGCTGAGTTGGCCAAGACTAGAGTGCAACTCTCCAAACCAACAAATAATCCTCAAAGCAAACACCTTCCAAATTTGAGAACACATTAATTTCCTATCATACTACCAACATAGAGACTATCAACAAAATTGCAACATAAGAATATTCACCTTAGTAGAATGCAGAGTCTCCCATGTAGTATGCCACACATAAAACAATAGTAGGATACAACGTTAAACTCTATCAAATATAACTTTCTGCTCAAAACAAAAGATGTCTCAAGATCCAGGATATAGCTATCTAAATGAGTCAAGAAAACATGGTTAAGAGATTAGATTGATATCAAATGTTGCGGTGAATTCTAAACTCAAATACCAACATACTGATCCATCACAAAAGGGTATTACCGACAGAGAACAACTTCTAGTAAACCAAGTAGACTTCCCATATAGTTATCACCATGTTAACATCAATGAAAACATAGGAACAACCAACACAACCATCCATACTTCATGCTCATGTTGCAAGGCTTCCAACAAGATAACCTCCTATGGTTTTTTCCCAATCTTTGCTCAGTAGCATGCCATACATCTTAGGAATGTTAGCAATTTGAATATCCATGTATTGCTAATCCTTGGGTCCTGTCCAATCTGTATGAGTATATTTTTCAACTCTCCCACAACATTTACTTTAGTTTTATCCAATTGTATTACCTTTTTGTGGGTTTGGATCAAGGTCAGGTCTAATTTCTTACAAATTGAGAATGGCATGAAGTTACCTAAAGCTCCAAAATCTAGCAAAAATTATGTAAATTCTTTCCAAAGATTATCAAACTCAACAAGAATGGAGGTACTCTCGTCTTTCCCCTATATAAGGTTGCATTCATTTTAGCAGTAGGGGTTACCTTTCTTTTTCCCTTCGATTGATCTACATCAACAAAATATTTCAACATGAGTTCGTGTTGAGTAGGAAACCATTTCAAAACATCAAAGAAAGATAAGGAAGTCATTTGTTTCTACATCTCCTTAATCAGGTCATACTCTGTATTGTTTTTGTATTGTTGTTTAGGGATAAAAGAAAAATTCCCTTTGTTGGGAATTTAAAGTGGCCCTTTGGGTCAAGGGGGATTGTTATCCACTCCAAGATTTGGGGGTACCATGTTGTTAGCTGGAGGAGCAAATGTAGTGAACAGTCCTTTGTTTTGGTTCCTCAAAAAATCACCTCCTTTAGCTTGGAAAGCTTGAGCGTTGTAAGTATTAGTTTCAGGTTCATTTTCATCTTGGAAGGGAAAATTAAACTCATTATAAGTCTCAAAGTCCATGGCAGTATCTACAAACCCACCACCCTTGTTAGTAGTGCCTTGTATTGGTTGAGAATCAACTTGGGAAATTTTAACAATTTTTTCCCTTTCTAGGAAATTCACCTTAAAATGAGAAGTGGTATCATGTAACTTGCACTGATTGGTCATAAATTTTAGATCTTCCACATTTTTAGTGTGTGTCCTATCCTCATTTTCCTGATAATTATTTGGAACTTCTCCATTGTTTGGTCTTGTATCCCATGGTCGGTTGTTGGGCCTCTGATTGTACCCTCTATTTTGGTTTTGATAATTTTTATTTTGGAAGTTCCTCTTATTCAAGTTGTTATTTTGATTGGGATAATTGCTCTAATTTTGATAACCTCCCTAATTTTGGTATTGATTTTAATCATGGGGAGGGTTTAATCTGAATTGCGACATCTCGTTTGTAACTTGGGACATAGTTTTCTTCAAAGTCTCCAACTCTATTGATAGGCATGTGGTTTGTTCATTTTATGTAGTTGTTGCAGCTTGAATAGTTTGTTGTATCATTGGTGGATTAGTTTGAGGATTTTGTCTTCCTATGTAATTTTGAGGATGTTGTTGTTGGGAGAAATCTTGGGTTCCAAGATTTGGTGTGATATTGGCTTGTGTGTGGCTATTTTCATTGGTAAAACAAGGCAACATGGGTGGTGTATGTATTTTATCTAGTGGTCCATAAGTAGAATTGTACATTCCTGGAACTATATTCATGAGTGGGGTTCCCATGTTCATTGTGTTATTAATCACAACCATTTGGTTAGGCATCCCAGGATATCTGAATGAAGGCATTGCCCCTCCCATACCACCTAGTTGTGGGGTTATTTGTTGTTGCAATTTAATGGCCAGGTGGTATACCTTGGCTAACGAATTGATGTCTACTACGGGGTAGGCTGTCTACAAGAATAAACTAGCCAATGGGTCTATGGATTTGAGGTACGCTTAAATGAAAATATTCTTAGCAACTATGTAAGGTGGCTGTAAGCATTGATACATTCTTTGGAACTGGGTGTTGAATAGAGGCAATGGTTCATGGGGTTCCTTCCTAATTGTGGCAAATTGATGGTATAAAATGGTAGGGTCTACATAGACTCAAAACTTGTTAATGAATGCATTCTCCAAATCAGTCCAACTACTAATGGATCCAATGGGTAGGTTGAGGTACCAATTGTATGCCATATCCCCTAGTGAATAGGAAAACAATCTACAGGCCACATAGTGATGCACTATCTGATCCCTAGTGCATACATCTTTGAATGCTTGAATGGGATCTTCTACACTTTGGGATTCCCCATGGGCATACCTAGGACAAAACCATTATAGGTTTTTAGGCATCTCATGGATTCCATCGAGGATAGTCCCCAGTGGTGAGGGATTCCCTTTGAAGAACACCATTGGTGGAGGTGGGTTAGGTGGCTACAACTATGGTATCAACAAAAATCCTCGTGGAGTTGTTGGTGGTGTTAATGGTTGTGGGTTGGAGTTCTACATGTTATAGGTCGAGTAGGAAATCAAAGTTCTAAAAATGGCTCTTTGTTGGGAGTAGATCTTAGAACTCGCTCAAACCTGTCTAGTGAAAATGACCCAATTCACTCCAATTTGTTCCTTCAAGCCCTCCTTCTAGCACTAGTTCTATTGATCATCAAGATAACACAAGTATTAAGAAAAGTATTTCTATCCTATTTCTCCTAAAAAGATAATTGATATTGAATCACCTATCTTCCAAGGTCTCGATAGTTGGTTCACAACTATACTGTATCACCCAACTGGTGGTCAACATGACTATAATGTACAAGGGGACTTTGTTGGTAAAAGGTAACAAACTAATATTTTCAAATATTCCAACAACAAATTTAATAAAGAAATACAAAAAGATAGATCACAAGTTTTAGAATAGAAATATGAGAATAAATATCATTCCCATATTCGGACATACAATTTTGTAATAAGCTTCTTAAAACATCAATACCAATAGATGCAATAATTCATATTTAGATATGCAATCATATACATTCATGTAGTGCAAATTTAATAAGCGTACTTGCAATTTATGTTTTACCAGAATTAATTAAAGACATATACAATTAACTCATCACAAATTATGCAAATCAACAAATAAAAGAGAAATACCATTCACATATAACACAATTGATAGTTTTAAATTTGACTCCTATTGATTTTCATCAAATAAGTTGCATTTAAATCAAGTGAAATCCACTAGCGTACTAAAAACTATTGTCTTTTATGTGTCCACTAAACTTAAGAAATTGTTGTAATAATTTAACTAATTGCATAAAGTTTCAAAAAAATCTAATTTAAGGCTGGAAATTTGACTTCAATTTGTCAACCTTTACAATGAGGATAATTTTTGAACTTATAGAA
Organism: Sequoia sempervirens; assembly: GCA_007258455.2. Taxonomy (NCBI): domain Eukaryota; kingdom Viridiplantae; phylum Streptophyta; class Pinopsida; order Cupressales; family Cupressaceae; genus Sequoia; species Sequoia sempervirens. The sequence goes on along the minus strand of VDFB02193989.1, from coordinate 5,371 downwards.
AATAAGACATTCAATTCTCCTTCAAAAATCACAATCCACAAAGATAGGACACCCAAATCCACAATTATAGGAGCACTCAAGTTCAATTGGATTATTCACTATGTTAAAACTATCTGTGTACGAGGATTGACACTTCTTTTTTGGCCTATTAGAGATGATCTATAGTTAACTGTTGTAAAATAGGATTCCTAGGATTGGTTGACATTTATTGACTTTATTATGTTTGAAAAATAGAATATTCCCTTCCTTTACTTACCATATTTCCTGGGAAACCCATGATAATTATCAAAATTATTCCAAAGTTTCTCTAGGACCTCTTCATCAGGTTCATCCACCCATTCTACCTTAAACTTTGATCATTCAAAATCTTCTACAGCTTCTTTAATGGCCTCATGCATCAGGCTGATATCTTTGGAAGCCCATTTAGTGTCAGACCTAATGGTCATCATTTCATCTAATAGGGACTCACCAGGACCATCTCATTTCTTTATCAAACCTTCTAGCTGGTTATTCCATTCTTCTTCTTTTTTCTCAAAATACTCTAACTCCCGATTTGGTTGGGAACTTGATCATTTCTTGGTGGTAATATAGCCTACAATTTTCTCAAATATCAATGTTTGATCCCATACCTCATGCTGATCTTTGAGCAATACAACTCTATGTTCAATGAGGATTTCTAATCGAAAGATGATTATATTGACGACCTTGTTGGTGTATTCAGGATCCTCATCCCCTAAAATCCTTGATTCAATCGACATTTCCCTGGGCTTCCTATTGATAGCTTTTAACTTCTTCAGATATTCTCTATATCTTTCCTCTTCTTCCCACCATTTCTAAATACATTCTCCTAGTTGCTTGACCAGTGTCTATGCTTCTTCATAGTATTTGTATCCTTGGTCAAGGAGTTCATCTATTTCCTTCCAGAGAATATGAATCCACCCATCAAACATCTAATATTTTCTCTTTGAGTCTCATTCAACTCATCAACATATTTTTGACTCATTAGTACAAGAACCTTTGATGATGTTGGTTGTTCCAAGGTTGAATCAGTGAGTTCTTTAAAAAAAAAATCATTTATCCAACTTGTTCTTTGAACTCATATTTAACCTACTTATCCTTCACCATTCTGGACTTGGCTAAAGTAGCTACCAAATCTAGAAGTGACATTTGTTGGTTGTGGTTTTGTTTCACTAGATTGATTGTGCTCAACTGATAATCAATAGCCTATAGTTCCCTACCATCTTTGTCAACCATAGGGGTTTCAATATTTACAATTAGATCCCTATCCTCAACTAGTCTAGTGGAATGAATGGCTTTTGGCTTCTTCTTGGGCTTCACCTTGTCCACTTCTTTTATCATTTCATCCTAGCTAACTAGTTGAGCGTGGACCTGCTATCTCTTTTCTAGGTTTAGTTTCAGCCATGTTGGAGCACTTGGTGGAGATATCATCTGTTGAGTACTAGGGGGTGTGGACTTAGGAGGTGGAGAAGGTGTAAGAGTTGTTCCAATCTCTAACATAGATGCAACTTTTTGTTGCTCAAGCTTCTCCTTACCAACTTTCTCCTTTTCTCGCCTCTCATAGGTGATTTAATATCAATTATCTTTTTCAAGAGTAAGATAGAAATATTCTTCTTAATGTTTGCTGTTTTATTTTGACCATCAACAAGACTTTATCTCATTTGTGATTTCTCATGTGAAGCCTTGACATGCTTGAGATTGAAATTTTTCTAAATCTTTGTTGACTATTATGGTAAGACTTTATGTTGATTATTGTGCCTTATTATAAACCCTTGTATATGCTTGAAAATGACATTGTTTTAAATATATAAAATGTAAATGAACTAATTTTTTTTCATGGTTATTCATGTTATGTGTTGTGGATGAAGATAAAATTGAAAACGAGTACATTATTTGTAATGGAAGAATATGAATTTACATGTGTAAAATAAAAGCCTTATTTTGCAATATTTATGACTTAAATTTGTAGTTGGGCACATGTGGAATTCATTAGTATGATGAGTCTATTTCTAGATTTAAGTCATAGAATGATATTATAGAAATCATTTTTTTCAAAACCTCTTTTGTATTTTGTTGAATTTTTTGTCATATGTATTAGAATAAATCTATAGTTTAATGTTTTTCTTGCATGAATCTTAATGAAATTGAATTCCAAACATATAGGGAACCTTCTTTTGCTAATTTTGGTATTTTTTCTATCTTATTGTTTTCTAAGAATTCATTCACTTATTTTTGGAATGTTGTTCACAAGGGATGAATGCTTTTTTTCTAGGGAAAATATCTACTATAAAAATGAATTAAAAGTGATAGATAGGTGAATTTATGACATTTTGGAGAGGTTTGAAAGGTGAATAATGATCTCTAATTCCTACATTTTCTCTATGTTCATCTTAGAATGTTCAATTATGACTTTGTAAATGCTTTCATTATCATCTTATTGCATTTATATTCTTGTTTAAGAAAGGGCATACCTTTATGTGACTGAAGTGGACTAGAAGGGTTTCATAGTGTCAGTTGATTGTACAACTAAAAGTGAGAAGAAAAATAAATATTATTATCTTTCAACCTTTTGTGTATATGCTTATAAAATTAAAATGAATTAAATGGAATTGCTGAATGCACATGATTGTTTAGTATGATTGAACTAAGTTCTTAGTTAATTGCTTAAATTTGTGTTTAATGTAATCCTTATACCTTAAAAATATAATTATTTTAGAGATTGATTTGTCTATGTGATATATGTGTTATCCCTCTAGCTCTCTCTTCTTGATTGAATCATCAAGTACATGTAATTGAATGATTCGTGTCTTATTGACCAATTCTAGTAATGTAATTGTAGTTCATACTCTTGTGCCGATGATGGAATGGTGTTGTAAAATTACATCTTTTATTTTAGCATGTATATGAAAGTATCATCTCTATCTCACTCTAGTTCTATTAGTGATATTGAGAGAACCAATGAGATCAAACATTTGATAATGTGAATATTATTCTTTTCCTTTATGTTGGAAAAATAAATGTGTTCATGTTGACATTTTATTAATGTTGTAACATTCTTTCTAAATTCTTTTCTATTTGTGTGTTGAGAATTGAACCTCTTATGTAAAATAGATGACCATGTATTCTTCTCGCCTCTTTCTTGAATATGATTTACTAGTGAAATGGATTGAGATCATTTGAAGACGAGTTCTTTCTCTCTCATGCTTGTGAAGTGGTGTGAAGTGGTGATGAGTAACGAGTTCAATAAATAAACCTAAAGAAGAAATGATCATTATAGGTCTCTTAGGAAAGCGGAAAGATGGAATTAGTTTGTGTCTCTCTTCTTAATAAATCTTGCTCATACCTTAACCCTAGATAATGAATCTAATCAATAAATTATTTGGTGTGTGCTTGCTATATTCTTTCATTTAAGCATGTACTAATATTGCACTATATTGCATGTTTCCTCGAGGGTGGATTGAGTTTGTGGCAACTCTCTACTTATATGAACCTCTAATGTTAGTGCTTCTACTTTGGAGAGTGTAATATTAAGATTCTTGCTACTTATTCCTTGCTAAGATGATATTATCTCTCCTTGGGCGTGTTTTGGTGCTTGTGTTTAACTTTTTCTTCTAAATATTAGAATGACGATATGATAGACTCTCAGCGGATGGTCCACCTCCTTATCCTCTAATGCTATAAAATGATTCGTGGGCAATGGGCACCACCGTACACTAATTACACCAAATGAGTCGCTTTCCATATTGAGATGGAAGAGTAAGTGGAGTGGAAGGCCAGCTGAAAAGTAGCTGGTTTTGACCCACCCTTTCCACTCTGTATAAATGCTGTTCTTCTCACTTATATTGCATTTGAGTTGGATGTCACTGATGAGTAGATCGTCTCCGTCTTCTGAGTAATGGATGGGACCACCACTGCACGAGCAAGTCCATGTTGCTCAGGTAATCTAAAAAGTTGAGATTTTGGTAAAACTGAATACAATGAGGTCCACTAACCACTGTCAATATTGTCATTTTCATTCTTCAAGGCTTCCATCAATGGTAGCTACTGCATCCCCTCCATTATGTCGAAATCAAGAATATGCAGTGTCTGTGCCTGAGCAGAGATGGCTTCTAGAATGCTTTGGTTGGCCGTGAAATGGGCAAATCTGATATAAGGATAAACTTGGTTTATTAAACTAAAGCACCCCATATAATTGGAACCTTTAGTACTATTGGAGCTCTGGACCAGATGAACAGAGAAGTTCATGGTGGTGGAGTAGGGATTTAGTGAGATAGTAGGCCACCTTTTCCATGGTAGACCCAGTTGGAGAAACTTGTTCTCCCAATCTTGCAAGAATAATCTCAACAAGATCATGGGCGCCTTCTGAAATTGCTTCTGCACAAGCAATTAGGAAATAGTCCTTTGTACAAGTCGGGGTTCTCTTTACAAAATAGTAGAAAATAGTACAACATACTAGAAATAGTACACCACTGCACGGAATTAGTACAAAAATAGTAGAAATACAACATCATACCATACCAAATAGGATCACAGGATAATCAAACATAATCATGGGCAGGATCCTAGTTGCTTGCCCAGTGTCTGTGCTTCTTCATAGTATTTGTATCCCTGGTCACGGAGTTCTTCTATTAGTATTTGTATCCCTGGTCACGGAGTTCTTCTATTTCCTTCCAGAGAATATGAATCCACCCATCAAACATTTGATATTTTCTCTTCATCTCATTCAACTCATCAACATCTTTTCGACTCATCAGTACAGGAACCTCTGATGACGTTGGCTGTTTTGAGGTTGAATCCGTGAGTTCTTTCAGAAATCTTTTCGTCTGTCCAACTTGTGCTTTCAGCTCATATTTAACTTGCTTATCCATCACCATTCTGGACTTGTAGCTACCAAATCCAGAAGTGACATTTGTCTGTTGCGATTTTGTTTCCCTAAATTGATTGTGCTCAACTGATAATCAACAACTTGTAGTTCCCTATCATCTTTGTCAACCGTAGGGGTTGCAATATTTGCAATCAGATCCCTATCCTTAGTTAGACTAATGGAATGAATGGCTCTTGGCTTCTTCTTGGGCTTCACCTTGTCCACTTCTTTTATCATTTCATCCTAACTAACTAGTTGAGCTTGGACCTGCTGTCTCTTTTCTAGGTTCAGTTTCAGCCATGTTGGAGCACCTGGTGGAGATTGGTGGAGATATCATCTGTTGAGTACTAGGGGGTGTGGACTTAGGAGGTGAAGAAGGTGTAAGAGTTGTTACAATCTCTAACATAGATGAAACTTTTTGTTGCTCAAGCTTCTCCTTATCAGCTTTCTCCTTTTCTTGCCTCTCATAGGTGATTTTATATCAATTAT